>SJYA01000315.1:581085-628816 GCA_006410615.1 Neotragus moschatus | reverse complement strand
ACTGAACAACTTATATAAATGAATTATCTTATCACATGATTGATATGAGTTTTATGTCCCAGAATTATCTAAAGTTAAAACTTTTACATACACTATTTAAATTTGCTTTATTATAGATATAGTAATAGTATATAATTATTTAATTATGAAGCACAATATGGCCTTATTAACAATGCAGGAGAAGTGATAACATATTTTTTAAGCTCTCTAATCATGATGCAAAGGAAACTTTACTTCCCGTATGAGGGACATGATTATATGCACAGTATAATTAAATTTGTGGTAAAGAGGTGCATTTTGCAGTTCTTGGAATTGACTCACTGTGTGTGTGTTCTCTTGGTTCAACAGGCAATAGCATTAGCAGCAGCGGAATATACCAGCATTGGGAGAAGCAGAATAATGGGTCTCTCCGAGAGTTCTTCTGAAACATCCAAACTGAGCTCTAAAAGTGCTAAAGAAAGAAGAAACAGGAGAAAGAAAAAGAACCAAAAGAAACTCTCCAGTGGGGAAGAAAAGGGGGATGATGAGAAACTGTCCAAATCGGAGTCCGAGGAGAGCATCAGGAGAAAGAATTTCCACCTTGGTGTTGAAGGGCACAGGCGTGCACGTGAAAAAAGATTGTCCACCCCTAACCAGGTACCACTGACACCGTCGCAGGTGTATTGCCAGATGTGGGATCATAGAGTTCTGTCTGAGGGAAGGGTGCTCAGGAGAAGAGTGAGTGACTTCATTAGTATGTTTCTAGGTAAAAACCTATTGATGACTGGGCATTTATGGAAAGAACATAGAGATATATAGTCTTCCATTTAAGTTTGACCATTTTGAAGGAGCTTATAGTTTTAGAATTGTCGTATCTTCTCCAATATAAATATCCAAAACACATGAGAACTAGTGTAGAAATGAAGAAATAATTTACAGTATCAGTTACCTTTTCTTGTTTTTATTTAGTCTTCATTTTGCAGTGCCTCATTGGTTAAAAACTAACCTTAGAGTAGTTTTTTTTCTTTTTTCACCAATGTAGGTACACCAGACTACTGTAGGTATCACCAGATTACAGTAGGTAGTCACTACATGACTGCAAGTAGTCAGCACTTTAGGGATCACCAGACTATCAGTCACCCAAACCTTACTGCCTCTACCCCAAAAGGTACCAGTCTAGTCTAGTAACATCTAGTCCCATAGTCTCTTATTTCTGCTTGTGTGGAATTTCTCTTTCCTTTTTTTTTCTTTTCCCACTGAACACCTCTGTATTTCAGATCTTCCTGCCTACAAACCTCCAGGAGCAATGAACTATTATTCCTACTCTTCTTTACACTTCCCTGGTTTCCACTGCACAGTCCTTTCAAATAATTTTTCTAAAACAAAGTAGTTTTCTGTTCAATTTAAAACATAAAAAGCAGACAAAAACTATGTTGAATAGCCACTGACTACAGAACAAGCCCCACATCTTGTCACCGCCATGGCTTAATCTCAGTCCCAGTCTCATCAGCCTCCACGTAGCCGCAGTCCACCACGATTGTGATGGACTCCAGGTGACGGACTCCATGCCCTCCATGCCCTATGTTTTCATGGCTTTTGACTTGGTGCACATGGTTTCCGCTTTTTCCTTGTTTTCCTCCTGGCATGGAGCCACCCATTCTTTGCCCCTTAGCTCAGGTGCCACCCATCCACAGAGTCCTCTGTTCTCTCTCCTCCTCCCAATCTGCTTTTCAGGTACCCACTTAGAATTTCTCTCGTTTTCATCTGTGTCATTAAAATGTCTAGCTTCTGCTGCTTAAGTCTGTAGGACCCTACCAGATATACACAAAAGTAAAAGAATCCCTTCCTTCAAAGATTTCATAATCTAGTTGGGGAGATAGATCTTGAATGTAATATCGGTTAAAAAAAAAAAAGGCAAAACAAAACTATGACTAGAGTAGTTCAAGCTAGTTTTAAGGTAAAGATATTACTATATGCATTTCCCATTATTCCCAATGCCTATCACCTTGTCCTTAACATAGTAAGCACTAATGTTTATTGAATTAGATACATCCAAGGAATATGCAGTCTGATTTATACACATAGTTTATCTTAAACACAAGTCATGTAAATGTGACTTGTTTTCACCTCTTACATTGCTGCTGCTGCTGCCGCTAAGTCGCTTCAGTCGTGTTCGACTCTGTGCGACCCCATAGATGGCAGCCTACCAGGGTTTTGGGCAGCTTCTTTTCCATGTTCTATATTATTATGGGGGTTTCCCTGGTGGTTCAGCAGTAAAGAATCCACCTGCCAATGCAGGAGACACAGGTTCAATCTCTGAGTGGGGAAGATCCTTTGGAGAAGGAAATGACAACCCACTCCTCTATTCTTGCCTGGGAAATCCCACAGTCAAAGGAGCCTGACGGGCTACAGTCATGGTTTCGCAAAAGAGTCAAACATGACTGAATGACTAAACAACAACAACAACAAAATATTTTTAAGACTTTGTAAATCCATTGGTCTTAGAAAGTCTTTCTTAACAGACCTTAACTGAGCCCTCAGTATGCAGGCTAGAGTTGCAAGCAATGGAATGCAAAGATGCGTTCAGTGTGGTCTCAGCCTCAGTAAAGTTTCATTACTTAAGGAATGTAGGGGTTGATGTCTGAACAGCTCAGTAACAGCTATTAGTATCAAATTCTTTTTTAAGTAATAATTTATGTATAGCAACGTGAATGGTACAGAATGAGTGGAGAGGTAACTTGAGGCCAGAAGTATAGAGAGTGATACAGTAGCAGATAACACACTTGGTCCTGAAAAGATGAACTTTTCCAGTCTCCTCATTCCTTATTTGAAAGAATTTGTCACTTTGCTGAATTTCTTTGTTTTTAAATATGTTTCTTTTAAACCCAGTACGGAGCCCTCTGCCCTCAGGTCAGCGGTCTTCGTAGGAGTTCTGGGAAATGCGCGTCTGCTTCAGCAGACACACATCACCTTTTATTTTTCCCGCAGTCACCACTCAGCATTCGTGGCTCCTTGTTTTCTGCAAGGCGGAGCAGCAGAACAAGTCTTTTCAGCTTCAGAGGTCGAGGAAGAGATATTGGATCTGAGACTGAATTTGCCGACGACGAGCACAGCATCTTTGGTGACAATGAGAGCAGAAGGGGCTCCCTGTTTGTGCCCCACAGACCTCGGGAGCGGCGCAGCAGTAACATCAGCCAAGCCAGTAGGTCTCCCCCAGTGCTGCCAGTGAATGGGAAGATGCACAGCGCTGTCGACTGCAATGGCGTGGTCTCCTTGGTGGATGGACCCTCCGCCCTCATGCTGCCCAATGGACAGCTCCTGCCAGAGGTGATAATAGATAAGGCAACTTCTGATGACAGCGTAAGGACGTTTTCAGTAGCTCAGGCATGGTTCGGCCCTTATTCTTGCATCCATCACTCTCTCTGCTGGAGGGGCCTTCTCTCTGGTCCTCTGAATGGCTCTGCATCTTGCAATACTTTTTGTGCTAGAAACACACCTTTAACTGATTGATGTAATCCTTATACTATTGTAGGTATCCAATTCCAAGATATTTAAAATCCCATTTTTCAAAAATGGTACTTATCTACTGATAGTATACTTGATTATGAATCATCTCCTTAGAAAACAATTTATATATCAGCATAAAATGCATTGATATTTTAACATTATTAGTTGATAATAGGTTCCATGTCTGTAAGGAGATTTGGGTTATTTGCCACCTACTGCTATTCCATGGGGTCACTAAGAGTCAGACACGACTGAGCGACTTGACTTTCACTTTTCACTTTCATGCATTGGAGAAGGAAATGGCAACCCACTCCAGCGTTCTTGCCTGGAGAATCCCAGGGACGGGGGAGCCTGGCAGGCTGCCATCCATGGGGCGCACAGAATCGGACACGACTGAAGTGACTTAGCAGCAGCAGCAGCTATTTTTTCAAGTCACTATTTTGTATATACCTTGCTCCAAGGGATCTTATTTGAGTTCTTAATAATTGATAATAGTAATAATAATAGCAGACACATTAGTTTTTATAGCAGCCCTAGGAGGTGATATATTACTGTCCCTTTTATACACCTGGGGAAACTGAGTCACGGGGAAATGAAACAATTTGTGCAAAGTCACTCAGCCAGTAAATAGTAGTCCTGAAATTACAAAAGAGGCCTTCTGTTTCTGAGCTTGAGCTTTTAACCACCACCCTTTCTCTCTAGGATGTGGTAAACTTCTTAGGAAGAGTTTAGAGTAATGATTTTCCCCCACACATAAATGAAACACACTATTATCATTAAAAGAAATACCAAAACTCTTCCATCTGAAATCTGTGAATAAAAACACAATATCCAAAATATATATGTAAATGCAAACATATACATATAAGACAAAAATAAAACACCTTTCCAAAACAACAGTTTCAAGAGTTTGAGAGTCATTGAGTGGTATGAGAAAAGGGTGTGATGAAGCCTGGAAGTGAGATCTTTCTGGTTTTGGAGTTTCTTGGTTATCTGTTAAGGTCATTCACCACGTTACATTGTGTTGCTTGATATTGGAAATGCTTTGACTAACCTAACAAGCTCTGAACTCGTGCCACCTATTCATAAATCGTATTTGCAGACAATGAAGTATTTTAAGTGAGAATGAAGTTCCATCAAAGTCATGGCCACACACGTATTTTTGTTTGAATGCATGCATGTGCTTTTAGGTCATATGGACCTCGTGTTTGCATGATATAGCTTCAGCTCTCTGTCAAGGTGTTTTTCTTATCAAACAAGCATGTTAAATTTCCATGGAATCATATCTTTGTTGTGTTTTGCTTTTCAATAATGTGTATTACCTATAAAAGATTATATAATGTGTATCAGATTTAGAGATTATTTCCTATTTTTAAATGAAATGTTTCACTTAATACTTAGTTTTACCACAGAAAAATTATTATCACTCTAAATTCTAAGACTAAAACTACAGAACTGGAGTAATTAGTGGATACTTTATAATTCAATAGAAATAAATGCAAAACATAATAGCATGAAATAATGTACAGTTTAGATGAAAAAACTGCATGAGAAATAATATAACCTTGACCCCTGAGACATGTCTACATGGAGAAAAAAATGCTTTAATCAACACAGCCATTTGTTTGACTTGGGGGAAAAAGTAACCTCGGCTTCCAGAAAGTCAGTAAATTAGAGAGTCTATCAGCTAAAACATGGTTATAGAGAGATCTCCGTAGGAAGCCACCTGCAAATATATGTGTGTGTATCCTCGCACATATATGGACATGCATACATATATACACACATACATGTGTTTATGCCTGTTTGTCTACATTTTAATATACAAACATATAACTGTATCTAAACAACTATACTTTACAACTCTAAATCTGTGTATCTATGTATATGTTTGTAGAATGGTGTGTGTGTGTGTATACACATATATATACATACTACATATCGCGACCCCATGAACGGTAGGTAGCCTACCAGGCTCCTCCATCCATGGGATTTTCCAGGCAATAATACTGGAGTGGGTTGCCATTTCCTTCTCCATATAGTCATATGGTTGTCTGTATGTATATATATGTATGTGTGTGTGTATTTTTGGCCTGCACTGAACTGGCACAGTGTTTTAACTTTGAATTAGGTGCCAAGATTTAGAAATAAGACATCTTTACAGAAATATGGGTATACCTGGTAAGATTGAGCTCATATTCCTGCATGGCAGCAATCCTTTAGAGCCTCTTTTAGATGGAGCTTACATTCTCCATTTTGATACAGTGTCCATCAGTCTTAATCATCGTTTTCCTACGAGTCATTCATCTTGATAGACTCAGAGAAGTTCATGAGATCTGCTTTGGCATGAGAAACAGTCATGACCCTTGCCATGTTATTGCTATACCCAAACAAAGAATAATTACAGAAGTTTATCAGAGAACATTGAAGTTCTTCCTTTACACAGACACACACACACACACACACACCATTGCAACACCTATTTAGCTGTTTTCATGTTAGGACTCTTACATAGTAAAGCTATCTGAATAAATTGGAGACCAGAAAGACAGATAATGATAGTGATTATAACAATGAAAGCAGCTCATTTTAGTTTTTATTTCCTTAGTGTTAAGCCATTTAATCCTCATAACGAGATTGTGAGGCAAGTACTATGATTATTTCCATTTCACCAATGATGAAATGGAGACAGGTTAAGTAACTCTCCTATGATATATAGCCAGTAAATGGCAGAGCCATGACTCAAATGAACAGTCTAGACTCAAATTACTCACTACAACTTTGTGGGCAAGATTTTGTTTTCTACCTACAATTTATTGAAATTCCATTCTTAAAACTGTAATTAATCTTTTTTTTTTTCAGGGTACAACCAATCAAATACACAAGAAAAGACGTCACAGTTCTTACCTCCTTTCTGAGGATATGTTGAATGACCCCAATCTCAGACAAAGGGCAATGAGTAGGGCAAGCATATTAACAAACACTGTAGAAGGTATGGAATAACATTCTCTTAACCATACAGATTTTTAAACAAAATTCAGGTAAGTCCTGGTCAGCCTTAAATAGACATAGCAAGTACTTAGGAAGAATTCAAAGAATATAAAATGGTTATAAGGAATGGTAAGACTAACCAATAGGTACTCATTGGAATTGTCTTTAGTGCTTAAAAAGTGGACAAAGTTCTTTGTGATTAAAGACAAGCTTTGGGTGATAATGATCTTTCAAAGATAAATAGCTTTATGGTACTAAATGAAGACAGCGAGGGTGGCCCAGGGCTATGTGACTCTCTTCCTGTATATACACTTAGAAATCTTACCTAGTCTCTCGAAATTGATCATTTTTCTGACAAGCAAGAAAACAATACCAACTTCCAGATTCTGTAAGTTTCTGCTTCTGAGAACATTCTCTAAAATTGTAAAATGGTAATAGGTGAGACAACATCTGTCAAGATAGTGATGCAAAAGCGCTAGAAAAAGCAGTCTAGAGAATATTATGTGAACAGTGGTGATCAGCCAAAGGGTGGCAATTTCAACAACGTATTGGCGCCCACCCTCTCTCCCCACAACATGCCTCTGGTTCCACCTTATCCATGGGCTACCACCTCATCCCCCAACACACTCATGATGGGCCCAGACAAAATTTTCACCCACCTCCTAAATTTATGATGAGAACTAAATGGGCTAATGGTGTGTGCTACCTATTGCATGAATAGCTCTGTAAATTATTTCTAGTCTCTTGGTCCTGGGATTATTTTCACCTGTGAGCTGGCAAAAGCTTTTCCTGGAGAGAATAGAAATGTGTTATTATTGTAATGGGATTCAGGGCATAAGGAAATGTATATATTGGGGGGTGTGTGTATGTGTGTGTATGTATATATATATTGGTTTATATACATTTATCTTAAATATATACATTATCTGAATTAAGAAAACATCAGTTCTTTTAGCATGTTAAGTGCTTGTTTCTCTCAGAGATATCCATAAATGCTCTTATTCATTAATTTCACTGCCTTCTTCTTATGATTGATCTAATAAATGAATGCATGATATAAGATTTTTATGTTATATGCTATGCTTTCATAGAAAGGATATTGTTAAACTTAGAAAGTATAAAGCAGAGGACTTGTTTCAATGTTAAAGTGTACTGCTGATGTATATCTTGTTAGCAATAAAATATATAATATGCTAATGATTAACTTGGTGTTCTCTGTGGTTTTTTTCTTCCAGAACTTGAGGAGTCCAGACAGAAATGTCCACCTTGGTGGTACAGATTTGCACACACATTCTTGATCTGGAATTGCTCTCCATATTGGATAAAATTCAAAAAATTTATCTATTTTATTGTAATGGATCCTTTTGTAGATCTTGCTATTACCATTTGCATAGTTTTAAACACATTGTTCATGGCTATGGAACATCACCCAATGACTGAAGAATTCAAAAATGTGCTCGTTGTGGGAAACTTGGTAAGTCTGTTACTGTGCGATTATGTACCCAGAACGTCTCTCTTTGGTTGTCATGCTTATCATTCCTTTGTTTTTTTTTAATCAGATGGATATTTAGTTATGTTGTTATGCATGCTCAGAATTCACAATGTGAATCATTGTACAAAGACAAGTTTCTGGTGATAAACACCATGTTAAAGTAATTCTGCAGGCATATTGAGGTCTATGAAGAACGGCGTTATCTCCATAATGGGTCACCATCTTGGGAGTAAATGTGTGTTTGTTTTCTGACAGGCATGTCTGTTAGCAGCAACACTTTGAAAACTTGATACTTTCTTACCCATTTTATAATTATACTGCAGCTTACTTGTGAGTACATACCCTACAAATTTTCAGAAAAACTATGGATACTTTGCTTTGACATATAGGTAAAGGATACAGGCCTTTGAAGTCCCAAAGTCCTTAATTTGAGTCCTGGTCTTGCCTCCTACTGGTTATATGATCTTGGGAAAAAATTTTAATATCTATAATCTTTCATTTTCTAATTTATATAATAATAATGTTTTCTTTATAAAATAATATTTTATTTTAATATAACAATAGTGTCTTATTTATATTAAGTATATAAATAACATTAATGCTTATTTATTAACATTGATTGAGAGGAATGAAGACTTTCTACTCATTAGCCAGGCATATAGTAAGTTCTTAAACCTGTTTTCGTCAGTCATCACTGTCACCATTGTAATCATCATTCTTTCTTTTTTAAAAATTTTTTGTTGGAGTATAGTTGATTTACAATGTTGTGTTAGTTTCTGCTTTACAGCAAAGTGAGTCAGTTGTACACATAACTTATATCTACTCTTTGTTAGATTCTTCTCCCATATGGGTTGTAATAGAGTGTTAGGCAGAGCTCCCTGTGCTACACAGTAGCTCCTTATTAATTATCTGTTTTTTATAATCATCATGCTTTCAATGAATCAGCAGAAATCAGCCTTAAGAACAAGAATATTTAGAACTCAAAATGATTAAACTGGACACAGAAGAAATAACGGCAGCCTAGAAGGGATCTGTAAGCTTCGGGAAGAGGATTCTGTTAGGAAAGTTGATGCCAGAGTGATCTCTTAAATGGGCAGTGGTGATCACACTCAGTTAATGCCTTATGGCAAACAGAAAGTGCTAGTTTCCAGCAATCTACATAACCAGGCAGAAGTTCTGTTTCACAGCCAAAAGGTCCTAATGTGTGACTCTTTATCAGTCATGAATAACTCTGGATGTCTTTGCAAAAAGTCTGTATAAGATAATTTTGCTTTGGCCATGGTCCCAAATCAATTGCTATTTGAAGTCAAAGAGTGTTTCTGAGTTGGTATTCTCTCCAAAATTTCTTCACATATTCCAAGGCAGGATGTTTAAACTCATGTGCCCTGAGTTAGCATTCTTTTTTCTATTCCTAATTGCAAAAGGGCAGGACTGTCTAGTTTCTAATTGTTGGTAGAGATCAGATCATGAAAACCAGTACCTTCTCACTGAGTTGTCTGTATCACTGTGAATCCAAAAATGATTCATCATGTTTCTTGTCTATAACTATAGTCCCAAGTCTGGGTGCTCCCTGCTAGTCTTCTTCATGATGTATTATTTTACAAATGACTCACAGTTATAGAGCTAACCATTTCCCTTTGAACCTTCTTTGCTCAGTTTCTTTGAATCAAATTGTACCCAAGTGATTTATAAGACTTTTGCTGTTGCCTTTTTAATTGAGTCCTTTTGATGCCATGTCATAAATTAATGATGTTTTGTGATGTACTTTTGTGTCAAACCTTTGGAAATCTTTGGGGCTTCACTCGTGGCTCAGAGGATAAAGAATTTGCCTGCAATGCAGGAGCCCTGAGTTCAACCCCTGGGTTGGGAAGATCCCCTGGAAAAGGGAATGGCTACCCACCCCAGTATTCTTGCCTGGAGAATTCCATGGACAGAAGAACCTGGCAGGCTACAGTCCATCAGGTCATAAAGAATCAGACATGACTAAGTGACTAACATTTTCACTTTGGAAATCTTACTTTAGCTGCCACTGTATCGATTAAATACGTTTCCTCTTCTACCGATACATCTTTGAAGTGAGTCAACTTATTCCTTATTACTCTAAGAGAGCAGTCAGACCGAAAAAAAATAGACTGGCTCAAAATTTTAGTATCAATATGTTTCCTTTTTACTGTCTTCCAGAATAAATTGTTGACATAAGTTATTTAATAAGTGTTTTATGAAGAGTGCCTATCTTAATTTTTAAAGGTTTTATGTATCAGAGATTTTAGTGTGCTCTTCTAAAATGCTCTCTAAAGGTGATGAAAACTGATAGAATCAGAGCTTCTTAACTCTTCAGTGCTTATAGATATAGGAATAGTGATAGTTGGTTTATAGGATTAAATTAAATAATAATATATGTTTATAAAGTATCTTTATAAAGCACATTGAAACACAGTAAATGCTACACAAATAGTCATTATCATCATTAGGTTGCTTTCATAGCTTTTAATAATACAAGAAATATATTTTATTTCTCATGTAGGTCTTTACTGGCATCTTTGCAGCTGAAATGGTTTTAAAACTAATTGCCATGGATCCATATGAGTATTTCCAAATAGGATGGAATATTTTTGATAGTCTTATCGTGACCTTAAGCTTAGTGGAACTTTTTCTATCAGATGTGGAAGGATTGTCAGTTCTACGATCATTCAGACTGGTAAATATAGACCAACCTTGCCTTTATATTCTATGTATAAAGGGGTGTTTCTTTGGTTTTACACTACTTTTTTTTTTTTAACCTTTGGAAATGTGATTCAAAATATAAGATTAGATCTCAGTAGCTAGTAAAATGAAGTTCCTTCAGTAGCAAATGCACTTAGAGAGCTCAGTAATATTTGATTGTTTTAATTTTGGGATCTTGAATACGTATTCAGTTGTATATGCTAGTATAATGATAGGGCAGTAATTTATATCACAATAAGAAGCTTATGGTTTATAGAATTTCAGTCATTATAATATGTTCATAACTTTGTGGATTTCATAAACTTTATCCCCTAAAAATTGTTGTCTGATGTCAAAAATATTTTTTAAAAATGACTTTTTATTCCTTTTCCCTCTAATATATTGAACTTTCTCCTTATGTCAGCATGAAAAAAAATTGTGAAAGTATCAGAAAATAGAATTAAGGGTAAACGATCAATTCTAAAGGATATAATATCTGAAACTGTGATAAGAGATTTCCATAACTATCCTGAACTAAAATTATAGTTCCTTCAAAATATGTGTAGTAATTGTATAGTGGCAAATATAACAAAATAATAGGAATATTGACAGTAGATTAAAAATTAATAATAAAAGTAATTGATTTTAACTAGATAATATTTTAGAATTAAATTTTGGAACAAAGTTCAAGACTGGAAACATTGAGAACTTTTTCATAAAAACTGATAATAAGTTTTGTGTTTACTCTTAGCTCCGAGTTTTCAAGTTAGCAAAATCTTGGCCAACACTGAATATGCTGATCAAGATCATCGGCAATTCAGTGGGGGCTCTGGGAAATCTGACCTTGGTGTTGGCCATCATCGTCTTCATTTTTGCCGTGGTCGGCATGCAGCTCTTTGGGAAGAGCTACAAAGAGTGTGTTTGCAAGATCAATGAAGACTGCAAACTCCCCCGCTGGCACATGCATGACTTCTTCCACTCCTTCCTGATTGTGTTCCGGGTGCTGTGTGGGGAGTGGATAGAGACCATGTGGGACTGCATGGAGGTCGCCGGCCAAGCCATGTGCCTTATTGTTTACATGATGGTCATGGTCATTGGAAACCTGGTGGTACGTAATCACCTGTTCATACATTTAAAATTCTCCATAGAAAATTATTATACGATGATATGGTCATTTATTTTTATAATTATAGGATTAATTAGGTCTAAAGCCATTAATTGTAATAGAATATTGACTATTTTAATCCAGTGAAGAACAGAAAAGATAATGAATTATTGTCTTAATTTCTCTGCCAGAAAATGCTTATTTGTAGCTTTCACAATATTTATTTTAATGGAAAGTTTTCATTTTTCTACTTTTTCATTTTGATAGTAATGTCATATGAACTAATCCATGGTTTTCATATCTTTTAAATGTTGATTCAAACATGAAGCCTATGCTGGCAAACAGAATATGATTAAATCAATAATAACGAAATGAATTTATAATGGATCAAGGCAAATGGAAGGCCTAGTCCTGCTGTGTTATAGTCATATATCAGTCTAGCATCTATAACAAGTATCAGCAAACTGTATGGCCCAAGGGCCAAATCCTGCACACTGCTTGTTTTTGTATGATTCCTGCAAAGCTAAAATGTTTTCTACATTTTAAAATAGTTTAAAAATAGAAAGAAAAAAATTTTTTGGCACAGGGAAATTAAATGAAATTCAAATTATAGTTTCTATAAGCAAAATTTATTGCAAACAGATATGCTTATTCATTTTCATGTTGTCTGTGGCTGTATTACTCTACATAGACAGAGATCCTCTGTCCTACCAAGCCTCAATAATTTACCACCTGGCCCTTTTACAGAAAAAGTTTGCCCACCACTACTCTATAGCACCTCTTTTACAAGTGATCTGCTTCTCCACTACTGTTTTCTTAGTTTGTATGCCTTCTGTTTCCTTCTATCTTATACCTACCCGTTGGTGGGAATTTTCAAGCTTAGAGGCAGGAGAAAATTGGGATAAAATGCTTTTCAGTGGCTCGCTTCAGTTTTCAAAGCCATCATGTTCGTTTGATGTAGTTGGTCAGCCAGTCGTCAGACTGCTCATCAAATATGGTTGTATATGGTAACAGCTATATGGTTAGTACCTTCACTTCCCATTGACTTGAAAACAAGTTGCTAGATTTTGTTTTTATCCTTGTAGCCCCCATGCCAACTTGATAGTTGGTAAGAGAGTAGACATAAATGTTCTCACTGCAAAAAAATAATGGTAATTATGAGACATGATGGAGATGTTCCTTGACACTGGGAGGGTAATCATTTTGCCATCTGTATGCTCATCAAACCATGTGGTACACTTTAAACTTACACAATGTAGTATGATAATTATATCTCAGTAAAGCTGGAAAAGCTAAATCTAATTACAAATTTGAAGGGAAAAAAATCTATTTTAACATTTGCATTGATTAAGGAAACTAAAGGGGAAATGAGCCCTTGGTTTGTCATCACCATTTCTATTAGAACACACACATCAGCAAACATATATTTTATAGTGAAGTATATTTTTTTTTGACAATGAAGACCAACAGGAAAATAGTCTCAAATTTTCTTAATGATTCATCAAATTGATTTCTGTGATTTTCTCTTTCCCCTTCATCTCAGATTCTTCTCTTAAGCCTGATATATTAACACAGACATTTTTTTTCACTTGTGCTTTTCTACTTACATTTCTGAGAAATTGTTCTAGGTGTGACCAACATTAGTAGTGAGTTCTTTTTCCTCAGTTTGGTATAATTTTGATTGTTTAAATGTGAAGTAGATGTTTCTGGCCATGAAGAGACTTACATGAAAGGGTTTTTCAATTATTGTTTTTTTATATAAAATATTTTAAAAATATAATTTACATATTTTGAGCTCTCTGTGAGGATTTAAAAAAAAATAATATTCAGTTTACTTGTACCCTTACCTCTAGGAGGAAAACAGAAGTAGTTTTGCACACAAAATTTTGCTTCAAGGATAGAAGTTTTCCTGACCTGTTTATAATCTTTTCCAGAGCCAAAATGATTGACAGTAAAGCCACCCAATCATAATGCCATTATCTCATTTGAATTGGGTTCAATGGGCAGATCTTTTTCTTTGCTTTAAAAGTCTCATTAAGTTGCAAGTTGGCGCAATTCTTGGACAGAATATTTTATTACAGGAACTCTGAAAGCATTATATGTTCCACTTATTGCAATAAGTGAAGTTTATCTTCTGGGAAAAGTAAACGCAGATCTTGGCTTAAGTTAGCTTCAGCACAACAGACACTAGTCACAATTTTCTTGTTCTACTTGTTTCTCACAGGTAACAAATATTAAGTAAAGGTAAGTGTTAACAGGGCATTTTAGGTGCATAAAAGGGAATTTGGACACAAGCTTTCTGCTGTAGAAATGAGTTTAGGAATGACATCACGGTAATGGTGAGGGAGCATTCTCTTTGCTCCTCATGCTGGCCCTTTTAGGGTCTGGCTGACCTCTGCTCCAGCGTTCACAGAAGCTCACACACTGGGAGACTGATGAGAACTCTAGCTTCTCTGCTGCCCCATCCCGTGTTCTTATCTATAGATGAAGAAGTATAGAGCTCTTCATTGCCGATTTGGATTTTGGCCTATATTTCAGAAAACTGTACTTATGTTCTTTTTTATTTCCCATCTCCCTGTTTCTCCAACCCTATTCTCCTCCTGACATAGGTCCTCAACCTATTTCTTGCTTTATTACTGAGCTCATTTAGTTCAGACAATCTTACAGCAATTGAAGAAGACACTGATGCAAACAACCTCCAGATTGCAGTGGCCAGAATTAAGAAGGGAATAAATTATGTGAAACAAACCTTACGTGAGTTTGTTCTAAAAGCATTTTCCAAAAAGCCAAAGATTTCCAAAGAGATAAGACAAACAGAAGATCTAAATTGTAAAAAGGAAAACTACATCTCTAACCGCACACTTGCTGAAATGAGCAAGGATCACAATTTCCACAAAGAAAAACATAAAACCAGTGGTTTTGGAAACAACATGGACAAATACTTAATGGAAGAAAGTGATGGTCAATCATTTATTCATAATCCCAGCCTCACAGTGACAGTGCCAATTGCACCTGGGGAATCTGATTTGGAAATTATGAACACTGAGGAACTTAGCAGTGATTCAGACAGCGAATACAGCAAAGGGGTAAGATTGTTTTTTTACATATATTGTTTAATGTTATTAATTATTATGAGTTAAAATTTCAGATTTTTGCTGTCATGAATTCTTTTCTAATATGTATACCAATAGGTACTTTGTGTGTATGTGAAATTGTACGGTAACTTCCTGAAGGTTCACATGGTAAGGTTTTACCTACTGGTTCTTAATAACTGATATACTCTTATTTAGCTAGATTTGAAAGTATGGGAATATTTAAGTCTTCCTTTCCTTTATTCCATTTGTCATCAACTGTGAAGTCGTATGTAGTCTCCTTTAATAGTGTCTGTTGAATTCACAGCTCTTCTCCATCCCCTTTGCCTTTGCCCTCTGCTTGCCTAAGCATTTCCACCTGGTGTCCCCACTGATATCTCTGCCTTCATTTTCCATCTACTCTAATCCATTTGTTTGATTAATTTTACTCAGGTCCAATCCTAATGACATCACTCCTTTGAAGTATCCTTGATCCCCAAGGTAGATCTGAATTGTACACTGTAGGTAAAAGCCTTCATATCATGGCCTCAGCCAGCTGACTGGCTTTGTCACCTAGTCCTCATCCTGGGGCCCCTACATCTGAACCAAGCCAGTTTTCTTCTGGGCCACATACGCTCACAACCTGCGTGATTTTGCTTGGTGTCTCCTTCTTCAGTTAAAAGCCTGAGTACGCCCTTTAAGACAGCCCTCAGTTTCCTTGTATGTAAAATATTAGCCCTTACTAAGTGCTAGGTGACAGTTAAATGAATTGCACATATAAAATACTTAGAACAGTATTCACAGTGCTCAGAAGTTGTACTTATTATTTAGCATTATATTTTATATTCTTAAAACATTATTATATGCATCAAATGGTACTGTAAACTCATTGAGAACAGGAAACTTCATTACAACTTTTTGGTATCCTCCTTCCCCCCCTCCAGGGGCATATATTCAAGGTATTATTGAGCTGCATTTTTATTAATATGGAATATAATAATTATAAGTGAGTTTTATGACAGGACTTTTATGGCATCTCTCTAAAGCTCTAAGATACCATTTTACAATATTTTTCCTCTCTTTAGGTCACATTTGAAAATATTTGACACGTATTTCCCAAACATCTTCTATCTGCTTGACCCTATATTATTAAGACCTGATTTCCCAAGTGGCACAGTGGGAAAGTAAAGAATCCACCTGCCAATGCAGGAGACCCAAGAGATGTGGGTTCAATCCCTGCGTTGGGAAGAACCGCTGGAGTAGGAAATGACAACCCACTCCAGTATTCTTGCCTGGAGTATTCCATGGACAGAGGAACCTGGCAGGCTGCAGTCCTTGGGGTCACAAAGAGTCGGACATGACTGAGAGGAGCGCACACACACACACATATTAAGACCTATCCTTCTTAAATTTATAGTGGATTTTGGAAAAATATACACAGCTCTGTGTGTATGTGTACATATGTGCATTGGCCATGTAACCAATACTAGGTACATAGTAAACGCTCAATACTTATTCATTGAATAAATATGATTAATAAATTATGAATATATATTTTAAGTAGCCAAAGAAATTGTCTCCAAGATCACAAAGCAAGGAATAAAATATTTTATTTTTTATTTTAAAATTCTTTACATGGAATAGGTTAATAACTCCAAAAATTCAGAAGGTGTAGTTGTTTTGGTTTGAAAGTAGAAAATTAGATTCCTCATACTCTGTTCAGAAGCAGTAATCTGGGTCTAGACTCATGTGAAAAGAAAAACTAACTCAATTACCTGTTTTTCTGCCTACAAAATAAGAGTTGTAAAACCCTAACTGCCTAGCAGACTTTCTGAATAAGCTTGAGATTCTGGGTGTTAAAGCATTTTGGTATCTTGGGCTTCCCTTGTAGCTCAGCTGGTAAAGAATCCGCCCGCAATGCGGGAGACCTGGGTTCGATCCCTAGGTTGGGAAGATCCCCTGGAGAAGGGAAAGGCTACCACTCCAGTATTCTGGCCTAGAGAATTCCATGGACTATACAGTCCTTGGAGTCACAAAGAGTCAGACACGACTGAGCAACTTTCACATTTGAGAGGAATGACCAGGTAAGAACCTGGTCATTTTTTCCTTTGCTCAAAGCCTGTGGTTATCCTTACATGGATCTCCTTAAGTCACTGGCAAATATCATATTCTTAGTATGTTGAATTATAACATTTTAAAGGGAATCTAATAGACCTGTCCCATATAGCACCTAATTTTCTAATTCAGAAAGCCATTAAGAGAAAGCAACTTTATCTACAGTTACGAAACTCGTTCAAGGCAGAGCAAAATCAAGTCCCAGTCTTGATGTGCATAAGTCTGCCTTTATTCTCCTGTCTTTGTCCCTTTCAGGGATAAAACTCACATTCCTAATGGGGTTCATACCCAGTTTGTCTCCCCTGGGATACTGAGCCATGCTTCTGAAGAATTTACATATCCTGTGGTATCCAGAGGAGGTTTGTGATGACATAATATCCAACTGTCTTCTATAATTAATGATTTTGTCTATAAGTTATTTGATACTGAAATAGACTATTTTAGATGTCCATAAAGTTACTCTGACACCTGTCCCATAAACCTTTCCTAAACCTAAAAAGCATGAAATTTAGTGAATTTAAACTGTGTTATCCAAAGACCATTTGATGGTAACTTAATATTCTTATTTATCATTGAGTTTTGAATGACATTGTAGGCATAACTACTTGAGAAAAAATACATTTTTTTTATTTCATAGAAATGGAAATATGTGGCATAATATTCAGGAGCTTGAGGCTACCTTGTAGGTCATAATTAAAAATACATAAACTAGTTTCTTTAAGTCATTTGTACAGTATTTGAGTTGGTAAGCCCTAAACAAATGTTAAGTATTGTGTTTATTACTGTATTCATCATCATTATTGGCCTCTAAAAATTCAGATTTTAAATTATGGGCTTTGAAATTTTGTCCTTCTTCATCAGACATTTTCCATGGCATATCTCAAAAGCGTGTCACCCTGAGTGTATTCAAACCTGCTGGACTATATACTGGACTTGAGAAGTAGTGAAATTTCGAGATCTATAAGAAATTTGTTATGTAGTATTAAGTAGTTGCTAGCTGTAACGACCTGCATCTAGAGTCTTCCTCTCCAGTGCCTTGTGATGTAAATGTTTCTAGTTGTGACTTGTTAGTATTATTTTTCAATTTGGAATACTAAAAGAAATTCATGTTTCCTTATTTACCTGAAGTGTTTCTACATCATTTCAGGCTAAGCTCTCTGCTCTAATTCCCCTAATCTTCAGCTCCCATTTAGCTCCCAATTTTTTAACTGCTTATTCTCTCCTTTGTATCTTTCCTATATTTTCATCTTTGAAATAATTCTTGATGAACTTTTCCAAAAAAGGCAAATCATGATTATCCAATAGAAAATATTGCCCAACTGAATATTATGTCAGTTATTTAAGTCTTAAGCACTGCCTGGAGTATGGTGAAGAAGGCAGCCTCTGGAGAGAGAATTCTTGCCTTAGATCCTAGCCTTAATATTTACTGTCTCCATGATTGAGCATTTTACAAAAACCTCTGCTTATTTTTTTCTAGTTTACTTGTATGCAAAATAGAATTATAATAAAGATCACATTATTTGGGTAAACAAACAAGTGCTTGCTGAAAAATAAGTGCCCAATTAACAATTAACATGGGTATGAAATTGAGTAGTCATGTATGTACTGTAAGCAGCAATTTGCTACAGGTTAAATTTTTATGTGTCAAGACAAATGTAGGAGCTTGTTACAAATGCCTGCTCTGGGCTGTATCCTGCAAATTCTCTCTGCCTAAGTCTGGATGCACTCTCGGAATCCTTGCCAGCAGTGTTCCAGTGACCACTCTGATGGATTGGTGGGCATAAATGGACCTAAATTCATCTCTGGCTTGTCTTGATCCAGGTTTCTGAAAATTCGTTTTCTTTATTCAAGGGCTGGGGAGATAGTCTACATTTGTGTAGGAATCTGCATTTTGAACAAGGGGAAGTAAAATCTCTGACCTTTCCTTCTTTCACCTTCCCCATCCAGAAAACAAATCCACCCTCTCTGTTATGACCTCACATCCTTTTTTTTCCCCCTGCCCTCTTCTAGCATCAGCTCTCAGGCAAGTTTTCTTCTTCTGATAGACAGTTAGATATATACACTCCAGAATGAAAGCAAAATATTTTGTCATCAAATACCTTACTAGGAAGTGACCAGAGATGAGTTCAGTTAAGGTGTTGAGTAAAATATCTTAAGATATTTTAACTCTTAAGATATCTGAAGAGTTTTGAGGCAATAACTGGCATTAGAACACCAGCATTTCTCTGAGGATAAGTCTGTCTCAGAATCAAGAAAGACATGCTCTCATCTCTAGGGACCCATGAGCATAAGGCCCCTGTCACTGCTTCTTGGAATACACACTGAACTGATGGCCACCCTCAGAGTCAATCTCCTCCTAGGGTGCAGTGCAGCCCTCCAAGCCCTTGGCAAACATTAACACACTGCAGATTTTCACCATTAGCATTGAAGTGCTTCATTTTTATGAGCCTCAAATGAACCATGAAATGCATCCATTCATTCAATAAATATTTATTGAGATCTACTCTGCTCCAGGCATTGTGCTAATAGTTGCTTAGAGAAAAAAAAAATTTTTTTCACCCAGGTGCAATAATTCAATGTGATTGGCATCTGGCTTAATTAAGTTCTTAAGAGGCGTAGTTCTTTTTACTGTTTTTAAATTGTGCCATCTCAAAATTGAAAATTGTAAAAAACTAAATTAGGAAGTTTTTTTAAATGGAGAGCTCTTTCTTAGAGGGTTAAAGAGACATCCTTTTGTTTTCAGTTATTACAGATTACTTCCTTTTTTGCTTTAAAGATGAAAGAAAAATAGCCAGTTTATAAACTTGTGATGTTAATTATAGACTTGTGATGTTAATTTTGAATATGTGTGTAAATTTCAGGGGAAAACATTAAATTTATCCATTTTATTTCTCTTATGTGGTTTTGGGGATAAATTCTGACAGCTTTCAGAGACACTGGTAGCTATGAATCTAAAACCCTAAATCTTCTTTAATGCTCTTTTGACAAATGTATTATCAATGCTTGCTTAAAGTGAATTTGTTCATCTTGTGTACTCAGCAGAGAGGAAAACATCCTCACAGAAAGATCTCCTCATTCATTCTTTCTTTAGCCAAATGCAAATACTTAGCTTTACTTAGTGGTTCTTCAGTGTTTTGAAACATTGTCTCTAAGTTGTCATGGAGTTAGCTGAGGTCCTTAGAGAAAGAACAAGGAAACTTTCAAATTTTACATAATCAAACTTCTCACCTTCAAGGGAGTGTCATTTAAAACATTGCAAAAACAGGTATGCAGAATTTATGTTCTTAAAGGAAGTGAAGGCCACCTAAAGCCCTCATTCACTTTGATTATAGTGGGAGAAAAAATTGCAAAGGAATCCATAAGTATATATTCTGTTAACTGTGGCTATTCATTTTTTCAACTTCCATTTCCTAAGCACCTGCTTGTTGCCGTATGCCTGCTAGATTCTAGAAAGATGTCAGCAGTGTTCTCATTTCCTCAGGAGATGTGGTTCAGAGTCTTCCTGGTCTAAGGTATTGTTGTAAGTGGTAAAGATTAAAGCTAGGTTCCTGCCTTTGAGTTAAAACACACACAGAAATCAGAAATTATAAATAAACTTATAAAAATAATTAAAACAGGCTGAGGCAGGGTAAGGATAGGGTGACTAACCTTGAAAATGTTAGGTGGGCAGAACAGGGAAAAGGAGTCCAAACTGGCGGTGGCTACAAGACAAGGAAGGGAAAAGCCCACAAAAATGACACAAAAGAAGGTCGGAGGACTGGAGTGAGGACCTCAGGTAAAACAAACAACACTCTTGGCTGGTCCAATTTACATAGGACAGGCCCAGGGAGAGATAAACATATAAATAGAGGGGCCAAAGCCCGCCCTCTCTCCCTCTCTCTCTTCTCACGCTGGGGCGCTCTTCTTCTGTCTTTAGATCGAAGTGCCCTCACGCCTTGAAGATGGATTTTCCTGCTATCTTCTAAATAAAATAGAGCTGTAACACTGATTTGTCTAAGAGCTATGACATGGTCCATTGGAGACCTGAGAGCTATAACACGGTCTGTCCAAGACCTGAGAGCTGCGACGCGCCGAGGGGGCTTTACTGTCCGTCACTCCAAATCTTTGTTGTGACGAGACAAAGAACCGAGGAACATACACTAGCGTGACAAAAATAAATTGGAATACTTCACAATGGGGACACCACTTGAAGTATGTTTTATGATAAGAATTCATCGGGTGAGAGAGAATAGGGAGAGAAGGGGAGGAATGGAGGGAAACAGAGAGAAGAAGAACAGAGAAACACCTTTCTGGTAGATGTAAAGGGCCCAGCCTGTGAGGAAGCATCCAGATACAAAAACACCCATTAAATACATGAGAGGATGGCCACATAGGAAGCAGTAGGTGACAGAGGTCGACTGGAGTCAATCCAATAGTGAGTGACTTAACTTACTGTGATTTGGAGATTGAAGTAGATTTCTGTTTATTTAATAGAAAGGGGAAGCTTTGTCTTGTTTTGTTACTCTTTATTGTTAGTAGACTTCTACTTTTAAAGGAAGTTTGTTTGGGGGTGTAATAAAGGTGAGGAAGCAGAGAGGATGGAAAGTTGTTGCAACCATCCTAAGGACACTTGATGAAGGCTCAAGGTCAGGGAGTGATGGTGACGTGGGATAAGTAAAAGACACTTGCAAGCTAAAGCATAAGGGCTCAGGGTCTGGATACGTGAATTGTGAGCTGTTTCAAAGGGCATATTCACTTTCTGTGGCTGCCATAACGGTGTTTCACAGACCTGGGGCTTTGTACAACAAGAACTGTATTGTCTGATAGTTCTAGAGGGTGTAAGTCTGCAATTGATGTGTCAGCAGGGCCATGCTCTCTCAGTGGGCTCTAAAAAGGATTCTCCCTTGCTTTTTCCTAGCTTCTGGTGGTGGTCTTTCATCCTTAGCCTTCATGACTAACAGCGGCATCACTCTTTATCTCTGCTTCTTTTGTCACATGGGATTCTTCCTGTCTTTTCTTTTTATAAGGACACTAATTATATTGGATTAGGGCCCACCCCAGTGACCTCATCTTAACTTGGCTACATCTGCAGAGACCCTATTTCCACATAAGTTCATATTCAAAGGTAACAGGCATTAGGACTTCAACATATATTTTGGGAGATACAAAGTAATTCATAATAAAGAGTTTTGGCTTAGATGACTGGATGGATATTGATGCTATTAAAAATATGCAGGAGGGAAATATTAAGAGGGTAGGGGAGAGAGTTTAATTTGGGGACATCTTAATTGTACACTACTCACAGGATAGCTAAGTGATAGTGAACAGTAGATATTTGGAAGTTTTAAGAAGATAATTCAGAGTTGTAGACAGCTTGGAAATTTGTATGTTGATTTTAGGTCAGATTCCCTAGGAAAACAACTGTGAGTAGTGTTTTCAGGTTAAACACCTAACACCTGTACGAAATGATGGAAGCAAGTTGATTGGGCAGAGGGAGGCGTTGACATGCTCTGCAGTTGTAGCAGAGGGTTCAGCTGGTTCTATAGACATCGCTGGTATGTATGAGCCTTTGGAGTAATCCCAAATCAAAGCAAGGGCTCAGGACCTGTGTGCCCTGACCCCATCAGTCACTGGATACAGGTTCTCCCTCCACTCTTCCAGGGAAGGGAGTATGACCTTGGGTAAGGCATCTCCCTTCTGTATTTCAATTCCTAGAGAGGGACTCAGCCATGAGCCTTCAGCTGCCAGTACTCCTAGAAGGTGGAGCAATGAGTAGCTTGTTTGGAAGGCAGATCTGGGATGTGCACCACAGTATCCACTACAATACAGGGACCACAGGAGGAAGAGGACAGGTGAATAACTTGACAAATAGACATGAAAGCAAGCACCAAAGAGACCAAGGAGAGAATGTACACATTAGCCAGTTTCATATACACTATGTAACTTTCCTCCTTACAGCAACCTGGGAAAGAGGGTGATATTAATCTATATTTACAGGTAACTAAAATGCTAAAGGATTAAGAAATAGTGCAGGTTAGTTGCTGGTGTTTCTGGGAGTCATTTTAAATTTGAACTCCAAGCTTTAACCACCTCTAATACATATCATGGAAAGGCAAAAGCATGAGTAGGAATATATTCTCTGTTATATCCCTGTAATGCTGCAATTCACAGTCAGATTTTCTGTTATAATGGTATTGTGCATTTGCTGATTCATGTTCAGTTTCTAACCCTCCTTAGTGCTAATTTATTAGCTTATAGTCTGCCTTCAAAATATAACACAAACCAAAACAAAGCACATTCCATGAGAGAATGAGAAGCCAATCCAATGAGGATGAGTTGAGTAATGGATTATATTAGGTTGAAGGCACATGAAAGGAAGTGGCACCTAAGCTAGACATTAAAAAAATGGAGATCATATTTTTGTGTGAATATGGTAGGGATGGAAACCCCAGGCAGAGGAACAAACAGTCGTACTGTTCATCTGATTCACTTATTCACTTATCCATCCACCCATTCATCTATTCAGTATTCAATTTCTGCAAGCCATCATGTTTTGAGGAACTTTATGTGCTTACTTGTTATAAATTGCTTCCTTTTATTGATTTGATACAAATTTAAACATTTGCAGTCATTGAGGTTGAATATTTTATGTTTTTTACTATATGGTGGTTTATGTAGAAAATTTTATGTGTTTTTACTATATGGTGGTTTTATTACACTGTTGTTAGGTCTGTCTCTCCTAAGATTTTTGTAGTTTTTTCCCACTAAGAGGCAGTTGCAGGTAGTTTAGATTTCTTCTCATTTCCATTTCCATTTTAGAAAATATATTAAAATTTTTCCAGAAATGCATTTGACTTGGCAATATTCAGTTATACTTCTGGAGGGGAGCTGACATTTGATCCTATCTTTTATGCATAGATTCTTACAAAGACAAAACAGAATACCCCTATAGAATTTCACTTAGATCATTTTTCTGCAGATTGGTTCTAAGCTGTTTAAAATTTTTTCCCTCTTTATTGAATTTGTTCATGTGTATAAAAACAATGAAATTTTGGTCTGATGTTTAAATCACTGTTTCTTAATTGTTATATGTTGATAAATTTGAAAACATTCCTTTCATGTAATATCATTTAAAATGTCAAAATTAAATCATCAATGCTAATTTTAGAGTATGCTTCAAAAACCACATACTGTCACTCTCACCCCACTCCAAAATTGAGGATCACTTCCTTTAAAATGTCTGTTATGAAGAGCAAACAGAATGCAAAAGGTTGCCTTCAGAAATTACAGTATTTAATTCATCTCATAAACAACAGAATGATATAACTGTTTAGTTCATTGTTTACAGTCTATGTTGAATGACACATAATTTTATTACTGTGTTGCAAATATATTTCTTTGTTATTAGCATATAGTATGCATTGTCAGATGTAACTAATTTCTACTTACAGGTATGTGACTTTAAACATTTCAATCAGCTGATTAAGCTGTTCCATCATGCTCCACTTCCATACCTCAGTACCTAACTTTCTTACTTCTCACAGGGGTAAAAACAAACTGGATCCATCAAGGATGCACCTCTGTGCTTTTAACCAGGCAGAGACATATGTGACCACTTTAACACAGGTTACCTAAAAAAAAATTCATACATGTGTATATGATATTTTTTTTTCAGTGTCATGCATGCTGTTCAGCTACAAAATCTCTCTGCCTGACCCATTGCAAGAAAGTAGAAACATATACAATTGTGCCATAGATAAATTGACATCACAGCATGTCATGGGCAGTTCTATCTATTTTTGTTATTCTCTCGATGACTCACCTGATATATCTCTCATGTCCTTAGGTGATTCCAAGTGCATGAGCTATAGATTTTTATTGGATAGACTATAAAAATAAGGTATAGCATGTAACAGAAACCACCGAAGCAGCATTTAATTTTAAAACCTCTATCAGCTTCCCCTCCTAATTTAAGCTATCCGGTCGACCCTTGAACAACAGGGGTTTGAACTGCATGGTTTGACTTATAAAGTGATTTTTTTCAATAGTAAATAATATGGTATTACATGGTCCGTGGTTGGTTGAATCCACAGTTGCGGTACAGAGGATACTGAGGAACCGTGAGTGTGGAGGGCTGACTGTAAGTTTTAATCAGATACTAGACTGCATGGAGGATTATGCCCTGACCCCCATGATGTTCAAGGGTCAACTGTATATGTATAGATGTATATCATATTAAGATGGCAGGCTTATTGCAATGAGTAGAGTTTTAATATTCTCACCATAACAACAACAACAAAAACGGTGATTATGTGAAGTATGTGTTAACTAACCTTATTGTGGTAAACGTTTCACAGTATATACATGTGATCTAATCACCTCGTTTACCTTAAATTTACACAGTGCTATATGTCAATTACATCTCAGTAAAGCCGGGGGAAAAATTAAAATTGTCACATTAAATTCAGTAAATTAAAATTTTATTAAGAAAAATTTTGTGAGAGTATTATTTCAGGTATAAACATAAAAATCTCGTAACAAGAAAGGACCATTCTAGTGCTAGTCTTTTATTCACAGGTTAAGGAAATTGAGGCTCATGCAGTTTCTGAGTATGCATGTAGAAACCTGAAGACAGAGACAGAGTACCCAGCTTCTAGGCCAAACTTTGCATACATTTTGAAATAGTTTTAAGCAAAATGATAACTAGGTCTTTATTCCCTTATTGATTCAGTAATTAACATTTGATTTTTATTTGATCATATATAAAATGTATTATTAATAATTTACTGGGCCTATGAATGAATGAGTTATAAATGCCTGAGATGATTAATTTGATTCCAGAATCAATTTTATACACTGATGAGAATAAGTTTCTGATTATGTACATTTGGCCCTCTGTACCTATGGGTTCTGCATGTGCAGATTCAATCAACTAGGGATCAAAAATATTCCAGAAAAGTCCAAATAGCAAAACATGAATTACCTGCATGCCAGCAAGTATTTACATGCATTTACAACTGTTTACATAGCATTCACATTGTATTAGCTGTCATAAGTCAGTTAGATATGATTTACACTATAAGGGATATATAAAGTATAAAGGATGTACATAAGCTATATGTAAATACTATACCTTTTATATAAGGGACTTGAGCTTATGCAGATTTTAATATCTTCTGTATGTATCTGTGATTATCTCATGAGGAGGTAGATATACAGAGTAGCCTCAAGAAGATAAAAAGTTTAAGTGGAACATATTATGAAGTGGACACTAAATCTGTCAATAAGACACAAAACATTTTCTTAAACTTAGAAACAGATTAATATGAATTGCTATAACTATGTCTAACATATAAAAAATATGCTATTCAGATATAATATCTTGTTTTAATTTTAGTATAGCTTGTTGAATGACTGAACTGGAATGAAAAACCCATGTTAATAGGGATCATGCTTTTTTTTATACTTCGTAGAGTTCATATTTTTAATTTATTTGTCATTGTTAGAATGTTTCTATTATTGTTTTCTGTTTCCAATGAAAGCAAAACTTTATCCTAAAGTTGATACAAACTAGGAATAGTGATGCTCAGTTTCAAATTTAAAAAGAAGCATATAGTTTGTTCTAGTTTACTCGCAGTTAATTTTAAAGGAATTCCTGAGTAAAAGACATATTTTTCTGTTTCAGATTGATGATGATTTAGAGGCAATATTGTCTTAGAAAACTATTTTGCTGCAAAGTGTAGTCAGTCCTCCTCCTAGAACCTAAGTAAAGATACACTCATATGAAATAGCATCTATATATGTATAGGTAAAACACTATTTTTGAGAAAACTATTTTTAGAAATACATATAGACACACACATATATATGCATGTATGTGTGCATGTGTGCTTAATTCCTAAATGATTATTACTTTTTTTCTTGTTATCAACCTACATTAGAAAACATGAGGTGCATTATTAAGGAATGGTCATTCTCCAGATAAACAAAGGCTCAGTTGCAAAGAATGACTTGAAATATTTTCTTTGGCAGAAAAAATTTATCTTTATCGGTGCCAAATTCTATTTTCACATTGTGTTTGCAATATTAGAAGCCTGGATATTTTTTAAAAAATGATAATTGTTATATTATTGGAATTTGTCATTCCTTGTCCTTCCTCCTTACAATTGGATAGTTTTAGGAAATACTATTCATCATTCAGAGGTACAGGCAGTTTGTTTGTCATTTCTTTTTTTTATTATTGATAAGATGTAGTGATCTTAAGGCACAGAGTACCTGCTTTTACCTCACATTTTGTGATCATGTTTGCCTGTGTTTCAATCCTTATTTACCAACTTGCAGTATTCTAGCAGGCCTCAAAAGTAGAACTGTTTAAATATTTATTCCCAAAATTTTTAAGGTATTCTTTCTGATTTGACCCACTGCATTCCAACTATTTACATACTATTCTCTGCAAATAGCACAAAGCCCCTGAATACGAATTGTTGCTTTACCTTTCAAGACCTTGAATGCCAGGGTGAATGCCATTTTCCATTAGAAAGAAGTGGATGAAACCGTAGGATCTGGCTGGGAAGTCTAAAACCAGTCCAATCTTCTTATATGACCAAACTTACTTGCATTTTTTATTTGTTTTTATATGCAAGATCCTATCTTTCAGTCACATAAATTGTCATGTATTAGACAAAAATTACCCTAGGTACAAGATTTTAAGAAAACAAAGAACTTTTAGTAAAGTGTTTGCTTTATTTTGAGTTTCCTGGTGGTGACTGAGATTTTACCTCATTATTTCTCCATTATCTAAAACTATAAGCCATTTGATCATGAGATGGAACTGTTAAGTGGGTTTCCTGCTGAATGAACAACAGCTGTTCCTCAAAAGTCTATACAGCTTCTCTAATAGCAATAAACAAAACACTAGGAAAGGAAAAACTCTGTTTTCTTGTCCTTTATTTTAGAAAATGCTTGTGTTTTAGTTGCCCTTAATGTGGAGCCCTTTGCAAGATCACAGGTGTGGAGCCCTGTACCAAGGGCACAGGATAAAAATCTCTGGAACTACCAAGCCCCGTAGCAACCGTTTATGAGCCTCTAGATCTAAACTGGCCAGTTCCCTGACCCCATATTAAGTAAAATACCCACCCTATTATCCACCCCATTGTATCCTAGCCAATCACCCAATGCCACCATTCCAGTAGGAATTTTCTGTCTTGAGACTCTGTCAAAGACTATTTTCTCTGTCTTGAGTGGCTGCTAGCCTGCAAAAGGGTTTGGCTCTCCCTTGAGCCAGCCCGCTGTTCTAATGGTGTCTCCCACTCTAATAAACTTTATTCTCCTCTCATTCTGCCTCATGTCTGGAAATTCTTTTCCAACCCGCACACAGACCACGACATTTTTGGTGGCCCGTACTTGGACTTGGGGTCTCTTCCCCGACCTCCTCACTTCTCCTTTCTCATAAGGACCCTCTGCAAACAGGCAAGTGGCTGTACAAGCACCTGAGGAATTCTGGCCAGGGTTACTCTCTGGTGTAACTCTCCAAAGGCGCCACTGCTCACTGTGCCCCAATAGCTTCCGCCCAAATGGGTGATAGTCTCTCTGAATCCTTTCCAACTGAGGAATAGGCCAACAAATATTGCTATGGGGCTTGGTCAGCTCCAGAGATTTTTATCCTGTGGCCTTGGTACGGAGCTCCACACCTGTGACCTTGGTATAGGGCTCCACACTTAACTATGTGAGAAAAGAACTTAACTAGTAAATAAACTATTTTCTGCTAACCTAAATGGAAGCAAAATGAAAATTTAGACCACAGAGAGGAAAAAATATTTAATTTTCCACTGATGAATGTTTTCTAGTATCATTGATGAATGATGTCTGGTTGCAAAGAGTCAGACACAACTGAGCTAGGAAACTGAACTGAACTGATCTGGTATATTTTTTAACTTGGGGAATTATCTTTTAAAAATAATCTTGAGAGAAAACAGAATTCCAGAGAGACCAGAACAGGATTTGGGTGACTTTAAGGGGCCCTTTGAAGCTAAATCATGTAAAGAAAATAAATATCATTACTCTCAAGATAAAAACAAACAAACATACAAATGGCAATATCATAGGTAATCTCTCATTTTAAAACTGCTGATGAGAGTAGTGTTTGTATTTCTGTAGAAGGTGGGGGGAATTGCAAGAGAGAGGAGAGCATATTTTGGCTTTAAATTCAAGTTATCCAGTAATAGAATGGTAAACTTGGAAAACTGGACTTCTAGCCACACAAAGCATAGTATAGAATTCTATTTACAGAATTCTTCTATAAAGGTGCTTTGATCCTTTGTTATAAACTACCATTTTACTCACTGTAGATTCAGAAACTTCATTATATGTATAAATTATAAAACGAGGCTGTAAAGTTAAAAGATGGGTGATACTGGATCTAATCAAGTCTTTGAATCTAATAAAGTCTTTCTTGCTTATTGACGTACAGTGGAGCTTTTTTATCACTGATGCTTCCCGTAGTTTTTTTGTCCTTTTATGGCCAGCCCTTCCTTTTGATTTGCTTCTTTCAGCCTTCTTCCTGTCCCTTGTGTTTCTCTGATTTGATGCTCAGGTGAGATAACTATTCTAGACTGTGCTATTCAAAGAATATCTTTCTTTTGTTGTGTGAAGCAAACAGCCTTATAATATATACTTGAAATGTGACATCTTTGGGATGTTTCCAACACCAGCCATCCTCTTTGAATAAGGCTTTTGTTGACTCCTGTGTTTCCTCAGTGCTCTATGTTGGTAGTGTTTTTTGATTTTAATAATAATGCCAGATTATCAAGTTATTAGACAATCCTACTTCAAACTTCTCAGAATAAAATATGACCAACTAACATTAATGAGCATCCATACTAGCATGAAATAGGCTTACAATGTCAATGTCTGTTTCAGGAAATGTCAGGAAGAAGTTTGTAAATGACCAGCCTAGGGCAGTTTTTTCATATGACACCTATATTTAACAGAGTCTCTTCTTAAATGCAGTTTCGTGAAAAGCACACTTTCAAGGCAATCAAAAGGAAATGCATGAAGAATAATTGAGCTTTAATTTGATCATATTTTCAATAGTGAAATAGCTAAAGAAGTTTGTAGTCAAGATTAGAATGTTACAAAACTACTTTAGTATTTTATGGATACACACTGAATATAGAAAACTATGTCAAAAACACATGTATAGAATAATAATTACCTGAAGAAGAAGACAGAATCAGGGAGAGAGTGAAGGAGTCTTGTATTTTTCATCATATACTATTGTACATTTGAAATTTTTGAGGCAAGTATGTAGACTTTATTTAAAGGAAAGAAGGAAAAAATTAGAAAGTACCTACAGTTAATACCCTATTATTTAATAAAAAGGCAGGAATGCTAACTATAGCATATTTCCTATACTATACTAGCGATTCTACTAAAAATTATCCTATTTTTACACTTATTTTCACTTCTGTGTAGAACACCAAAGATGAAAGATTCTCTGTTGACAAGCAAAGAACAGGCCAAAACTTTATTTCATATTTTACTAAAAATAAAATCAACATGAAATTATAAGATGACCTATTTATAAAACCAAAGGAGAAATTTTTCATCCTGAAGTATTTATTTTACTGCTCTTATAGTTATTCTTCCATTTCCAAAATCACAAGAAAGAAAGCTAAATAGCAAATGACCAAATGAAATAACCATATAATTATTTTAAATAACACAAATAATTGACTTGATCTTCTCTGTATACTAAATAAGAATAAAAAAACAGTCAGTTGTTAAAATCAAAACATCTACTATGAGATTTGAAAAATTTATCTTCAAGAGAAAATCTTTGTTAGAGATGTAAGCCTTTCTATTTAAAGGTATCCTTTTTTGACCCTGTTAAAGAAACTTCTGCTTTAGTAAGTATTAAATTTAAAAGCTGAATAGATTTAAACTATCTATATTTCTAGGACATGCATATGAATAATATATTTGAAATTATATACAGTACTGAAATTTCTACTGTGTGAATACTTAGTACATTCCCAGGAAAGCATTGAGTGCCTAAACATTGAATTTGAAAGCCACAAGAATTTGACTTGTGATACAAATTATAGTACATATTGAATATTTTGATAATTTATGTTCCAGTGAGGAATAATTTTGAATAACTGTCATTTATGATATAAAATCTGAGTCTAACTCTGAATTTCATTGACAAAAGAATTGCCATAAAACTTATGGGGGGAGGACATTTCAATGACAAGATATGCTTCATAAAATCATCTTAATTTTTGCTTATAAATTAACTTGGCATTAATCTGTTTTGTTAATGCTCTTTTGAAGAGTGAGATGCTTTCATTAATTTAACCTATATTACAACTCTGCAAATTTTAATCATTTTATTTAGAAGTTATTACCAGGTGAGAGAAAATCGTTATAATTATATCCAAGTTGTCAGTGTTTTGGTTAAGGACAGTAAGGAGTTTTTTATTCTATCAACTGTTTCACCCACTGCTTTGCCTCAAATCCAAGCCAGTAACTTTTTTTCAGGATGGCAGTATTTCAGCTCTGCAGAATCAGTGTCTTGTCTCTTTTATGTCCCTCGTGATGGTTCACTTGCAGTTGAAAGGTCAAGAATTGAGGATATCAGATAATTGTAGCCTTTGGATATGGCACTTAAAATTGGTTTTTGTGGTAGTTGGCACAAGAGGACATATTAGTAATTACAAATTTCCCCATTGTTTCCCGGAGTAATATATATTTTAAAACCTTAAGTCTTATGGAATATCCAGTCTTATAATTAATTTGTATTTGCTTTAAAGTAATTTGAGATGAATACAATCAGTTTAAATAACCTACTTCTTAAATGAAATTTTATATTGATATTGTTAATTCATAATATTTTAAAAATCTTTGACATTTTGGGAAAAATACTTCTATGCTAATATAGATTAGAAGTATTAATTTTAATAGAATATTCATAGTTCTTCTTATACAAATAGCTTTCCTGACTTCATGCTTATGCTCATTACTTTATCAATGCCTTTTTTTTTACTGATGTTGAATACTGTGTGGTAATAATAGCACTGAAAATATAATGTGGTGCCCATAAAGCACAGTTTTAGCTTCCAGGTCATTCACTAAAAGTTAATAGTCTAGGCTGGGCCTGTGATCTTAATGCAGTTCAGGAGACTGAAGAATAAATCTAAATGAAAGAATTTTCTCCTTTTTAAAACTTGCAATTTGGGGGGATTCTTAAAAAAAAAAAAAAACAAGTAAAGCTGTAATCTTAATAAGAGACTACATGCTGTAGTAACTAATAGTTTCCAATAATCACATGTCATTTAGCAAATGAGAATGAAAATTGAACTCTTCCATTGATGTGCTGCTCCATTATAAAATAATTTTAGGAAAGTTTGACAGAGTTTTGCTACAGTTGCTGTATGTATTTTTTCGGAAACTTTCTGCGTATCTGTGTGTGTGTAAACATCCTGTTCGGCCACAAAGTTCTGGGTGGGAAAAAGCCTGTTTGTGTTATGATCAGTTTCATGATCATAATGACAACGAGTTCATTCCTCTCATGTGTTGGTCTGCCGTGTTCAGCTTCATGGAATCTTTGTTTCAGAGTTTGCATGTGGTGCGCGCTTCAGCAGCCTCTATCTCTGGACATTATAAATAATAGTTATGATCTCTTCTATTATATCCTGAAATTCCATCACTAAGATAGGTGATGATGAATAATTGCTATAGACTTCGACATTCTGATTCCGATACAGTATTTGACTTCTTTTTTTGTTTTGATGAAAGGCCTTCTATCTATATCATCCTGACACATATTCTTAAATCCAAGCAATGATAGAAAAAATATGTTTGGATTTCATTTTACACTAATTTTATTATTTTTAAAAACTTTAAGTATCAACAAGCTTTTTCTGCCAATTGTCAGAACAGACATTTCCGTTATCAGGTGTTGGCAATTTGGCATTTGTATATTATTGCTGTTAGGGTCTTAGTTGTTCTAAAATAGTAATTACTGGTGTATATAAACTTATATTAAACATAAAACAAAGTAAAAGTGTGGTCAATACTTTGCAAATGTTATAGTTTACATAAAAATTGTACCTTCAGGCTAATTCTGTCCTAATAATTGTTGACATACTAAAAATAATGAAATGCATTTTGCACAGGATGTGTAGATAGAAAGATCAGCATAGATGCATTGTGAGGTGACCTGACCTCAGTGTATGTTTATATGTTTTTATGGCCATCGTATTGTTAATCTTTTTTCATAACACTTTGCATGACTCTGATGATGAAATATGGTTTTTAACAGGAGACTTGAATTGAACCCTAAATGACCTCTCTGGTGGGGTGGTGATTTCTTTTTAGAGGCTGAACCGATCAAGTTCCTCAGAGTGCAGCACAGTTGATAACCCTGTGCCTGGAGAAGGAGAAGAGGCAGAGGCTGAGCCTGTAAATTCAGATGAGCCAGAGGCCTGTTTTACAGATGGTAAGAGAAAAATTGAGACCTCACTTAACATCCATTTGTTAATGTTTTGGCCTTGGTCTTAAAACCTAATGCTTACTTGGGATTGATGAATAAACTGTCAGAAGACTCCATTCCATGCTGCTTTAGTCACGGCTCTGTGACTAGGCTTCTGTTTCCACATTTATGCTACTAATAGTAATTTACAGTGGCAGTGTGTTATGCTGTAAAGCACTGCCATTTTTTGAGAGAAGCAAATAAGTGTGATACCCGATTAATAGAAATTTGTGTTTGCTCAGATTAGTACTATAAGCAAAACACATGGAGTCTCCTTTAGAAGTATAAGTATCCCTATTAAAGGCATTTAAGGATATCATCATGTATTTCAGCATCACAATAAAGTTAAATTGACCAGAACCATGTAAACTTAAATTTGTACAGATGCACCAAGATTTCTTCTACACATTTTATGAATGACCCTGACTCAAAATTCTAAGATAACCAGAAAGAAGTTCGGTTTATCAAACAAATTATAGCTTTATATCAGAAAAGGACTTTAGAACAACTTAAACCCTCTGTGGAAAGTATTAATGCTAAACTATTTCAGACTGTAGGTGCTATCTTACTGAGATCAAACTTTACAAAGACTATTTTAATCCTATAAAATACCAATGAGAATACTTATATAATAACTTTGAGGTATTCATAGCTTTTCAAATTCATAACTCTAATTTGAGTCTAGTATACAAGAGATATTACAGAAACACATTTTCAATGAATTGTAGCCTTCAACACTGAAAATTTGCTGCAAACCAAAGTTCCAGTTGTGTAAGATGAATGCATTCTGAAAATATAACAGGCAACAATATGATTATAGTTACCAATACTGTATGGTATACTTAAATTCGCTGAAAGGGTAGATCTTATATGTTTTTAATTACCCCCCAAAAAAGAAGAAATTGGTAACTGTATGAAGAGATGGCAATTTAATTAGCTTGATTGTGGTGATTATTTCATAGTGTAAATATAACATATTTACAAGTTGTATAACTTAAAATTTTAATTGTCACTTATCTCAATAAAGCTGGGAAAAAATGGACAGAGTAAGAGAAGAATGTTTGCATGCAAAGTCGCTTTAATCATGTCTGACTCTTTGCAACCCTATGGACCGTAGCCCACCAGGCTCCTCTGTCCATGGGATTCTCCAGGCAAGAATACTGAAGTGGGTTGCCATGCCCTCCTCTAGGGGATCTTTCCAACCCAGGGATCAAACCCATGTCTCTGGTGTTTCCTGCACTGGCGGGCAAGTTGTTTACCACTAGCACCACCTGGGAAGCCCAAAAAAAGAATAGGCAAAATCAGTCTACAAAGGTAGAAGTCAGACTAATACGGTACAGATTGGGAAAGGGCATGACAATGATTTCTGGGTGCTTGAAAATGTTATATCATGACTGACGTGGCTATTACATGAGAATATTAATCTATATAGTTAAAATATATATACTATACTGTATGTACATTCTCCTCAATAAGAATTTAAATAGATAAATATTTTTTTTAATGACCAGAACACCAAAGAAAATCTATGAGCAAACAAACATCTCTTACCTATATCATTTTGAGCAGCTGTGTTCCACTAAAGACTTTATACTTATTAAACCTGCTGGGTTAAGAGGTTCAGCCTGATGAATTAAACAGGGCAACCAATGAGCAATGGCAAACTTCAGCTGCTTATCTACTTCTTCTATCCAATCACCAAATAACCATTAAGTACTTTCTTTCTGCCAGGCACGGGCCTGAGCACTAGACCGAGCAGTTGGAAAAAAAAAAAAGTTTCTTACCCAAATGAAATATGTAAGTATATAGTAGGTCAGATAAACGGTATGTGCTCTAGAGAAGTAAAATGAAAATGGGAATACCAAGGTCGAGGGGTAGAAGCCTCCTACCGTATAAATAGAGTGATCAGAGAAGGACTTTCTGTAAAGGTAACACTTGATCAGAGACCTAAAGGAAATTGAAGCAGATATATGAAGGAAGCTTGTTTCAAGCAGAGTAAGGAAGGCATATGCCCTGAAGTAGAGATATGCACATTTGAAAACAAGATCAAGGGGCCAGTATGAGTTGAACAGATGGAGAGGTGGAAAGATTGGTAAAAGATGAAGTAGAGATGCAACAGAGGCCAGATCATAAGGGTATTGAAAAACAGAAGAATCTTATTTAGAAGTGTCACAACATGTCATCTTATAAGCAGATGGGTGGGTAGCAAGGGCAGAAGTTGGAAAACCTCTGAATGTTCCCGCAGTAATCCAGGTGAGAAGTGATGGGAAATTAAAACTACTGTGGGAGTATGACTGTCTGAATGTATTTTGAAGTTAAAGCTGAAGGGATTTGCTGATGGATTAGATGTTGGGTGTTAAAGCTTTCTTTTCTTTAGAAGAGTCAAAGATGACTCCAAGCTTGGGGCCTCCGAGAAACACATAGTCTCCACATGAAGGGTTAAAAATAAGCAGGCTTGGTCTCCATGGGAAATCCGCAGTTTGTTTACTTATAGTAGAAATGACCCTGACCAAGATGTGATTGGTTGACAAGTGTTGAGCTAGAATCAGTGCCAATTTAGAGCAGTATTTGGCCTTCAGAGGTTTTTGTTACCTGAAAAGCAGCAGAAAAATCAAGGCAAAATGTGTGAGTTAAGTCAGAATAATTGTGTTTTGGTGAAGACAAACACTCGGAGGATTTTGTTGCTTATAGTCTCGCATCCATTGAGCCTTTTCAGCTTCATAACTACCACTTTATCAGTTTGCACCTTATTCTTCTTCACCTTTTTCTCTTCCCTGTTCTTCTGTGTCTTTCTTTAGTTCTGTGTCATTAGTGTTATAATTTTCAGGAGAAGGTGATGGCACCCCACTCCAGTGCTCTTGCCTGGAGAATCCCATGGACGGAGGAGCCTGGTGGGCTGCAGTCCATGGGGTCGCTAGGAGTCGTACATGACTGAGCGACTTCACTTTCACTTTTCGCTTTCATGCATTAGAGGAGGAAATGGCAACCCACTCCAGTGTTCTTGCTTGGAGAATCCCAGGGGCGGGGGAGCCTGGTGGACTACCGTCCATGGGGTCGCACAGAGTCGGACACGACTGAGCGACTTAGCAGCAGCAGCAGCAGTGTTATAATTCAAGGCTTCAGGTTTCTTCCCCAGTTCTAATACCATTCTTCACTATCCTTACTTCTAAATGTCTTTGCAATCTGTATAATTATGAGCATGACATGACTCTTTCATTCTGCTTGGTTTTAATAGTACTCCTGTTGGATTAAACAATTAGTAAACCAAAAAATCAGGATTCAGGTGTGAGAAGGATACACTCTTCCTTAAAAGGATGTGTTTTCTATCCATTTGATAGGAGGCACTAACTCAGCTCTACTTTCAAGTGTTCTGAGTTCAACTTCCTAAAAAATAGCTAATAACTAATCCTAACTTTGATAACACAATAACTAACTCTTTTGTGCCTATCTTGCCTTTTTTTTATTTTGAAGGAAAATATGGACAAAATATTTGTTTTAAAGGATTTAGAATTTTTAAGTGTTTTAAAAAAGACATTTTCTAATCAGTTTTTACATTAATTATACGGATCATGCTGTTACATTTTTATTAATGGATAAACTGTCTTAGAAGAAGTCTGTGGTTTCTTTTTTATTTGAAAGCATTAGTTTAACATGATGAAACCCAGTGGAGATTTTATGTAATGGCTCATAAGAGCAAATAAATGAAACCACCCAAAAGGAATAGCATTTACCTTGGGGATCCATTAAAATGTTTGAGAGGTTCTCTGTTATGTTTACATTTAATTAATAGTCCTTTTAAAAAAGAAAGTGTGATACCGTTGCTAACCAGCAAGGTTGGAAACCTCTTGGGATATACCTTTCTATGATGGTCAAACAGGCAGTGGTCTTGCACTCCTGTCTCAAAATAAGAGAGAAACTCTGTGAGATATGATAAATCCTGAGGAAAATATTTATGTACCTTCATCTCAGATAAAAGGGTTATCTACTTTTCTAATTAGAATATATAGTGCCTTTTCCTGCCTGAATCATAAGAATAATATTTTCTTCAGTCTAAATACTGACAAAAATAAATCCCAAATGGTAAAATCTTCCTGGGGCTTCCTTGATGGCTCAGTGGTAAAGAATCTACCTGTCAATGCAGGAGATGCCGGAACTTAGAAGTTCCCAGAAAGGACAAGGACACATGAAATATACATGCCAGGAAAAATGTCAGAGACTTGGGGGAGAACATAGCTTGCTACATTTCTATAAAGCTGAAAATTATTTACTAAGACTTACCTCCTATTAAGAATCAATGAGCTAATTTCACTATAGAATCATAGAAGAAGTGCAGTACATTGTCCAAAAAATGTATTTCATTAAAATTCTAGCTATGTTGTTTCAGGATATACAGTGTCTGATTATATGAAGTTATTACTTGATAGGCTCAATATTTTAATGAAACATATTGCTTTATAGACACGGAAATTATTTTTAAAGCAGCCATGAAATTTCCTTCTTGGAAGGAAAGTTAATGACCAACCTAGATAGCATATTTTGCCAACAAAGGTCCGTCTAGTCAAGGCTATGGTTTTTCCTGTGGTCATGTATGGATGTGAGAGTTGGACTGTGAAGAAAGCTGAGCGCTGAAGAATTGATGCTTTTGAACTGTGGTGTTGGAGAAGAATTTTGAGAGTCCCTTGGACTGCAAGGAGATCCAACCAGTCCATTCTGAAGGAGATCGGCCCTGGGGTTTCTTTGGAAGGAATGATGCTAAAGCTGAAACTCCAGTACTTTGGCCACCTCATGTGAAGAGCTGACTCATTAGAAAAGACCCTGCTGCTGGGAGGGATTGGGGGCAGAAGGAGAAGGGGACACAGAGGATGAGATGGCTGGATGGCATCACTGATTCAATGGACATGAGTTTGGGTGAACTCTGGGAGTTGGTGATGGACAAGGAGACCTGGCGTGCTGACGTTCGTGGGGTCGCAAAGAGTCAGACACAACTGAGCGACTGAACTGAACTGAACTGAACTGAAACTTCTGAAACATGTATCTGAAAGCACTGCTCATTTTTGCTCTCCCAATTCTGCTTTCTCTTCAAATGAGGTTTTACGTCTAAGATTTTTAAGAGAAGAATTAACTGCAGTACCTCTTTTTAAATTCTTTTCTTTAAAGTAATTTTGATTGTTTATTCTTTAATCAATTTTAATTTTAAAAATTTTCAATTGTTATTTCTCTAAGCCTCTCTTGGTCATAGCTCTGTTCACAGTCCTTCATGAAACTTTTTCCTCTGTAACCTTTCTTTTATTTCAGCCTCTTGTACATTCCCCCACCACCGACTCTGTCATTTCCTTCAGGGTTTTCTTTTCTTCCACCTGTCCCAGTGATGTACAGCTAAATGTTTAACAACCAGTTCTCCAAGAAAAAAAAAATGGTATATGTACTGCCATCACTTTACCACATTTTGTTGATGTAAAACATATGTGGTACACAATTTACAAATAATAATATAATCAACATCTTTCACTGACTATTCCATATAGCTAATTAGTTTTCACAGAGTGTGAATTCTGCCAATTTTTTAAATTTATAACAATGATTGCAATTGATAAACAAGAATAGTTTTAACCTGAAGGTTGCTTGGTATTTTCATTTACATTAATCAGTAACATGAAACAGACTTCCTGTCAGAACTTGACTCATTCATCAGTGATGTGAACAAATTTTTGCTGTATCAGATAATAGGATTTGAGCAATGAAAGAATCTTTCCTCAAATTTTTCATGCTATTCAAAGTGTAATGGCTGCAAACATACATAACTTTTACTGTTATAACATTTTATCCATCACTTTCTTAGTCTACTCTAGAAAATCAGCAAGCCTTGATTTATAGCACTTGATAACTTTTGTAAAGACTCCCCCATGACTCATTTCAAACTACTGGTGTCACTTTGCTGCATGTGGAGTTGAAAAGAGACACACGGTCGCCCAATAGCGTAACATATTTCTACCAACCAGGTAGAATATATAGTCAAGAGCATAAATAATAGTAAATTGCAGTAGTTATTATAGTATGTATAGTATGTTTTTAGTATTTATTACCTTTTCTAAACTTATACTTTTAGGCTTATACACTAATTTTTGATAACAGCTGCATTTAACAGTAGGCTAGCAAAATTTTCCTGACAATTTCACAATAAGTTGTCAAGACCAATGTGAGTTAGTTCCAGCATACCTTTGAATTCTCTTAATATAGCTGTTCCAGAATGTTCCAGACTTGCCCCTTTTCTCTCTTACCCCAAATACTCTTTTTGTGTGGCCTTAACAACTGTCCTGCCACTCCAGTGTTCTTGCCTGGAGAATCCCAGGGACAGGGGAGCTTGGTGGGCTGCCATCTATGGGGTCGCACAGAGTCGGACATGACTGAAGCAACTTAGCAACAGCAGCAGCAACAACTGTCCTGATCTCAGCTGACACATACGTGCTAATGATTCCTTCACATTCTTTTCCAGCCAGACTTTTCCTTTAAACGTCACAGATTCACACCTTCAAATATCTACAGAACCTCTGTGCTTAGAGATTTCACACACATCTCAAACTCATTACCACCCCAAGCAGCTCCTGCTTCTGTGGTCTTCATTCATTGCTGACATCCTCACAATTGTCTGGGCTTCTCCCTTCTTCTTACATCCCATATCCAGTCAGTCAGCAAATCCACTGATTATACCAAATATGTCTTGACTCTGATACTGCTCTAGTTGCTAACAAAAGCTACCCTAATGTATTTTTCTTGTTGGGAATACTGAACCAGCACCCTAAATTGTTTTCTAGACTGGGTTTTTCTTTGTACCTCCCCATCCCTCTTTTTTCTTCTCTTCCAACTTATTCTCCACAGTTGTTGGAGATATCTATTTAAATTATGATCTTCCTGTATAATTCTCTACCCACAACCCTTCACTTACCCTTCATTAGAATATAGGATATAGACCCAACTACATAAGGTGGGGGATCATATTTTCTATAACCTGACCAATTTCTCTGACTCATCTCTCATCCGTGCCTCTGTGTACACTGTGCTTTCATCACAGTTCTGAAATAATCCCTGTACACATTTTGCTGCCTCTTGGCTGGAATTCCATCCAAACTCTTCCTGACTAACACTTTGATTTAATACACCTCTTCCAGAAAACCTCCTCTGACCTTACTTTTTCAACAAATTAAGCCAGCTTAGGTGAATGTCTTCCATGCTACCAAAAATAACCCTGGCATATCTGTCCTTTTAGTTGCTTTATCCTATTGTAGCCATTTATTTCTATATCTAGCTGCCTAACTAAAAGCCAAAAATAGATTCCATAAGAAGAAGAAACTATGTGCACAGCTGAGTAAAATGCTTGCTCAATAAATGTTTGATAAGGATGTGAATGAATAAACCTAAACAACTTTAAATAAAAAATTCCTCAGTTTTTTTAATAGAAGTATGTTTTACATCTGTGATTCCAAAGTCAAATTGGTTTTTAACTTACATTATTTGAAAGTTTTATCTGCATCTTATAATCAAGATCTCTTTCTTTTGAACTCAATTTATAGGTCCTTCCACTAATTTTTAAAATATTTAGAATGCTGTTTCTCAAAAGTGCTTTTGTATAGAGGAGTTGAAGCAGCACCAGATTGTAGACTAAATTCACATCAAGAAGGTCATGAAATGCAATATTATCTTGAGATTTATATTGATTCACCAGTCATTATTTACTGCTCATTGTGTATCAGGGTTAGGATTGTATTAGGGCTGCAATAATAAATAACACTATGTGGTTTAAATACTGTAGAAGAGGTTGATGAGGAGCTAGGGAAATACAGAAAACACAGATATATCCAAGTTAGAAATTACTGACAAATATTAAGAAAACGCCACGGAGATTTAGGAGATAAGAAAAAGCAACACCCAAGTTAAAATTATTTGAAGCTTCAGATGTGCTTGAAATTATTTGGTTGAGGAATCATCCTAGGGAGCACTTAGCATTAAATAATATTGCTTAAGTGTTTTATTTATTCTGAATATCCAGATTTTACATGCATGTCTTTCTTGCCAGGTTGTGTACAGAGGTTCCCGTGCTGTCAAGTTAACATAGAATCAGGGAAAGGAAAAATCTGGTGGAACATCAGGAAAACCTGCTTCAGGATAGTTGAGCACAGTTGGTTTGAAAGCTTCATTGTTCTCATGATCTTGCTCAGCAGTGGTGCTCTGGTAAGTGATCTGACACCTAATGCTTAAATGGATGGTCGTTATCTTTAATAAATGTGTTAGAAGTTGAAAATATTGTGGCTTTTTTTTTTACTTAAAAATTAATCCCTCTGATCAGTAAAGGACAACATGTTAGTTACCTTAGTAAATATTTGCTACATGCCAGGCATTATTCTTCCTCCTGGAATGCAATGATGTTTAAGACCCACAGACTTTCCTCAAGGAGATCAGAGAGCTTTAGGGAAGTAAGAGGCACGAGTGATACAGAACTGGGATATGTTTGTAAGTGAAATACATGCATGTTTAAGCTCTGGAGCAAGAAGAGTCATCTGCTTGGGAATTCAGAAAGATAGATGATGTTTTGCAAAATCTAGGAAGATGAATAGGAATTTTCCAGCCAGGAAGGTGGCCTGAGGGGAATGAAGCATGAAATAGCATGAGACATTTAGGAAATTGAAAGTTGTCAAACTGTAGAAAGTGTTGTGGGAGGAAGAGCAAATCCAGGGAGGTGGGTGGTGACCAGAGATACTGTGAACAAGACAGACAGTGTCGACTTATGAAGCATCTTGCATCAGAGAAAATACTGTAGTTTAGGATGAGAATGGGATAGGTCTTTCATTCTTATACATNGATATGTTTAAGTGAAATACATGCATGTTTAAGCTCTGGAGCAAGAAGAGTCATCTGCTTGGGAATTCAGAAAGATAGATGATGTTTTGCAAAATCTAGGAAGATGAATAGGAATTTTCCAGCCAGGAAGGTGGCCTGAGGGGAATGAAGCATGAAATAGCATGAGACATTTAGGAAATTGAAAGTTGTCAAACTGTAGAAAGTGCTGTGGGAGGAAGTGCTAAGCACTTTCTTTGAGGTTTGAAAAGGATCTGGGAAAGTTAGAGGCTCCCTGAGCTTTTTCTTGACTTAGAGAAGGGAAGCAAGTAAGTCCTGAGGGCTTGACTTTAATTCTTGCATTTCAGTTCCATTTGTCATTCAGAAACTCTCCCAAGTACTAGAACCTTCTCTCAGCATCTTAGGTCTGTCCATTCTCTATATCCCAACTTCTATGTTTCCTCAATATTGACAATAACCTTTTGTAAAAAGTGCTAAGGATTATTTTTAAAGTATTGATAGAAAAACTTGGAATAATAAGAATAAAAATGGCACAAGTCCATAACTGTGGACAAGTAGACCACTGTTAACCACTGTAGATAAAGGTCCTTTTGCTTTAATTTTCTCCAACAAAGTGAATATTGTTTAAACTTGAAAGAGAAAATTCTAATCCTTTAGACCTATTTAGGTCAGCAGTCATTTTCAATTGCTTCAGTTAACTCAGTTCTTTAAGTCCATTCAAACTATTTCTCAGGGACTTTGTGGTTGTAACCACAGTATCATCATCTACCACTCACTGAAAGTTCTTGGGAAGTATCAAAAGGTGTCACATTGATGGAATGAATATAACAGATATTAGTAGAGCTGAAGCTTTTAATGAATGATAAAGGGTTGGTGAAAAATTCAAAGAAAGAAACCATCCTGTGTGCTATAGCCTTACCAAGCTACAACACTTATTCATTTCACAAAACTTTCCTGTTGTGTTCTTGACATAGAAATAGGTACTGAGAATTCATAAACAAATAAGAGCTGAAGGAGAGGCTCTAAATCCTACTTCTGGCTTGAAGAAGAGTGCAGGGTGAGAGAGATTTATAGGAGAGGCTGACCCTGGAATCATGTCTTAAATTATTAGGGCTTACTAGTTTGCAGGAGAGTGTAGGGGTGTCATATAGTGGAAATCACTAAAAGAGTCAGAGATCATGGTTCTTTTATAGGACTATAAGTAATTTCATTCTTTTGCACTCTATTTCTCTTGACCTCTGGTGACCAGCCACCTGTACTGATGAGAACTAAGTGTTACACCTGTGTGTGTGCTTGAGTCGCTTCAGTTGTGACTGACTCTTTGCAACCCTATGGACTGTGGCCAGGCTCCTCTGTCCATGAGATTCTCCAGGCAAAAATACTGGAGTGAATGAGAATGGGATACGTCTCTCAATCCTGCAGGATGCAGGATCTTCCCAACCCAGGGCTCAAACTGGCGTCTCTTACGTCTACCTGCATTGGCAGGCAGATTGGTGAGTCAGTGGTTAAAAAAAATATATATCCGCCTGCAATACAGGAGATGCAGGAACCCAGGTTTGATTCCCTGGATTGGAAGATCTCCTGGAGGAGAAAGTGGCAACCCACTCCAGTATTCTTGACTGGAGAATCCCATGGACAGAGGGCTGCAGACCATGGGATTGCCGAGTAGGACACAACTTAGCAACAGACTTTCTTTCCTTTTTCCCCTTTACCACTAGCGCCACTGGGTAGCACATGTGTTCCACTGTAACTGTAAACCAGAAGAAAGTCAGCAGGCCCATGATAGTATAATATGTCAGTGATCTCTTTATCAGAATTTCATTTCCTGTTTTGGTCTTGAATCGTAAGCTTTAAGTTGTACCAAATTTAAATTTGAATGTTATTTTCACAGGCTTTTGAAGATATATATATTGAAAGGAAAAAGACCATTAAGATTATCCTGGAGTATGCTGACAAGATATTCACTTATATCTTCATTCTGGAAATGCTTCTAAAATGGGTAGCATATGGTTACAAGACCTATTTCACCAATGCCTGGTGTTGGCTGGATTTCTTAATTGTCGATGTAGGTACTTTTGAGTAAATTTTAAAGAGGGTTTATTCTTAAGAGGTCTGAAAAATCTCACTAATGTGTATTAATCATATTTAGATAGGTGATATGCAAAAAACGATTTTTTCCAAGGCATAGCTATACCTTATAATCTCCTGTGTTCTCTCAGACTTCCTCTATAAGAAATTTGATTTTTGATACTCATACTAATAATTTCATATTTGATTTTTTGATTCACCTTTTTAATATATATGTTACATAGTTACTGCCTAGAAAAATGAATGGTAAGATGAATACTTTGCAATATAATAGTTTTAAAGAAAGACTAGCCAAAATAAGNTGATTTTTGATACTCATACTAATAATTTCATATTTGATTTTTTGATTCACCTTTTTAATATATATGTTACATAGTTACTGCCTAGAAAAATGAATGGTAAGATGAATACTTTGCAATATAATAGTTTTAAAGAAAGACTAGCCAAAATAAGATGTAACAGAAAGAATGTAGATCTTTTCTCTTAACCTGTAATTATGATTGAGTCTTCTAAAAATTATTATAAAATATTTAAGATCTTCACAAACTTCTTAAAATATTATCCCAAACTTTGCTCTTTTCACCTCTCAGTTTAAGAAAAATACTTTACAAGCAGAGTTGAATTTATTTTTAGTTAATAAAGGGATATGGCTATTTAATAATGGAATTTGTTTGTATTTTGAAAATCTGAAGTGTGATTCTCAATATTTTGGAGTATGTAATATGCAGAATTCAAGAAAGTTATATAGCTTCAATTTGAATTTTTTAAAATATTTTTCAAAAAGCTAAATTATATATACATATAATATGTATAATATATATGCGTATATGTATAAAATGTTTTAATAATGCAGCAGAGCAAAACTCCACTCAATATTCACAATATTCATACACATCTAGGCATGTGGATTTAGGGGAGGAGTTGAGAATTTTTTTTAATATCTCAAAAACAGAAATTTCTCTATCTACTACAGTTAGTCTCAAAGTGCAATCCCTGAAGCAACATCTTTGGCACGTGTGGGTGGGAACTTGTCAAAGATGCGAATTCTCAGGACCCACTTAAGTCCTANTTCATGTCAATGTATAGCAAAATGAATACAGTATTGTAAAACAAAACAAACTAAAAAATAAAAATTTTAATTTAAAAAAAAAGGAAAGTGAAAGAAAATTTTCAAAAAAAAGTATACTTAAGATCTTCACAAACTTCTTAAAATATTATCCCAAACTTTGCTCTTTTCATCTCTCAGTTTAAGAAAAAAACTTTACAAGCAGAGTTGAGTTTATTTTTAGTTAATAAAGGGATATGGCTATTTAATAATGGAATTTGTATTTTGAAAATCTGAAGTGTGATTCTCAATATTTTGGAGTATGTATATGCAGAATTCAAGAAAGTTATATAGCTCAGTTTAAATTTTTTTAAATATTTTTCAAAAAGCTAAATTATATATACATATAATATGTATAATATATATGTGTATGTGTATAAAATGTTTTAATAATGCAGCAGAGCAAAACTCCACTCAATATTCACAATATTCATAGACATCTAGGCATGTGGATTTGGGGGAGGAGTTGAGAATTTTTTTTAATATCTCAAAAACAAATTTCTCTATCTACTGCAGTTGGTCTCAAAGTGTAATCCCTGAACCAACATCTTTGGCACGTGTGGGTGGGAACTTGTCAAAGATGCGAATTCTCAGGACCCACTTAAGTCCTANATGAAATATAGTAATGCCTCCTTCATAGTATATTGTTAGGCAGTGATTCAAATAAGTTACTTTTCCCTTCCTAAATGAAAATCTTCCCTATGGTAAGAAGTGCAAATGAAGGGGACACTATTAGTCCTGACAGCATCTCTCATATACAAGTCACGAAGAACTTGCCCGTATCAGGTGCTTAAACAATATTTTTTTAAGGAGTCACTCTGGGTAGGAAGAATAAGAAAAGACAGAGAAGTAGCATCAGGCATCACTTTAAATTTCATTCTTGAAATATATGGTTCAATGAAAATGGAAATATCTCCAAATTATATTTGAGAAAATGGAAGCTCTGAGTTAATTTGCTCTAGTCTGTATAGTGCCTGAAAACTGATTCATTTTTCAGAAACAAAGCAGGTGAGATAAATAATGACTACCAGAAACCTAGCTTTAGGGCTGTATTAAACAAGCAACTTCTTCATAAAACACATAGAGGATAAGAGGACAGTGAGTTTATCTTCTCTAATGAGTCCATGTCCTGATCTGTGCTGCTCCCCCCAAACTTCTCCAGATATGTTCCTGCTTTCTCATGCCTCCATTCTCTTGGCTGGGAATGCTTCTCCCTCCTCTGTCTCAACTCTAACTGATCCATATAGCAAATTCCTACTTATCCTTTAGACCTAAATTTAAATGTGCCTTGTCTGTCCAGGTATAACTGGGCATCCTTCCAATATGTTCAAACACATAAAATCCTTATCATATTGCATCGTACATATTTATCTGACTGCCTCTCTGTAGTCTGTGAACAATTTAACATACAGATTAATCTAGCTCCCTGCTTCTCTAAATGTAGTCAACATCATTTGAAAACTTACTAGAAATGCAAATTCCTAATTGCACTCTAGATCTGCTGAATGATAAACTCTGGAGTGGGGCTTAGAAATCTGAAGCCTCTGGGGAATGGTAGACGTCTTTTAGCCTAGCAGATCTTCATTGATATTCCTGCTAACCTAATTAAGACTATAACCTCAACTAGTTAGTGTATCCAGTGCATATTGTTCCAATGTCTATGAGAGATCATGATTATACAAAAAAACTTTTTTCATAAGTAAAAGTCAATTCCTGTTTGTCATGTAAGAACTGAAAAATTACATTTCGTTTTATACACAAAGGTAATATTGGAATTGAATTAATTTTGCTCTTTGAGCATTAGTATATAGCATGATGCCATCAGAACTTCTCACTGATCCGTGGACTCAAGCGGAGCACTTGTGACATTTCCATGATCAAGGAATATACTTTGACCAACAAAACTACTTCCCTCAGTGATTAAGTCACTCCATTATTTTACCCTGTTCTTTGTTCTTCATCTGTAATCAGGTGAATAGGATGAAGGAAAATGTTTTAATATATTTAGAGTGACAAATGTATCTATTTAGTTATGTTTATTCAGTTCAGCTCAGTCACTCAGTCGTGTCCAACTCTTTGCGACCCCATGAATCGCAGCACGCCAGGCCTCCCCGTCCATCACCAACTCCCAGAGTTCACTCACACTCATGCCCATCGAGTCAGTGATGCCATCCAGCCAACTCATCCTCTGTTGGCCCCTTCTCCTCCTGCC
>SJYA01000315.1:478216-579622 GCA_006410615.1 Neotragus moschatus | reverse complement strand
AAAAACCATAGCCTTGACTAGACGGATCTTAGTCAGCAAAGTAATATCTCTGGTTTTGAATATGCTATCTAGTTTGGTCATAACTTTTCTTCCAAGGAGTAAGCGTCTTTTGATTTCATGGCTACAGTCACAATCTGCAGTGATTTTGGAACCCAGAAAAATACAGTCTGACACTGTTTCCACTGTTTCCCCATCTATTTCCCATGAAGTGATGGGACCAGATGCCATGATCTTCGTTTTCTGAATGTTGAGCTTTAAGTTATGTTTATTAGCCAGGCAAAAAAAGGGACGTTTCTTCACAATGCAGGGTCATTTTTAAGAATATGATTGGATGCATTTTATAGTTTTATAGTTTATAGCTTCCTTTGAAAAGACTTGAGGTTCTTGAACTTACTGACTTCTCCAAATGGCTTCTCATCAGAACAACACATATCCATCTCCCTCAGAGACCGATCATAATGCGCATTCTTTCAGCAAACATTTTCAACACCAACTATGAGTCAAATTTTGTTCTATAAAAGAAGTACAATGGTAAATAGACCCCAGCCCCCCAGGAGTGAGTCAGGACAGTGTCCATGGAGAGATAGACAGGGGAATATTAGTTACTCTGTGGCATCTGCTATAAACAGTAAGTACCCAGTGCTAGGGGAGTAAAGATGAAAGTGGCTGCCTGGGGAGACCTGGGAGGGGCTTCACAAGCAGGTGACCTTGGAGCCATTCTTTCATGACTGAAAGAATGGGCCCTAGCTCACAGGCAGGTGGGCATTCCAGGCAGAGGTGCAACTTGGTAGAGAAGGACAGAGTTGAATAGGCAAGGGGTGTTTGAGCAGCGACTAGAAGTATCAGCATGCCTAGGTGATAAGCATAGTGGGAAGGTAAAAGAAATGAGGGTGAAAATGCAGGTTTGAATCATAGCTGACCACTTTGAACTCTCTAATCCTGTTCTTCCTAACCCTTTTGGGGGTGATGTGCACTATAAAACTCTTGTGAAAGTATAAATCATCTCCATAAACAAAGCATGCCCATAATATTTTCATATAATCTCATGCCCCCATGGAACCTCTACAGGTCCATGAATCACAGGGTAGTAACTGTAGTTCTGGATCAAGAGTCAACAACCAAAGCCCACAGGCTGGATGCCTGTTTTGTAAAGGAAGTTTCTTTGGATCACATTGCATTCTTCAGTCACTAAGTTGTATCTGGCTCTTTGTATAACCTCATGGACTGTAGCCCACCAGGCTTCTCTGTCCATGGGGTTTTTCCAGGCAACTATTGGAGTGGGTTGCCATTTCCTTCCCCAAGGGATCTTCTGAACCCAGAGATCAAAACTGTGACTCCTGCGTTGGCAGGCAGATTCTTTACCACTGAGCCACCTGGGAAGCCCCCCTGGATCATAGCCACACCCATTGGTTTATGTATGGTCTGTTGCTGCAATGGCAGAATGAAATAGTGGCAACAGAGATCATATAACCTGCAAAGCCTAAAACCATTTAAGACAGTGTTTGCCAACTCCTGCTCTAGACAATCTCAAAAGTAATCAGGGATCCTTAATGTCTTCTCTTTTGGAAATGTCTTGAGAACCTGCTCAACATATTGCAAAAAAAGAGGGAACATATGCTTTTTACTTATCAAGTTAGTCTTCAATGCATTTGTCCCCACATTCAGGGTAGAGTTTAAGAAGATAGTAAGTTTGCAAAGATTAGGTAATTAAAAAAATCTAGAGAGTGATATGGTTGGATGGCATCACTGACTTGATGGACGTGAGTCTGAGTGAACTCCGGGAATTGGTGATGGACAGGGAGGCCTGGTGTGCTGCGATTCATGGGGTCGCAAAGAGTCGGACATGACTGAGCGACTGAACTGAACTGAACTGAATGATCAATATTACAGTAGTTGCCATGCAGTAGAAAGAGGCATTGGTGACAGGTAGTAGTAGAAATGACTGAAAAGCAGAAATAAAGGGAACATGAAAGATAAACTGTATTGCATTTTTGTATTAGCTGAGACTAGCTCTGTCTATATTTAGCCAAGGTTTATATGTAAAGTGCTTTTTAAAGTTAGAATAATAAATTTGAAAAGATTGCTCTCATTCTGCAGATAAGGAAACAGGGATCCTAAGGTCTTAAATATATTTATGTATCACATAACTAGTGTCCATGCATGCTAAGTCATTTCAGTTGTGTCCAACTCTTTGCAACCCTATGAACTGTAGTCCACCAGGTTCCTCTGTCCATGGAATTCTCCAGGCAAGAACACAGGAGTGGGGTGCCATGCCCTCCTCCAGAAGATCTTCCTGACTCAGGGATCTCCTGCATTGGCAGACAGGTTCTTTACCACTAGTACCACCTGGGAAGCCCCATCACATCACATAACTAGCAGAACCAATTAAATCGAAGTAGTTTAAACCACAAAAAGATTCCCAGTCTTAATTCCAGCTTATATATAGTAATGGTTTACATGGAAGAATTTTAGCACTGGTAATTCTACTATGAACCTTTAAATGTACATTTTGCTTATTTAATCATTTATATTTATACATTTCTTTCTTTTCTAGAGCATGCAGATTTTATGACTTCACCTTACATACATCAGGTTTTGGTTTATTCTTTTGTTTATTTAATTGGAACTGTCATTTAATCTTAGTAAATTGTTTTGTGTTGTTGCTAATAGTTTCACTGTGTGATCCTCATGTATTTTTGTCAACTCTTTGATCACGGGGCTCCTGTCTCATTTTGTCCTGCTTAGCACACTGCTGAGCGTATAGTAGGCATTCAGTAAGTCTTATGTCTTAAACATGTAAGGGGAGCTGTTCTAACTTTTTAAATTCTGCAGTAATGTTTCATTAATGTTGCCTATTTAACATTCTTACTGGTCCTAATCATTCCTTTCTTTGTTTTGAATGCTAGGTGGTTGTGAATGCACTCATCGGTGCAATTCCTTCTATCATGAACGTGCTGCTTGTGTGTCTCATATTCTGGCTGATATTCAGCATCATGGGAGTGAATTTGTTTGCTGGCAAGTTTTATGAGTGTATTAACACCACAAATGGATTACGGTTTCCTACGAATGAAGTTGAAAACCGTTCTGCCTGTCTTGCGCTTATGAATGTTAGTCAAAATGTGCGATGGAAAAACCTAAAAGTGAACTTTGATAATGTTGGACTTGGTTACCTGTCTCTACTTCAAGTGGTGAGTGACTCATTTTATGAATGCTTTAGAATTTATTGCACCCTGGATAGAGGCGCTGTCATTATCATATAGCTATTAACTAAAAGTTAAAGTGCTGTGTGACTTAAAAAACAGAAGTAGTCTTTCTTAGAACATGTGCCTGTGAATATGAGTTAAGAAGCATGGGCTCTATTGCACTGCTCTACAGGTGAGGAATCCATAATCACCTTTTCAGAGTCCCCGGACCCCCCTGCCATTGTGCCTTCTGAACTGCTCCAAAAATGAATAGTCATTTTGGGGACTACTACTTTCACACTACAAGGAAATCAGAAGGACTTGCCATAGGTACAGAAAATCCTTAAGATATGGAGAAAAATTACTTCTTTCCTTAGTTGTGAAACTCTCCACCCCCCTCTGGAAAAATAAAAGTTCAGGTACAAAACTCACAGGCAATTATAACAGCCTGGAAATTCACTGGGACTGAGATGGAGAATGTGACTTGGCAACGTGCCCCGCCTCCTTTTCTTCTTGACGCAGCATCTTTATGTCAAGTTGGTATCTTGAAATATAATGGGCTCTCTTTATCCATGGCTTTGCATCGGCATGATGCAAGGGCTTGAGCATGGACAGATTTTGGTATCTTCAGGGAGTGCCCTGGAACCAGTTCCCCCTGCATGTACCAAGGGATGACTGTATAGTTCACTAACTTAACATTACTTAATAAATGTTGTAATATTACATACACTTACTCATTTATGGCTATTTTAGACTATGAGCTTCACATTCAGATTCTATCAATATTATATTTACAGGCAACGTTTAAGGGATGGATGGATATTATGTATGCAGCTGTTGATTCTGTTAACGTAAGTATTGGTAAACATAACACCAAACTCTACAATTTTGGAAAGCTTCTTTGTTTAGTTAGACTGTTTTCAAACAGCAGCTCCAAGAAGCTCTTGCTATGTGCACACACACTGAAGGAAATCTGTGTGGCATTTGGAAACAGAACTTGACTTCAATTCTGTGACTCTGCTGTATCAGACAAGCTTGCATCTGACTTGCAGCGAGCCACTTTATCTCTCTGAGACTGTTTATCGATCTATAAAAAGAAAAGAATTCACCACTATCTCATGGGGCTGTTCTCTGGATCCAGCTAGAAAATGTAAATAGAGAACTTAGCTCAGCCTGGCAGTAATGTGCTCAGTAAATATTTATCAAAATAAAAAGGAAATAACATGTTTTATTTATCCATCTTACTGCTTTTATATTTTAAAGTGCCTTGGAAGAGTTAATGTGAAATAAGTCTCACACTAAGGAATTTTTTAAACTACTGACTAGTTTGTATTATCACAAAAGCTAGTGAAGATATTTCTATAATCAAATTTAAAAAGGCAAAATTTATATAAATATGATATCATCTCTTTTACTGTTTTTTTCTGGAAATAAATAACACAGATTATAAATTACTTCCTGCATTGTCCTATAATCCAAGAAAGTGGATAAGCCCTTTGTAGTTATTTGAAAATTATATTTAGTATTGAATAGATGTTTAAGAATGATTATGTTGAACTTTGACACTATGGCTTCTGTAAAACCACATTTACCTAGGATTGCACTATTTGAATTTCCTTGTCAGAGCATGTGAGAAAGAAAATGATGAGTTTATTGTCAACATACTGTTAACTTTTGTTAATTCCATAGGTAGACAAGCAGCCCATTTATGAATACAGCCTCTACATGTATATTTATTTTGTCATCTTCATCATCTTTGGGTCATTCTTCACTTTGAACTTGTTCATTGGTGTCATCATAGATAATTTCAACCAACAGAAAAAGAAGATAAGTATTTCAAGTTTTTGCATTGCCCTGAAAAACATGAACATTATTTTTCCAAAAAATATAATGTGAAATTTAATGTCAATTACTTCATTAGGATTTCATTAATTTTCCAAGTAGTTTTTAGTGTCCAGTGATGGATATGCTTAATCTCATTAATCTCTGCACAGAAAATAATCATCCTGCAAGGCCTGAGACCTGGGTTCGATTCCTAAGTCGAGAAGATCCCCTGGAGATAGAAATGGCAACCGACTCCAGTATTCTTGCCTGGAGAATCCCATGGACAGAGGAGCCTGACGGGCTACACTCTACGGGGTCACAAGAGCTAGACACAACTTAGCGACTAAATGACCACAAAGTCCTAATTATTTTTAAGCAATACATCAACTATTCGGGTCTTTTTCCCCAGTGTTCCCTGTGGAGACTTGATTAAGAAAACTCAGTGCACTAATTATCTATTCAAAATGCTTTTCATAAATAGTTCCTATATTCTGTTCTGAGCCATAAGAGGGATTATTGTTATAGACTTTGTCTTGTAAATGAGGAAAGGCACAGAGATTTTGAGTGATTTACCAAAATTATCCACCTGGTAAGTGATAGGGTTTTAATAGTCAGTAGTTGATCTTATATGCTTTGTATATTATTTAGGCCCCTTTCTACCCCCCAAATACTGTAATATGATATAAATGCAGCAAGAATTTAACAAGAAATGTAAATAGGCGGTTAGAGGAAAGCTAGATACAGCTAAAACATTTTTATGATGTATGTGATGATTAAGCAGGCCTTGGAAGATAAGAGACACATAGCAGTGGGGAGGCAGAAGGATAAGTAGTCCACAGCAGGTCAGAGATACGTCTGGGCACGTGCATAGTGATGATAAAGGAGGCAGCAATCCAGGCAAGATACCAGACCATCCAGGTGGGGTGTAGTTTTGACAAAAGAAATAGTAAGAGGTCTTGATTTGCTTGAGCACAGATCTCAAAAGCCATATTAGATATTTTTCAATAGGAGCTGATGTCACTAAAGTATTTTGAACAAGGAAGAACGTACAAGCAGGACATACACATTTATTAAGATTTGATGACATGTCTGATCCTGTGTAAAGTACTTTACATAGTAATCTTCATCACATTCTGTAAGTGTAGAGGGCATAGTATCCCCATTTCACCTTTCAGAGGGGTTATGTGCCTTGCACATGATTAGATAGCTCAGAAGTAGCTGCATCGTAGATCCAACTCTGAGGTCTCTTTTCCCAGAATTTATGAAAACTCAGCTTTAATTAAAAAAATGAATCTATCAGTGATGCAGAGAATGACTGTAAGAGCCCAAAGACTAGGTTAGACTCTGCTTTACCTGTGACCTAGACCACACTTCAGAGAAGGCAATGGCACCCCACTTCAAGTACTCTTGCCTGGAAAATCCCCTGGATGGAGGAGGCTGGTAGGCTGTAGTCCATGGGGTTGTGAAGAATCGGACATGACTGAGCGACTTCACTTTCACTTTTCACTTTCATGCATTGGAAGAAATGGCAACCCACTCCAATGTTCTTGCCTGGAGAATCCCAGGGACGGGGGAGCCTGGTGGGCTNTTCTTGCTATTCTTTGGAACTCGGCATTCAGATGCTTATATCTTTTCTTTTCTCCTTTGCTTTTCGCTTCTCTTCTTTTCACAGCTATTTGTAAGGCCTCCTCAGACAGCCATTTTGCTTTTTTGCATTTCTTTTCCATGCGGATGGTCTTGATCCCTGTCTCCTGTACTGTGTCACAAACCTCTGTCTGTAGTTCATCAGGCACTCTATCAGATCTAGTTCCTTAAATCTACTTGTCACCTCCACTGTATAATCATAAGGGATTTGATTTTAACTGATATGTAATACATCTTTGACATAACATGTAAAGACCAGCCTGACTTACAGAATGTCTGCCACCTAGGTTTTAAAGGGATGCGTTTCACAAAGTCTTTATAAGCTATGGTTAATAAAAATGACAACACAAATTTCTCTACTGGAGTGTTTTGTAATCTCCTCTTAGCTTCATCCCACTCTTCATTATACTGACAACCAGGGTATCATCACTAGAAGACAAGACATGTAATTATAACTTATTAATAGGCTATGATATTCAACCCTCGGGCTTCCCAGGTGGGGCTAGAGGTAAAGAGCTTGCCTGCCAGTGTGGGAGACATAAGATACACAGGTTCGATCCCTTGGTCAAGAAGATCCCCTGGAAGAGGACATGGCAATCCACTCCAGTATTCTTGCCTGGAGAATCCCCTGAAGAGCGTAGCCTAGCAGGCTACAGTACATGGGGTCACAAAGAGTTGGACATGGCTGAAGCAACTTAGCATGTGCTCACTTTCAACCCTCATCACTAGATGGTAAAGGGTTTAGGTGTCTCTTGACATTATCATGAAAATTCTCTCTTGTACATCAGTAGATCAGATGAATACCAAAGTTACACAAAGACTGCATATCAGTTAGAGGAGACGTAAATTAAAACACATGAGACAGAAAGGGAAGGCTGGTTTTCATTAGGTATTTGACAGATAAGAAAATGCAATCCAGGAAAACCAAAGGGAAACCATATCCAGATCACCTTTAACTCCAGGACCCTACAAGTAAAGATTTCAGAACTATAAATTTCCCCCCAAATTCCTAATTACATGGATTGTGCTAATTTATGCCAAAACTAAAAGTTTATATTTCAGGTCAATAAGGAATGTGCATGAATCTGTATAAATTGTAGATAATTTTAAGAAATCAGCAGAGTTTAAAAGAATAGGCAAAGCTTCTAGGTCTCCTGTGTGAGATTTAGACTTCCACAGTGAAGAAAGGATCAAAAACTTTATTTAGATGTTATTTTATTTACTGTTGAATCTTAAATGTTGTATATTCAATTAGAAAGTCCTTCAAGTCAGAAACCCTAGAGTATTGATAATTTTCTCAACATTTAAAACTCTATTATGTATATTGTTTATACCCAATAAAGTGTTTATGTTGAAATTCCTTTATTTGGAATTAAAGAGGTAATGAAAGTTTTATTTAGTAAATAAATAAATGTATTATGTGTATACCAAATATATTTGTGTGTGTACACTATTTATCAATGTGTTATAATAATATATATAGTATATTCATTTTTCTGCTAAAGGAATATGGTATAATAAAATGAATACAAGTGAATACAAAAATATTATTACTTTTTGCCCCTACTATTTATGAGTCAGAATCCCAGGGATAGAGGAGCCTGTTGGGCTGCCATCTGTGGGGTCGCACAGAGTTGGACACGACTGATGCTACTTAGCAGCAGCAGCAGCAGCATGGCTAATAAGTAAATATTAGCCAACTTATTATTCACTACTTTTGTTTCTTACCACTCTTCCTGATATATTTGTTATTTAGCAATGAAATGTCTGATGAGACAAGTAGCAGATAAAATGAGATACCAGCATATTATTTAAAACTAAACAAGTTAGGCTACTAAAAACTAAGTAAGCCAATTATTATTTCATGTAATCCATATATTTTATATATTATGCATATTACATACAGAGAGTCATGTCCCTATGTGTAGGTAATCCTTTAAGACAGATTTGATTTATAGCTTCCTTGCACATAAGATACATTTCATTTTATTAGACTGAAGTGTGATTAACATATAACAATATATTAGCTTCCCAGGTGGTACTAGTGGTAAAGGACCTGCCTGTTAATGCAGGAGACATAACAGATGCTGGTTAGATCCTGGGTTGGGAAGATTCCCTGATAGAGGAAATGGCAACCCACTCCAGTTTTCTTGCATGGAAAATCCCATAGACAGAGAAGCCTGGCAGACTGCAGTCCATAGGGTCACACAGAGTCAGACACAACTAAAGTGACTTAGCATACAGCACGTACAATATAATGATTCAGTATTTGCATACATTGTGAAATGATTACCATAAAACTTTAGTTACATATGTCACCATCTGTCATTAGAAGTATGAAATACTTTACAAGAACCATACTAATCTCTATATGGCTCCAATTTTAATATATTTGTACTGAAGTGAAAACATATTTCATTTCTATATGAATACATTTTTAACCTGAATAATCACCTGAAGGAATACCTGGAAAATGATTCTGGTTTTAACTAGATTTATTTTTATTTCTTTACCTTGGAGGTCAAGATATCTTTATGACAGAAGAACAGAAGAAATATTATAATGCGATGAAAAAGCTGGGATCCAAGAAACCACAAAAGCCAATACCTCGGCCAGGGGTAAAAAAATATTATATTTAGCATGTAAATTTTAAAATTATTTTAATTCATCTTTAACATATAATTATTTCTTAAACATGAATGTATAATTTTAACATTTTAAAGAAAAGTCCTTATAAAACTGAATATATGTATTTTGAACACTATCACAGCTCTTAATATTCTTTCATATATTTTCCTTTCCTATAAAAATGAAAAAATAATTATATATGCTTTTACCTCTACATTAGCTATACACCTTACTATTAGTACAAATGGTCTATAGAGAATCAAAATAAAATGTACTTTTGACTGAAATGTGATTATCTTGATGACTTTATGATGGAGTCATAGCATGTAGTGATAGCTGTCTTCAGTCAGGTGAAACCAACCTTGTAGACCTTTGATATTACAACAGATAGAACACCAGGGAAGCAGTTAGACTGGTCATGAATCCAAACTTTATCCTGCCGTAAGATCAAAGACCAGAATAGGCTTAGATGTAAATAGTGAGTCTTAGCAGTTAAATAGTTTATATTCCTCTAACAGTTAAAATAAATTTAAATGCATTATAATGTATCTCAATTTCTGTTTTGTATAACACTGTATATCAAAGTTGTGGATGAAGACAGAGCATCCTAAAAAGGGGGATATATTTAGTACCAGCTGCCTACTTGAGGATTATCCAGCATTTTTTAAATGGACACATGGCCAAGTTTCACCCAGACCTACAGAACTATAATCTATGAATTTAAAGCTCTAGTATTTAATTTTCTTAGTACCCTATGCGACCAATAAAGTGATTTTGAAATTGAGTTTCATGAAAAGTACAGTACTGTTCAGTGAGATTGATAAGAAAAGTGATATGTTAAATATGGATATGTTTAGAAGTATATATTCTATACATGGAAGAAACAGGAAAGTATAGATCTCTGATATTATAGCAGTAATAACACATTAGTCAAAATAATGTGACAAAGTAGAAATTTAGAGATGTCATTTTATTACCTTAAAACACTCTAGGTAATGGAACTGAGATTTTCTCTTCTTTTTTTTTCTTCTCTGAGAGTTTCTTAGTAAAAAAATTACCTTGTGATCCTGGCAGTTCCTATATGACATACTAGGATGGATATGCTTAGAAGACAGATACCTTTAAAATTTGTTTTGTTAATTAATATAATCATATATGGATACTATTTGGAAAATTTACTGTACAATTTCCTATCATTTTTGTTTCTTTGCAGAACAAATTCCAAGGATGTATCTTTGACCTAGTAACAAACCAAGCTTTTGATATAGCCATCATGGTTCTGATCTGCCTCAACATGGTAACCATGATGGTAGAAAAAGAGGGACAAAGTGAATACATGACTGAAGTTTTATATTGGATCAATGTGGTTTTTATTATCCTGTTCTCTGGAGAATGTGTGCTGAAACTGATCTCCCTCAGATGCTACTACTTCACCATAGGCTGGAACATCTTTGATTTTGTGGTTGTAATTCTCTCCATTGTAGGTAAGACCATTTATTAATCAGATTTTAATTTTGAATCAAACTAAACACATATATTCAGAGAAGTTTCTGAATTCATGGATATAAACCTACTTTTGAGTAACACTGAAAAAAATGAAGTAACCTTTAAAGCAAAACTAAACAAAATAAAAACATTTGTGTCAGAATTCCTGGGTTCAAGTTATGAGCCTGAAGGATACATTTTCTATGTGTTGGAAGCACATAATACCCCTTGATGTTTGACTTCCAGGATACCCTTCACAAACGTAGCAAGTGTATCAGTAGACGGGTATGTTTTAGACCAATGTAAACTGGCAATATAAATCTAAATGTAGAATCTGAAAGGAGAAGGCAATGGCACCCCACTTCAGTACTCTTGCCTGGAGAATCCCATGGACAGAGGAGCCTGGTGGGCTGCAGTCCATGGGGTCGCTGGGAGTCTGACACAACTGATCTACTTCACTTTCACTTTTCACTTTCACGCATTGGAGAAGGAAATGGCAACCCACTCCAGTGTTCTTGCCTGGAGAATCCCAGGGATGGGGGAGCCTGGTGGGCTGCTGTCTATGGGGTCGCACAGAGTCGTTCACGACTGAAGTGACTTAGCAGCAGCAGAATCTGAAATCATTTCTAGTTTTTGCATATATGAGAACTATCCCTTGATTAATGATAATATAACTAGCCAGAATATTGGTGACTGAAAATTCTCCCCGAAATCAAAGTGAAGTTAAGGTATGAAGAAATGCCAGCTTCATTTCTTACAGCTTCATACTTGTCAAGTCTGTAATCATTTTCAACCAACCGCAGTCATGTCTGTGAATCACAATATTTGATTTTATACTTCCTCTTGTTTCATTACCTTAGCTGTTTTCCTGTCATCTTCTTCTTCATTATTTGTACAGGCCTTGCCCAGTAGTTTAGGTTTGCATTCATTTTTATAATTATAAATTTTAGACAGGAAGAGATTATGGAGATTATTTGATACAAACTCACCTAGAGATGCTGAAACAAGGAGGCTCAGAAAGGTTGAAAGTACTATAACCTAAAACTGCCATATTGAGTACTGCAACTTAGAATAAGCATTCAAAATCAATTTTTGAAAAAAAAGAAAAAATTTAGGAAGGAATCACACATTAACAACAAGCAGAAGAGAGGAAGCTTCCAGTTAACTTAGGAAGAAGAAAGAAATTTCCCTCTGTCACTTCTCTTTGGAACAGTGTTGGCTGATCCAATTAGATCAGAAAATAGAGGGGTACATATCTTTAAACAATGGAGCAAATGGTCAGTTTCACATCTTACTGTGGTACTCTAAAAATGCAAGAAAATCAACCAATAAAATGGATGCAATTAGAGTTCAGAAGGTGCAGATTTTAAATTGCATGAACCATAAACCAATGTTAATAATTGTTTATGTGGACCAAAAGATTAGAAAATACATCTAAGGAAATCCGATTCATGATTCCAATAAAAATAAAGAAAAATACCTAGAAATAACTGTAATAAGAAATGTATAAGACTTTTATGAGGAAAACTAACAGAAACAAAAGAAAGTTTAAATAATAAATCCAGTGTTATCCCAGTGAGAATATGAGTGGGATAATAAATTGGCAACATAAATCTAGATGATTCTAAAATTCATCTGGAAAAAAAATTAGAGTAATGAGGGGTGACTTACATTGCCAGCTATTAAAGATTGTTATTACATTGATGAAGTAATAGATTCAAATAAATAATCCTAATTTAAGCTTCAATATATAGAGAATTACTAAGTTACTCAGTTAAAAGATCTCGTGGGTCAAGATTAATTGATGTATAAAAATGTATTCTAGTAGAAATAGGTTTATAACTGTGAGTTTGAATAGTCCTTTCTATTTATGACATACAACTCCCTTGAGACAAAATAATAGATATGACAACATAAAAATCAAAATATTTATTCTATGGGGGAAAAAATCACGACTGCCACCAAATTTAAAAAAAATTGAAAAACATGTTAAAAACAAGGAAATTGTTAATGTAACATTTATAGCTAACAAAGGATTAGTACTTATAATAAAGAAATATTCCTCATAAATCAGAAGTAAATCTCCCAACAGAAAAATATTCAAAGAACTAGACTAGGCCAAAAGGAGAAAGTTGAAAATAGTCAACAAGCATACAAAATGTCCAATAAATTAAGAAAATGTGGATTATTTTTCCCCCAAAAAATGCCACAATACTAAGATGTTTCGAACATCACGGAGATATTTTTGGTAAAATTATGAAGAAGAAAACAGCACTGGCGAGCATGTGAAGTGGGAGCACTTTCATAGACTATCATCAGGAAAGTTGGTTTCTACAAACGTTTTGGAGGTAGATTTGCAACATATAACAAAAATTTACATATACTGTTCCACCTACCTTCTACTATTATCAAAAAATGCTCGTGCAGCTAGAAAAAAATACATCTGCTTAGATATTCATTTCAGTCNGCACTTTCATAGACTATCATTAGGAAAGTTGGTTTCTACAAACGTTTTGGAGGTAGATTTGCAACATATAACAAAAATTTACATATACTGTTCCACCTACCTTCTACTATTATCAAAAAATGCTCGTGCAGCTAGAAAAAAATACATCTGCTTAGATATTCATTTCAGTCAAAACAATTGGAAACAGCATAAAGTTCTTCAATATATGGTGACTTTGACAGAACATTATACAACTATAGGGAATTGTTCTGTTGTCATTTATATGGAAATACCTCCATAACATGATGAAATAACTAACACAGATGACCAAAAACCCTTCTATTATCATGCTTACATTTGTATATGTTGTGTGCTTGCATAGAAAAATTGAGTAATTCTAACAAACTACTAACAGCAGTTAATGGTTGGTTGATATTTCAGCTGATTTATATTTTCTTTTTAGCATTTTACTATGTGACTTTAATTTTTCTACCCTTACAAATTAAAAAACTGCATGAAAAAAAATAAGGTTCACAAACCTACTAAAGAAGAAAAAATGTCACAATGGTTAAGTCTAGCCATTTTACTGTGGGATTGCTCAATCCTTGGATTGTTATAATATTGTCTTCAATATAAAATGAAAATCCTGAAATCACAGGAGATAAAATGGCACATAAAACTATTTAGAGTCATGATTTTCTGTAGCATAGATACTTAAATACTTACCATTTACTCCTTCACTCTCCACCAGGTATGTTTCTGGCAGATATGATAGAAAGGTATTTTGTGTCCCCTACCCTATTCCGAGTGATCCGTCTTGCCAGGATTGGCCGAATCCTGCGTCTGATCAAAGGGGCCAAGGGGATCCGAACGCTGCTCTTTGCTTTGATGATGTCCCTTCCTGCGCTGTTTAACATCGGCCTCCTGCTCTTCCTGGTCATGTTCATCTACGCCATCTTTGGAATGTCCAACTTCGCCTATGTTAAAAAGGAGGCTGGAATTAATGACATGTTCAACTTTGAGACCTTCGGCAACAGCATGATCTGCCTGTTCCAGATTACCACCTCTGCTGGCTGGGATGGATTGCTAGCACCTATCCTCAACAGTGCACCACCGGACTGTGACCCCAAAAAAGTTCACCCTGGAAGCTCAGTTGAAGGAGACTGTGGGAACCCATCTGTCGGGATATTCTATTTTGTCAGTTACATCATCATATCATTTCTGGTTGTGGTGAACATGTACATTGCTGTCATCCTGGAGAACTTCAGTGTTGCTACTGAAGAAAGTACTGAGCCCCTGAGTGAGGACGACTTTGAGATGTTCTATGAGGTTTGGGAGAAGTTTGATCCAGATGCCACCCAATTTATAGAATATAGCAAACTCTCTGACTTTGCAGCTGCCCTGGATCCTCCTCTTCTCATAGCAAAACCAAACAAAGTCCAGCTCATTGCCATGGACCTGCCCATGGTCAGTGGGGACAGGATCCACTGCCTTGACATCTTATTTGCCTTTACAAAGCGTGTTTTGGGGGAAGGTGGAGAGATGGACTCTCTTCGTTCACAGATGGAAGAAAGGTTCATGTCTGCAAATCCTTCTAAAGTGTCTTATGAGCCCATCACAACTACACTAAAAAGAAAGCAAGAGGATGTGTCTGCTACAGTCATTCAGCGTGCTTACAGACGTTACCGCTTACGGCGAAATGTCAAAAATATATCAAGTATATACATCAAAGATGGTGACAGAGATGATGATTTGCCCAATAAAGAAGATATGGTTTTTGATAATGTTAATGAGAACTCAAGTCCAGAAAAAGCAGATGCGGCTCCATCCACTGTCTCTCCACCTTCATATGATAGTGTAACAAAACCAGACAGAGAGAAATATGAAAAAGACAGAACAGAAAAGGAAGACAAAGGGAAAGATGGCAAGGAAGGCAAAAAATAGAGCTTCACTTTTGATACATTGTTTACAGCCTGTGAAGGTGATATATTTGTGTTAATAAGACTCTTTTGAGGAGATCTATGCCAAATCTCTTTTTATCAGTTTATTCTCAAAGTCAGTGCATTTGCTAGCTCTGATTCTCTGACATAGGTGGGCAGCATTAGCAGATGGCTGTTTTTGCATTGGTAAATGTATCTCTAAGAATTGTTAAAAGTGTACAGGGATTATTGATTACAGCAAACAAAGGTGATTTAATTTTGCTTTTAATTAATCAGAAAACCATGTAGAAAATATTCACATCTGCCTTGTCATCTTTTCACAGGATTGTAAACATTCAAGTTTCCCATGCATGCAGGCATGCGTGCGTGCACACACGCACACCAATACCTAACATTTGGATATCTACAAAAGTATTTTGCCTTGACTTTTCAATGAAGTGCTCTGATAGAAGGCACCAGTAATGAATGTTCAGTTAAAACACCTTGTTATCTTGTTATTAGGGGGCAAGACTCTTTCATCATGTACAGAGGTCATTCTATATTTTGAGGTGCTTAAATTTATCCATGTTACATGAAAACCAATTTATATGTGCCCACTAAATGCCATGGGACATGTAGGCTGCTCAGTTCTACCAATGCTTTTTGTTTATCACAATGCATATACTGATTAGGATGAGAGTTACTTTTAGAATCTTGTGCTTCATGGACTGCCTTTTTCTATATCTTTGTTTGTTCATTCGGTCATCATGAAACATGAAAAATTATTTTAAGTGCATATCACATTCTTTGAAAGAAACAAATGAAGATAATTGAGAAAAGAAGCAATTAAAGAAAGCTTTATCCATTTTTATTTAAATACTGTAATGCCAGACTGTGCTGCTCCAAAAATACCAACAATGATCCAACTCTTATCATTTTTGTCACAGTTTTCTGCTTTCTCATGCAGTATTGTTGAATCATTCTTCAGCACTGAGCAAAGCTGATACTGTCTTCAGTGGAGTACTTCCAGATATGCAGAAAGATATTTGATATCATGGTACATGTTTGAGCAGATAATGACTTGGGCACAGTATTTAGTATATCACCTGCATAATACCCTGAATGTGTATGGCAAGCTTTCAAGTCGTACTACACGGCAGGCTTTCAACACAAACTTGTATGTAGTAAGAATGAAATAGCATTCAGCCAAGATTCTTGCCAACTTGCTTGCCTCATTGGTCCTAGTAATCCACTTGAACCTTTGTTCTTTCATCTACAAAATGAGGAGGATGTCACTTTCTCCTTAAAATTCTATGACTATGAGATATATTATGTATCCATCAATAATGTACCCTGAGCTTAAAGTTTACCAAGCACACATTCATTTTGCTTTAGTTGTTGTTCTTCTATCAAGGATTATATATCTAGTTTAGAAAAAAAACTTGTTAATACTGGCTTGAAAAGAAATAGCCATAATGCATTTTTTATGAGCTTATTCCAGGAACATGAGATCATTCTTCTATCGAGTTATTCATGCACAAGCAAAAACTGAGTTACAAAAGTGGAAAGTAATTTTATTTAGAAGATTTTGTGGGAGGTTTCAAAACAAATATATACAACAATATTTCAATCATTTGCTTTCCTCAATGAAAAAAGAATATAGACTGTATTTCTATATTAAGTGCTTAAAACATTTTTGTTGTTGTACTTTTGGCTAGTTAAGAATAAAGGAGATTTAAGCATACCCATAAAGATGAAGTACGGATAGAGGATGAAAGGCAAAGGGCAAAAAAAAACAAAACACAGAAATGAGAAAGACGGACAAAAACAAAGAAAGCGACATCTCCACAGAACTTCCTGCCTAGAATGTTTCTAAATTATGATGTGTTTTACAGCATTTGTGAAGGAGATGATCACATCTAAACATTTATCCTAAAGCATGAATGAAATTAAACCTAGGGCCAAAGATTCTTTACACCTAAGTCCAATCATTCATCTTACATTATTTGGGCCTCTTTTTATTTACTATATAAGATACCATGCAGTGTTTTCCTCTATATAGAGCATTGTATCACCTCCCTGCTAAGTCTGTTGAAAATAGGCTTTGACCAATTTAGAGAACCATGCAAAATATATTACCTTTGTAAGATTTTTTAATACAGAAAATTAAGAAATTAATATTACCTTAAATGTGAATGCAGTTCATCCTCATCATTTTAAATCCATATAACTGTACTTTGCATATTTATAAAATATAGTGGGAAAAGATGTGGGAAGGTTTATGTGTGAGTCACTATTCATGTTTTTACATTGCCTGATTTTTATGTGAAAAAAATATTAGCAACCTGTTCCTCAACACAATTTATTCTAAGCATTTCAAAAAAAAGAATTACAAAGTTGCACTTCCATTTCATGCTGAACTATAATTTTTTAATGCAACATGGTTAAGTTTTTATATATATATGTTTTCCCAGGAATGTCTACTTGTAACTTTTTATCAATTAATAACAATATTTTGGGACCAAGTGCTCATTTAATATATGACAAGCTTGAAGGGAAATTAGGCTTCTCTTTTCATACAGATTACTGTTTGGTACTAATAATAAGATGCTATTCTCAGCACTGTTATTCTAATATTTAAGTCACACCATCATTGAACACATTTAATCTAATGATATAAAATGACAGTTACAGTGTACAATTTAAATTGGAATAAAGTGGCAGGGAACAGATTTGAACACAAATCCATTCATCCAATGGAGATAAACATGGGAGAATCTTGTTTTACCTTTTTGACTGTTACGTAGTTTGCAAAAGGTGTAAGTAACTTGTTGGCTGTTTCTAAATGCTAACTGATGAAAACTTCAGCCCTAAGTGTTCAGCATGATTTTATAGAATTTTGATAGCTTTATTCAAAAGTTAAGAGGAAATGCATATGTAAATAAAGCAGTTCTAAATAGCAATTTCAGAGGAATGTTAATGGGAGCCATGAGAGTGGGCCAGCTAAATTAGAATGACCAAGTAACTGGCTTGGGTTTAGGACCTATGTATAGAGGCCACCAATTTCTTTAAATAATTGTGGTTTGTTATGTTATATTCTTGAGGAAAATAATTGAGTTGCTTTGTAAAGATAAATGAATAGCCATGAATATAATAATGCTGTTTACATAGAATTCTTTATAAATTTCATACATATATGAATGCTCAAAATGTTTGAGTTTGTCATAAATTATATTGTAGTTATACTTGACACCTGCACATTGTAATAGAATCTAAAAATAAAAGCCATCAAAAAATAAAATCATGTTTGCCTGTATTTTCTGGTTTTGTGAGAATAACCTTTAACATTGTGCCATAATCCCGGCAAAAGGAGGTGCAGAGTACATGGTTAAAATCTCTTTCAAGGGAAGGAAAGATTGCGTACCGATTAGAGTGGAGGGGACCTTTGCTGCAACAGGATTTGATGCACATGGGATGAAAAACATGAATAACTGAGAGCTGTAAACAAGCAATAGGGGAAACATGCTATACTTTATTCTCTATTATTCTGAAAGTTGTGTAATTAGATACCCATATTGACGAACTGTCCCAGAAGCAAAAGCCAATTTTAAGAGATTTAGGAAGCTTGTGTCATGTCTATATCACGTGCTTTAGCTTGACCCTCAAATTTATCTTTCATAAGCAATTGAAATGCAAAAAAGCCATGGATGAAACTATAGATAGTAAGTATAAAGAAAAGATTCAGAGCTTATTAACAATTTTGAAAACCTAGTAGCACTGAGGAAAAATTATTCCTCTTCCAGATGTAATATTTGCTAGCATGTGCTAGTTTCAATTGTATTTTGTGCAAGACAATATGACTTCTATTTCATTAATTTCCACTCAGTGACTACCAACACCTTGGGATACCTCTATGGGCCGATAAGAATAAGAAAAGCAAAAACAAACCATATTGCTAAGTGAAAGAAACCATTCTGAAAAAGCTATGTATTGTACAAACTAGCAGGTGGCACCAATGGGAATATTTCAACCCAGGCAGAATATACTGAGATTTTATAACCTTAGAGAAATTTAAATAGAATTGATTTTAACTGCATAAATCCCAGGGAAAATTTAAAAGAGAACTACAGAAGAAAATTGCTATAATTTATTGAAGGGAAAGAATGCAACTCACAGTCTGAGAAAGACTGTTAATAAATTGAGACTACAGAAAAGTGACATTTTCCAACCTTCTGGAAAAGCCACCCAAACCCCATCTACTTTTGGTCTTTCTGCAGAGTTTTTGAACTGCCAATACCTCACTTTTGTGAAAGACAAACATGATGATGACATCTGAATGACTAAATATCAGAGTGTAATATAATATTGATTTATCATTCATTATAAATCATGTATTTGTTAAATTATATTTTACTATTTCTTCTATAATCTATGTTATAGACTGTTTTCTTTCATGATACTTTGAAAGACAATATCTGGATGCTCCACTCTCAAAAACTTCATAATTCTGGGTCATAACTTAAAAACAGTGACTTGAGGTTATACAGATTCTTTCACTACACATGTGGCAGTCCCAGTTTCTCTAGCTTAGTTCAAGTCAAAGGGCTTTGTTTTCCCATAGAAGCACTGACCTCCTTAGACCAAGCTCATCATGTCCCTTGTAGCTCTTGGCATAAGAGTTAAGTGAAGTTTTAACTTTATTTCAGTGAAAACGATTAAATTATGCTTGCTCACATTCAGTTCTTGCCTGCGGTTATTCTTCAGATTTCTCATGTAGGCTGTGGTTTAGTATCATGAAGCTAAAGTAGATCGTTTCTTTTCTTCTCCCTGGCTTCCTCCCAGATCCCTTTCTGCCTATAACCTGGCTCTTAGGTGGTACTCTGGCTGTGGTTTGTAGGAGGCAGACCCATTTACCTCTCAAATAAATGGACAATGTGTGATTCCTTAGGGAGAAACATCTTTTCCTTTACTTGCAAGTATAAGAACCTAATTAGGTGACTCTAAACCAGTGGTTAGGGTAAAATGGATATATAAAGAAAATAGGCAGAAAATGAAGAATGAAGGAATTCGTTTCCCACTTGTTTCCTCTATTATTCCTTTAACAGAGTATTTTATTAAATTCATCAACGAGAACCTATATCAAGACAGGCTGAGTTGTTTAGGGAGATTACAAGAAACTTCTGTCTTTACTAATTTCTTCAAGCGAGTCAAAAGATATTTAGAAGTTTGATAGTTGTAGGTTTCACAGGATGTTCAAGAAAACAAATGTTCTCTGTGGAATTTTGATACCTAATTCTTATTCATAGCATTTTACTATAAAATTAATTTCCAGGATTGAGAAGAACATCCAGGAAAATGAATCATTCTGGCAGCTTAAAATGACTGAAAATGCCGTTGGCATTTTTCTCCGTCAGCATTTCCTCCTGTTCAGTTGCCTCCTCCAAGAGTAAGAGAACTCTTGTTTACACCCTGTATCTGTCATCTTCAGAGCTAAAACGAACAAAACAAACCTCTCCCTCTTTACAAAATCATTGAAAGCAGTTAAAGAAATCTAAGCTCTGCTTTTCAGAGTCTGATACCATCTTATGCTTTTAAGATTTGCCCAAAAATACAAATATCCACCCATATACACAACAGCAGCATATTACATAGTATCATGAGTTTAAATCTTTCTGTCACTTACTAACAATGTGACTATAAGCTTAAACAGTGTACTCTATGCTCTGAGCCTGTTTCCTCATCTATGAGACCAGCACTCATTAGATCCAAGATACATAAACATGTGGTAGGATTTTTAAAGGCAAAACACTTTATTATGTATTTTCTGAAGTACTGCTCACTCTTAGGATTCACTAATAAATTCTATCAAATAATATTCAGCATCTGCTGTATCTTGGAAGAATCAGGCAATGATGGTTGTTCAGTGCTAATGTACCATGGGAACAGGAAGAAGATGAGTTAAATTTAGTAAGGGTAGACTAGAGTCAAACATTGAAAAGTGAATAAGAGTTAGTTTTGAGTGTGTTGAATTTGAGTTACTATGGGTCAAAGTGAAAAACGTACTGAAGGCAACTGAACATACAAAGGCCTGTAGTTCAATGAAAACACCAGAAAATATCTATTTAAGACAGAAGAAGACACTAAGAAAAGGATATAGGGAGGGAAAAAACATGTAAGGCATATAAAAAATAAACTTCAAATGTCAAACAGAAATACTACCTTATTAATGCATTGAAATATCAGTTTTTCTTTTTTTTAATTTTTGTTTTGTTATTCACCAGAAAAATGAAAATTAAAACAGCCATGAGATATTATTAGACTCTCACCAAAATGACTACATATAAAAGACAGACAATAACAAGTTTTGTTAAAAATTTGAAGCAGGTAAAGCATTTAAAGCAAAATTTAGAAAAAAAAGGAGAAAAAGGTGGGTATATGTATATGTATAACTGATTTGCTTTGCTGTACAGCAGAAGCTAACACGACACTGTAAATCGACTGCATCCCAATAAATTTTTTTAAATGTGAAGCAAAAGAAATTCTCATACGTTGCTGCTTCTGCTGCTGCTGCTGCCAAGTCGCTTCGGTCGTGTCAGACTCTGTGCAACCCCATAGACAGCAGCCCACCAGGCTCCCCTGTCCCTGGGATTCTCCAGNAAGGAGAAAAAAGAGTGGGTATATGTATATGTATAACTGATTTGCTTTGCTGTACAGCAGAAGCTAACACGACGCTGTAAATCAACTGCATCCCAATAAATTTTTTTAAATGTGAAGCAAAAGAAATTCTCATACGTTGCTGCTGCTGCTGCTGCCAAGTCGCTTCGGTCGTGTCAGACTCTGTGCAACCCCGTAGACAGCAGCCCACCAGGCTCCCCTGTCCCTGGGATTCTCCAGACAAGAACACTGGAGTGGGTTGCCATTTCCTTCTCCATCATACGTTGCTAGTTAACATATAAATTTGAACAATTACTTTGCAAATATGTTTGTCAATATCTGTTTAAACATATATGTATTCTATTACTGGAGATTTTATGATACACAAAAACAAGTGTTTATAATCTTCAAAAGACATTTTTATGAAAACTCAGAAATGCAGATTCAGTATTTCTATCCGAAAGGATACTGTAGTAGAGTATACAACAAAATGGTATACACTGCAGGAAAGGACAGCTAGNCAATTACTTTGCAAATATGTTTGTCAATATCTGTTTAAACATATATGTATTCTATTACTGGAGATTTTATGATACACAAAAACAAGTGTTTATAATCTTCAAAAGACATTTTTATGAAAACTCAGAAATGCAGATTCAGTATTTCTATCCGAAAGGATACTGTAGTAGAGTATACAACAAAATGGTATACACTGCAGGAAAGGACAGCTAGCTGATACAGCAGTATCATAGTCAATCTCACCAACAAAATAATGAGCTAAAGAAGCTAGACAAAAGATTATACATTGTATAAATTAATTTATAACGTCGAATAACAGGCAAAACTCATTTCTGATAATAGAAATCGAAAGAGTAATGACATTTTGGAGGCTTACTGCCTTGGGCATTAGGGAGAATTGTAGAATACAGAATATGTTTTATATCTTAATCTGGGTGGCATTTATATAAGAGCATAAATATGTATATTAGAGCTGTATGATTTTTTACTTACTGTATATTTATTATACCTCAATAAAGTAATAATCAACAACAACAAAGTACTCTGAGTTAGAGATCAGCCATCAAACCTCCAAGGCAGCTCAGCTGCACTGTTTCCTGCTCTGTGTCCCGCTGCTTCTTTTCTTTTGGTTCTTAGAAATTTTCTTTAGTTTCTTGCAAGTTTCGTCTTGCATTCAAAAATATACTTATTAAATTCTACTCAACATGCATCTTGTGTCAGGATTTTTTCAGGATATCTGCTCATCTCATTGTTGAGCATTAAATGGACTTGGGCTTCCATGATAGCGCAGTTCCTATCTTTTCTGATAGTAATACTGAATACATATTTATGCTCTTATGTAAAGGCTTATGGGCTTCCCTGTTAGTTCAGTTGGGAAAGAATCCGCCTGCAATGGAGGAGACCTGGGTTCCAGTCCTGGNACCTTAATCAGAATTCCAGTAATGATTCTTGAAATTATAGGATAATTGATAAGTTCGGTTAACATTTTAACCTGTAATCCATGAATTTCAGTTATTCATCTCCCTGTTTCATTGGCTTACTAAGTGACTTAGTAAATCAATAATTGAGTTATTACTATGTTTTATGTAACATTTTGGATCTTGGAGATACAGCAGTGAACAACACAGACCAAATCCCTGCTCTTGAGTACTCACTTTCTGATAGGAGTATTGACCTACTTTCTCAGGAAAGAGCGTTATGAGTCAAATCTAAATTATGTCTTTTAATCTAGCCCCAATTGAACTATATCGAATAGTAAATCCTTAGTAATATTAATGTTTGTTATGTTTTTATATTTTTATAGTGATAATGTAAGAGTTTCTTTATGTTTGATGCTTTAATCATTTAAATAGTTTTTGGAATACTTATTCTGGAAGAACAGACTTCATTCCGAAGAAAGGAGAACAAACATCATTTGAACTTAATAATTTTCTGTATCTAACTGGGTCAAAAATATAGATTATTATATTCATAAAGATATTCATAAAGATGTTCATGTTCTGTTACTTTCATTTGTCAATGACTCTTTCCTTTTCCCACACTGAATGGCAATTTCTAATATAAGTCAAGATTGTTGCTATTGGAAGATAAGAAAAGGAAATATTGAGGTTTAATGTTTTGAATATAAAAATATTACGTCTGCTATTTTGTAGAAAAACTTTATGTTACTCGTACATTAGAATATGAACTCATTATATTGACACATAGCCTTGCTGTATGCTTATGCTAATTTATTAGATCAGATATATGTCAATACTGCTATGTAGAGACAATGCCAATACATTATATAAGACTCATTTTCAAAAATAACACTGATAACTTTTGGCCAAGTAAATGTAACCATCAAAAACAGAAACCATCATGAAATATACAGAAACTTGTTCCATAGGGAGAAAAAGAAAACACCCAGCTTAGCCAGAGTCTACTTTACAAACCAAAACAGTGACAATGTTAAGATCTCCTGGAAATTAAAGCTATATCTTTTATGAAAGTGTCATGATATTTTTGGCTTCTGGATAGACTACAAACAAAATGTAATAGAAAAACAGCCCAATCATTTTCCTTCCTATGTAGGGAAAAACCTAGTTCTTCCCCACTGTGTATTTCTTCTCTGTGTGTCTTCTTTTACTACTCACACAGAACACTTCATTTCCGACACTTCTGATCTCCAAACATGTGAAAGTTTTTCCCTGCAACAGGCAATTCTGTGACCCCAGTAGGGTGTTTGAGAATTTAACTCAATTCTGACACGACTGACCTGGAGACAGCGCCAGATTTCACACATTAAGGGCTCAGTCCCACAAGCATGTCCATGCCACAGCCTTCGCCCACACTAACCCTTTCCAATGCCAAGCAAAAGTCCATGTTGCCATCTGTATTTCTGACCAAAAAGCTGTAGATCAGCACTTCCAACCAGGTTCCAACAACCCCTTCTTTGGTTTCGATTAATTTGGTCGAGGCACATAGAACTCAGAAAAAGTTATGTTTACCAGTTTATTAAAAGATATGACAAAAGATACAGATGGACACTTAGAGTAAAACATGCAGAGGGCAAAATCTGGGAGAATCCTGAGTTCAGGGGCTTCTGTCCCCGTGGAGTTGGGGTGCATCATCTTGTGGCTGTGAATGCATCCTCCAACCTGAAAGCTCTCCAAACCTCATGCTTATCAGGTTTTATGGAGGCTGCGTCAACTAGGAATGATCAATTATTATTATTATTATTCCAGTTCCGGTTCCCCTCCCCTCTCTGGAGGTTGGGGGAGTAGGACAAAAAATTCCAAGTTTCTAATTAAGGCTCGGTCTTCCTGGTGAGCTGCCCCAGTGCAGGAGCCAAGCAGAAGCCCATCCAAAGTCATCTTACTAGGATAAAAGATGCTCCTGCTACTCTTATCACATAGGAATTTATAAGAGTTTGGGGAGCTCTTTGCCAGAGGCAGAGACCAATATATAGTTTTACTGTTATTGTCATTTTTATGTGAGGCTTTTCCAAAGTGAATTTTGGTCTGTATTTTGTATTCATATTTAAAAATGAAGCACTATAAAGCTTTCTAGACTTTCCATGTATATGAGTAAAAGAAAATCTATTTTTGTCTATTTTCACAATGCTTCTGACACCAAATGTGTGGGATTATAGCACCAAGCAAGTCTTCATTTCTTTGTGGACACCAACTGAGTTTCCTGAAGTATAATTCATTGTGACACTAATTACAAGGAATCAGTACAGATCCCCAAAGTTTAGGAGCTCAGTCCCACAAAACTGTCCTCCTCTTCAGAGGCAAATCATAACAAATCTTCCAGACCCAGGGATCGAACCCTTATCTTCTGCACTGCAGGCAGACTGCTTACCAACTAAGCTACAAGGGAACTCCAAAAGAGCATCACAAACTACTAAATAATTCAATGTAAACTTAACAATAGCACAGAAATTTTATGAAAAAAAAATTGATTGAAAGACATGGAGATAACACATACAAAGGCATCCTTATGTTAATTATGAGTTGAATTCAATACAACTAGAACTACTAATAAGTTTGATTTTTCAATCAAGCTAGAGAATTTGATGCTAAAATTGATACTGAAAAACTAATATTCAAGCCTTGTAAATGCTAAGAACAAAAAGTTATGATGGAATGTTAGCCTCCTAAACATTAAAACATGAGACAAAACCTCAGTCATTCATATAATATGTTGTTTGTGCAAAAATAGACAAAGAAAAGAGTGGAACTGAATAAAAAGTCCATAAACTCAAGTATATATAGATTTTGAATATATAATGACACTGACATCTATCTATCTATCTATATATATATGTCAATGTCGATGACTTAAACATATGAAATGATGTTTAACATCAGTCATAGTTGGATATATATATATACATATATACATGAAAGTTATAATGAGATATTTCTAAGACATTACACTGGCAAAAATGAAAATGTAAATTTCTGATAAAATCACTACAAATTAGTAATTTTCTGTTAGAATAGTTGTAGAAAGACAAGAACTCTCATACATTTTCTTTTTGATCCTACATTTCCACTTTTTAAATTTACCATGAAAATATACTGCCAATAATATGGAAACATGTATATATATATACACATATATATATATACATAAGATTATTCATTATAGCATAGTTTGTAACTGCAAAAGGTTGAAAATAAAATGAATGGCCATACATAGAAAAGTGATTGAATCAACTATAGTACACATAACTAAGTATAATGAAACTATATAAAAGTATAAGATTTAGGTCAGTGAACTGTTATGGAGGAGTCTTTTTTTTAATATCAATATACATTTTATTTTATTTTTAAAATTTATTAGAGTATAGTTTATTTACAATATTGTGTTAGTTTTAGGAATATAGCAAAGTGCATCTGTTATACATGGACATAAGCCTACTCTTTGTAAGATTGTTTTCCCATGTCATTATAGAGCATTGAGTAGAAGAGTTTCTTGCACTCAATAGGAATGTGTGTGTCAATCCCAATCTTCCATTTTATCTTTCTCCCCTTACCCACCAATAATTGTATTTAATATGAAAGAATTTTCAAAATCCATATTTCAAGGGGCAAAGGGTTAAAGAATATCTATGGCATTACATTTTTGTAAGAAAATATTTAGAAATTATATGCATTATATATTATAGAAACGGAGAAGGCAATGGCACCCGACTCCGGTACTCCTGCCTGGAAAATCCCATGGATGGAAGAGCCTGGTAGGCTGCAGCCCATGGGGTCGCGAAGAGTCGAGCGACTTCACTTTCGCTTTTCATTTTCACGCATTGGAGAAGGAAATGGCAACCCACTGCAGTATTCTTGCCTGGAGAATCCCAGGGATGGGGGAGCCTGGTGGGCTGCCCTCTGTGGGGTCACACAGAATCAGACACGACTGAAGCGACTTAGCAGCGTAGTATAGAAAACATTCAGTTCAGTTCAGTTCAGTCACTCAGTCGTGTCTAACACTTTGCAACTCCATGAAGTGCAGCACGCTAAGCTTCCCTGTCCTTCACTGACTCCTGGAGCTTGCTCAAACTCATGTCAGTCCATTTGGTGATGTCATTCAACCATCTTATCCTCTGTAGTCCCCTTCTCCTCCTGCCTTCAATCTTTCCCAACATCAGGGTCTTTTCCAATGAGTCAGTTCTTCCCATCAGGTGGCCAAAGTATTAGACGTTTCAGCTTCAGCATCAGTCCTTCCAATGAATATTTAGGACTGATTTCCTTTAGGATTGACAGGTTTGATCTCCTTGCAGTCCACAGGACTCCCAAGAGTCTTCAACACCACAGTTCAAAAGCATACATATATAAAACATATATGTATAATAAGTGGGATTCCCTGGTTGCTCAGGGGTAAAGAATCTGCCTGGAATGCAAGAGCTGCAGGAGATGTGAGTTCGATCCCTGGGTGGGAAAGACACCCTGGAGGAGGGCGTGGCAACTCACTCCAGTATTCTTGCCTGGAGAATCCCATGGACAGAGGAGGCTGGTGAGCTATAGTCCATAGGAATCCAAAGACTTGAACACACTGAAGTGACTTAGCATACATGCACATGTAAAATTATACAAGCATACATACATGTATATTGCACATGCCTGAATGTATAGCATATGTAAATATATCGTTGCTCATTTTTGTGTAAAGAAATGAACAGAAAGAGTAAAGAGAAACAAACAGAGAGTAAACAGAAATAAACAAACTAGAAATTAATGAGATTGGTTTTGTGTAGGATGTGGGTGGAAATAGGTTAAAAATGATGGAGACATTAAAATGTGAAAGAATGGATACTAGAAGAGTGACATTTGGTATAAATATGTAAGATGTTATTACCTGACATGCATTTTAAGTCAGTCACTCTGACTACTGATTAACAGCTTTGAGGAAGGAAATCTTTATAACTGGAGATGACAAGGAATTTTTTGGATTATCTGTGGATTTGATATCCTTGTTAATCAGGAACTATGTGTCCTCTCAAGATATAAATGAACCAGCAAAATTCTGTTAGTTAGAAGTCAGCTTCTATAAAGCTGGCCTTATGTGTTTATTTTAGATTTTTTGAGAGATTTATCAAGTTTTTATATCTATTGTTATAAATGAGTTATATTGTGGCTCAGTTTTTTAAAGTTTCTTTCTAAAAATTATAATGTATTGTGTAAAAACTACACATGCAAATGCTTTATTTAAAAAGAATATTTTCATTAAAACACTTTCTCCTTACCCAATCATCAGAGGCATAGTAACATGCAAGGTTAATTTTAAAGTATAGTCCAAGAAAAGAAAAAAAAAAAAAACAGATTTCTTCTAAGTGTCTATTCAATTCTAGCTAAAGAAGATAAAATTCTTAAAAGGAGCAAATGTTATTAAAGGAGATTTTCTAAATAGAGACTTAGGTCAATGGTAAAAATTATAGGAATCATTTTGAACTAGTTTTACTCCCCTTGGAATTTAAAAATCAAGCCGTTAAAATTAACAGTTGCAGTGTTAACAGTGAATACCAGCTAAAATGAAGCAGTTAATCACCAGGAATAGCATATTAAAACTGTTAATTCGTAGGTTTGAAACTTCCTTTTAATTAGAACTGTAAGAAAAGTTTCTAGTTCAAAGCAAATCTGAGATCTCATGGCTCTGTCATGGTTGTAAAATTTCACAAAGAAAAGTCCTTTTAGAGAGGAGTCAGTAATGATGGGATATTCAAGCACCTGATTTCAGAGAATTAACCTATGATAACCTATAACTGAGGTGCAACACTTCTGATTTCTAGGAAGTGATTAAAGCCATTAGACTGGGTTAGCAATCTTCAGAGTCAGTGGATTTCATTTAGATGACATAAATATTAAAAGAAAAGGCAAAAGGAAGACATTTCTAGAAATAAGATCTAAAAAGCTAGCATCATAGAGGTAGCTTTTAGAAATGTGGGAATTGTTGATAACAGTATATTTTGAGGTCATTAGTTTTGTTTCCTAAAGCCAGCTTCTCTGATTTGGATCTCTCTGATTGTAGTATTACCTGGAGAGGTTGATAAAATGTAGGTTCCTTCGCCATTGCAAACAGAAATTCTGATTCACTCGGTTTGAGGTTAGCCAGGAATCTGCATTTTAGTGTGCATCCTAGAAGACCTTAGTGCATGTACAGTTCAGTTCAGTTCTGTTCAGTTCAGTTGCTCAGTTGTGTCCGACTCTNAAGTTTCTTTTTTTCAAAAGAAAAAAAACTAAAGAATAAAATATTGTTGTGTTCTAATATCAAATTAATCAAGTCTCTAGCGAACTTTCAATGGACACAATATTTTCCCTAACTCACTAACAAGGTCTTATATTCTCAAATATGAAATGTACAAGGAAAAAAAATCAGTGATTTTTTGGTAGAATAATCAGTTCAGTTGATGCCTTCTTTGTAAGATAGTATTCTAGGAACTAGGGGGGGAAAGGAGGGAACAAAACAGACAACAGTTTGTCTTTAGAAGTAACAATAGCTAAACATTGGCTAGTGATTAACAATAGCTAATCACCTAACAGTAACAATAGCTAATTGTAGTTGGGTGTGATTACATTGGATCCTGCAGGATCTCTTCATCTAATCAATCTGTCAATCATATTTGTGACAAATTTCTTCTAGTATCCTTCTTTTCTTCATTATCCTTCACTTCCTTCGTTTGTCGTTTAAAAAAAAAATCGCAAGCTGAGTTCATTCTGTGCAGTGTGGCAGAAAAGGAACTTTGGGGGTAGGGAGGGGTGCTAAGGATTAGTGTGATGCTGTTGTAAATTTCATGTGCCTGGATGCTCCTCCTCACTGCAAGTTGTTTGGACAGCCCTGAGCAGTACTCGGTTTTCTGGGGACTTTGCTTTATAGTACTTACACAGTACTGGGATCTATACTTAAAATTGGCCTCTTCATCACAAGCTCACTTAAATGGCCTAAGAGTCAAGAGAACTAAGCAAAGTAAGGCATGGACTAAGCAAGCTAGAACAGTGAGGAAAAACAGGCCAGGAATACCTCAGACAACTACAGATTGCTATCACTGTAAAAGGCGCCCCTGTGGGATTAACGGTAAGAAATGGACCTAAAAAGTGAACTTGTGGACCACAAAGTTTGCCCTATTTGGTAGTAAGTAAATCTGATATTGTGACGTGGCCTCCAAAGATCTGAAAGACAACCAGCTCACAGCTCTAGATTCCCATGATCTCACTGCTTGCTCACTCTGCTTATGGCTAGCTCTCTTGGGTGTCCCTCCAAAGGGGAGGAGGGCTCTAGGGAGCTGCATCCACTTTTGTGGATGTGGACGTTCATTTGTGTCTGTATCTGGTTTTTAAATCTTTGCACCACTCCTTGCTGGTTTGGGATAAAGAAACAGCAACCATGAACCAAATCTCAGTACACACTCACTAGCCACTAATCACAGACCAGCTCCGTGCAGTTGGCCAGTGAAGGTAAGCTATTTCATCAGGCTGTACAATTCAAAGGGGTCTGTGTTGCCTGATGTATTGGGGGAACACATTCTACTATAAAATATTTATTTTCTTAAACTCTAGTACTTATTCCTTGGATTGCAAAAGTAACATGTTCTTTGTAGGAACTGGAAAAATACAGGAAGAAGAAAAAAGAAGGTCACAGTCTTGAGATAAACAATTATTGAATTTTGATGTATTTCTTCCCATTATTTCTAGGTTAGTAGAATTGACTTTTATGTTTTTATGTATTTTAGATAGAGTCACGGTTAGAGCAGCCTAAGGTCATTTGTTCCTTAAAACTGTCAGCTGGCAGTTGAGTGCTTATTTGGTTCCTCTTACAGAGTTGGTGATGGACAGGGAGGCCTGGCGTGCTGCAGTTCATGGGGTCGCAAAGAGTTGGACACGACTGAGCGACTGAACTGAACTGACAGAGCTTTCTTGGATTTTCTCTTTCTCTCTCTGTGTGCCCCCCTCTCTCTCAGCAGTGAAGGCACTGTTGCTGGTTAAAGGTTCCAACTCCCACATCTGGAGAATATGCTATTTAATTGAATTGACTCCGGTGAACAAGGAAACGAAGCTGGGTTTTGTGTGCTGCTTCTTTGTGGTAGCAAAGACAAAATCATCAACCAGCCTTGCTTCCAAGTATTAATCCTCCTAAGGGAGCACTTTTAAATAAGATGTGTACAGAAACCCTCAGTTGCAAAGGCTTACTAACTCAGCCTCTGGTTCTGGGGCAGGCTCCCATGAGATTTAAAGTTTTAACGTCAGTTCAGTTCAGTTCAGTTCAGTCGCTCAGCCGTGTCCGACTCTTTGTGATCCCATGAATTGCAGCACGCCAGGCCTTCCTGTCCATCACCAACTCCCGGAGTTCACTCAGACTCACGCCCATTGAGTCAGTGATGCCATCCAGCTATCTCATCCTCGGTTGTCCCCTTCTCCTCCTGCCCCCAATCCCTCGCAGCATCAGAGTCTTTTCCAATGAGTCAACTCTTCACATGAGGTGGCCAAAGTACTGGAGCTTCAGCTTCAGCATCATTCCTTACAAAGAAATCCCAGGGCTGATCTCCTTCAGAATGGACTGGCTGGATCTCCTTGCAGTCCAAGGGACTCTCAAGAGTCTTCTCCAACACCACAGTTCAGAAGTATCAATTCTTTGGCACTCAGCCTTCTTCACAGTCCAACTCTCACATCCATACATGACTACTAGAAAAACCGTAGCCTTGACTAGACAGACTTTAGTCGGCAAAGTAATGTCTCTGCTTTCAAATATGCTATCTAGGTTGGTCAGCAGCTTCATATATCTGTTCATGTATTGCTCCTATAGTCACAACTGGAATGGATATATGTATATGCATTTGAAAATACTTGCCAAAGAGGGGAGTGTGTTTGAAATATTTCTACTTATTTTAACATTTTCCAATTCTTCAAAATTCTTATAAGTTCGTATGTACCTAAGTTTGTGAAAATGTATAGAGGCCTATACATTAAACACTAAATATCTTGGTGGTGGTATTTGGATGTGTTTTAAGAATTTTTGTAGTTTTACGAATTTCATCTCTAGCCTGAATTTTTGAAAAGTGAAGTATGAATTTTATTAACATAAATGAGATATATCTCATAGTTTGTTTAAAAAATTAAAAAAGTTTTAAATGATTAATTCAGCACCTGCTCTGGTTATATCTGTGCTTAGGTACCAGTAAGGGGGAAGTAGAGGATGGTGAAACCAGCACAGAAAGGAGCAAATGCAAGCCTCCCTTTTGAAGTAAGGCTTATTTGCCTGTGCCCCTGCTCAGAAACAGTTGAAATGATTCCTAGAAAAATGATATAGCATTTGTCTTTCTGAATATGGCAGCGGCATGAATATTAATTTCTGAGGCTTCCTTCAGAATTTTATGTCCTTTCCTTGCCTCCATCGATGGATTTTGAAAACCTTTAATCAAAACTATAATGTAACTAGATAAATATCATCCTATGCTTTTCATATCACAGTACTGAAGATACTTGAAGACTATTATTCTTAATCATTAAAAAAATATATACTAATCTGCCCTCTGCAGAGGCCAAGGCATACAGGTAACGCTTAAAACTATATTAAAATTGGAGAAAATATGCCTGTGTAGAAGAAACCTTCAAGTAGGCTTTAGAATGTGAGTTACTGTAATATTACAGTACTGATTACTCTTTTTTTAAGTATATTAAAATATAGTTGACATATTTAGGCATTCAGTGTGACGATTTGACACACACACACACACACACACACACACACACAGAGCAAGAGAAGCAAATGCTTACCAGATAAGTAAACACATCCTATACCTCACATAATTACCATTTTGTAGTTGTTTTCATGAGAACATTAAAACTCTACTCTCATAGCAACTTTTAAGTATAGAATACAGTATCATTAGCTATAGTTGCCATACTGAACATTAGATCCCCAGAATTTGCTCATCTTTTAAGTAAAAGTTTTAACATTTGACCAACATTTTATTTCCCCCACCCCTTAGATGTTGGCAATCACCATTCTAGTTTGTATGTCTATATGTTCAGTGTTTTCAGCTTTCACATATGAGATCATACAGTATTAGTCTTTCTCTCTCTTGCACTTTCAAAGTCCACCCACGCTGTCGCAAATGCCAGGATTTTCTCGTTTTCTGACTGCATAATAGTCCATTATGAATATATTTGCCACATTTTCTTTACGCATTCATCCATCAATGGACACTCAGGTTGTTTCTATGTCTTGGCTATTGTAGATAGTACTGCAATAAACATGGGAGTACAGATATCTCTTTATGAGATAGGGACTTTATTTTCTTTGGAGATATATCCATGGGTGGATTTGCTGGGTCACATGAGAATTTTATTTTTAATTTTTTGAGGAACCTCAATATATTTTTCAGGAGGGACCACACCAAATTGCATTCTCACCAGTAAGGTAACAGTATTCCCTTTACTTCACATTCTCATCAAAATTTATTTTTTTTTTCTTTTTGAAAATACCCATTCTAACTGTTAGGGAGTGATATCTTATTGTGGTTTAAATTTGCATTTTCCTAATAGCTAGTGATGTTAAGAAACTTTTCACATACTTGCTTAGCATTCCTATATTTATTTTTGAAAAATGTTTAAGATTTCTGCCCATTTTAAAATTGGACTGTTTTGGAGTTTTTTTTGGAATTGAATTATGAGTTCCTTACATATTTTAGATACTAACTGTATCAGATACATGATTTGCAAATATTTTCTCTCATTCTGTAGCTTGCCTTTGCATTTTGTTGATTGTTTCTTTCGCTGTGCGGAAGTTTTTTTAGTTTGATGTACTCCTACTTTCTGATTCATGCTTCTGTTGCTTGTGCTTTGGGTATCACATCCAGAAAATCTTACCAAAACCTATGTCAAGGGGCTTACCTTCTACAATTTCTTTTAGGAGTTTTATGCTTATAGACCTTATATAAGTCCTTAATCCATTCAAGACAATTATGTAAGTCATGTAAACTGGGGGCTCAGTCTCATTCTTTTGGAAGTGAATATCCAGTTTTCTCAGCACCATTCACTGAAGAAAATATCCTTTCTCCTTTCAGTATCCTTGGCTCCACTGCCAGATATTAGTTGATCTTATGTGTATGGGTTTATTTCTGGGCTTTTGCTTCTGTCCCACTGATCTATGTATCTTTTTTATGCCAATATAATTCTCTTTTCATTACCGTAATTTCATAATATAGTGAGGCTTCCAGCTTTGCTATTTCTCAAGATTGTCTTGTCTGTTTGGAATCTTCTGTGGTTGTTTTGTCTCTTTGGGATCTTTTGTGGTTCCATATGAATTTTAGGATTATTTTTTTCTATTTCTCTGAAAAATGCCATTGGAATTTTGATGGGAATGCAATGAATCTATAGATGGCTTTGGGAAGTAAGGACATTTCAATAAAAACTCTTTTGATGCATGAACATGGCTATTTGTTCATTTGATTACTGATTCAATTTCTTTTTTATTGGCGTGTAATTGCTTTACAATGTTGTGTTGGTTTTTGCTGTACAGCAAAGTGAATCAGCTATGTGTATACATGTATATCCCCTCCCAACCCTCCATCTCACCTACCTAGGTCATCACAGAGCACTGATTGATTCAATTTCTTACTTGTCATTGGTCTGTTCAGATTTTCTATTTCTTCATAATTCAGACTTGGTTGTCTGTTTCTACGTATAATTTATCCATGTCTTACAATTTGCTCAGTTTGTTGGCATGTAATATTCTTTGTGCTTTTTATATGTGTGTGTAGTATGAGTTGTAATGTCTATCCTTTAATTCATAATTGAGTACTTCTCTCCTTTTTTCAGCTGAAGCTTTGTCCATTTCTGTTTCTTTCCAAAAAACAATGTAGTTTTGTTGATCTTTTCTATTGTTTTTCTGTTCTAGATTTCATTTACTTTTACTCTGATCTTTTCTATATCCCTCCTTCTGCTAACTTTGGGTTAAGTTTTTATTTTGAAGTTTTTGTCAGGCGTCTCATGTATCTCCACTTCTTCTGTGTCAAATCCTGGAAGATTACTTCTTTGGTTGGTATCTTATTCGCTTGATTCTTTGTAATCCCTGTAGCTTTGTGTAGGTGTCTATGTATTTGAAGAGGTACAGTTCTTCCAGATTTTGTGGATTTAACTTCAGTAAGAAAAGATCTTTGCCTGCATGTAGAGGCATTCTGGAGCGTGCTGTGACCCCAGGACTAGAAGTACAGGGTATCAAGATCTGGGGCGTGTGTCTGCTTCACATATTAGGGGAATGTGATGACTCATCTTGAGCTGCTGGGTTCATCGACAACTGTGTAGTCCCCAAAGGGAGTCCACAGTGTTTTCTAGGACTGTTTGGATTCTCAGCAGCACTAATAGTCCCCAACAGCTGGGGACTAGGACAAACAATGGTGGTGGCCGGAGTAGGCAGTGTGTACACACTTAGCTGAGGGCCCTAGCTGCAAGTACCTGGCTAGAGTAGGACCGGTGGAAGACTCCCACTTAATGCCAGGGCCAGCTGCAAGAGTCAGGGTTCTTACAGGCAGCTGTGGGGGTCCTGACCATCTGTGTGCACTCCTGTGACCGCAGGATTTCACCACAGGCACATGGACAGTTGTAGAGACCAACAGCAGGAGTTGGGCAGGGGTCATGCAGGTGCATGGGTAAACAGGCAGCTAGAGCTGAGCCCAGTGCTACAGGAGATAAGGGGAACAGGAGATCATTAAGAATAGGAGATAAGATGGAAACTGAGCCGATGCACAGTGGCCTTGGCTGTTGGTGTGCACTTCCATGGCTACAGGGTCTCACCACAGAGGCAAATACAGCAGTGGGGGCTGTGACAAGCATCAGGCCAGGAATGTGCAGGAGCCCTGCTGGGAAGGCTGGCGTCAAATGTGGGCATGGTGGTGGGAGTCAGCTGTGGGGGTCTAGGCTGGCCTCTCACACAGTGATAGAAGCCTGGGGTGGCTGCTGTGGATGAGAATCCTGGGACCTGGCAGGAGCAAGGAAGAGGAAACAGGAAGGGACTCAGGATGGCTGCCTGCAGATAATACTACCTGGGGGACAAAAACTAGTGAAATCTGCAGGAGGTCCTGCAGGAGTCCATGGTACCCATTGGTTTCTTCAGTGGCAAAAATTCCAAAGGTTCTGTCCAGGGCAGATCACTGGGATCCACAGTTGTTCCCAGTTCAGGGCTGATGTTGGTCGAGTCTGCTCTCCTGCTTTGTTTCCAGCCTTTTCCATCTGTCTTAGCTTTACCACTCTCTTCTGTGAAATGGAATTGGTTTGTTCGTGCCCAACTGGAGTGCCCCCAAATTCTGGGTAAGCTGGTCACTCACCCATTCTCCTTTTCCCAGGAAAGGAAAATCTTTCCAGCTGGGGAGTTCCCTTTTGGTGATTACCAGTGCCAGCCTGGATGCTGGGGTGATGCAGGCAAAATAAAGCAGTTCTTCATTCCAATTTTTTGTTCTCAGTTTTTTTCTTCCACTGTTTTGCTGAAGTTTCTTAAATGGGTTCCTGAGCTCTCCCAAAGCTGTTTTTGTTTATAATTACTTCATGGTTGATCTTCTTGGGAGGATGGAGGTTGGTGTCTCCTATGTCACCATTTTGGTAATAGTACTTGTAATTCTATGTCTGTGTGTCTCAAACAGAAGAATTTTGAAGAATCAGTCTATTTTTGAAAACCAACCTGGATAAAATATTAAGAATAATTTTTCTTATTATTATGGCTTACTCTGAAATATATAATCACTAGTAATTTATTCTGCATAAGCTTAGCACAATAAAAACCATCTGGGGTCTTAGGAGCATTATTATGCCTGGCATGTCAGTCACTTATCTGCTGTTACCATCCAGCCAACCTTCATATCTAGATTACTGCAAGAGTTACTTGTTTTCAATTTACTGGTCAGAACCTTCCCAACTTAATCTTTCTAAAATCCAGTCAATGTTTATATAGATAGTGCTGCTTAAAAACCACTGGATTTTATATATACTTATTATTCTGGTGCCAACACTCTTATCGACTCCAAACTGTTATATTAATTTTTCACAATTCCTCCTTTCAATCCTGTCAACTCAATCAGAGCTGCTCCCCTGAATCCATCATGTACTTTCTACCTCTGCCCTTGGCTTCATGCTCTTTTCCCTGTACTTTGTTAAGCTTGAGTTTCTTTCCTTCAATCTCTCCAACTCCTCCCAGTTTTTGAGTACAGCTTATGAGGACTGTGAAGGAGAGAAGCTTGGCACGTAACCAAGAGGTGCTACTCAAAAGGCCAGTCTTCTATCAGGGGAGGAAGCAGTTGGAAGAAGGGCATTACTAAGAAGACACTCCAAAATCAATACTGGAGAAAGGAGGCAGTTTTCAAGCTGTGAGTAAACGGGGGAAGCGAGAGTCCTGAGATTTGATCAAAGGAGTTACCAAGTCAGATGATCTGAACAAACCGAAAGAAAGCGAACGTGAGAGTTGAGTTGAAGGAGGTAAAAGGAGTGAGGTATCAGTGTGCCAGAGGCCAGTTCAGGAATTACTGTGTGTCTTCTACTGCTGTCCTCTCTTTTGGTTTGGTATGCTTTGCAAAGTTGAGGGAAATGCTTAAATTAAAAACGCTGCTCAACTGTACACCCCATGCTTTTTGGCCCAGTTCAACCCAAACTCTCCAGATCTCTATGAAGCCTTCTTAGATTATTCAAGCGTAGGTGTCTGACCTTCCTCTGACATCATAGTACTTGCTATCTCTGTCTCTCACTTGGCAGTAAGCCTGTGCTTGCCTTATGACATTTTTTTGTATTATGATTTAATTTTTAGTTAAAGCATTTTACCTGTTAGAAAAAGCTTTCTGTGGTTATATCTAACATAATCTCATTAGACTGTTAAATCTCCCTTCAGTATGGAGATGTGAATACTAAAATCCAGTCAATTTTATTTTATATCTTCCTCTTAATCTAACATAGAAATATGCTCTTTATAGGCACCCAAAAACTACTTACTACATGACCAGGAATCTTATATTTTAAAGTACTCTTCTCTTTAACTTGACCTAAAATGCAAGCTGATATCCTAACCCTCCCTGAAACCATTTCTAAAACTCAAAATTTTCCCAAAAGTATACATTCAGAAATAATTATGTTGATTATTTTGTAAGGAATATAGATGCAGTTCAAACCTACACTCAAGAGAGCAACATATTTCAGCTAAAATTTTTTTGTTACAAGCAACAAAATCAACTCTGGGTAACTTAAGGAGAAAATAATGTATTATAAAGACATTTTGTAGTTCAAAATTTACAAGAAGGCTAAAGAAGGGGACTCAGGGTAAAAACTGTGACCAAGACTCTAAGGCCCAATGTAACAAACCCATCAGAATACCCCTTCCAAAAAGACAAGCTCTGACTACTTTTTTATTCTTGTGTTCAGGTTGAAAAAGTTTCTGACTCTACAGAAAGAACCCAGTTGACCCAACCTGTCCTCTTGACTGACAGAGAGCAAACACCTTGACTGCACAAAAATATGAGGAGAGGTTATCTGTCCAAAGTGAATCCTGACATTCTTACCAAAAGAAGAAGAATGGAAACTAGGCATCCAAATAAAGAATAGCTGGTAGAATTGATGTTCATTATAGTCCAGAGAATATAATGGTGAGGTTTTATAGAACAAGGTTCTTCTGTTACATGAATTTTATAATCCATTTAGACATAAAGCAGGCTTAATGAGCACAGGGCAAAGAGGTTATTTAAAACTGGAATACTAGACTGAGGCTTTAACCTTGAGGTAGACTTGGACCCATAGTATGAGTCCCGGCTTTTGGACAGGAAGCACAATCAGGTCAATGCAGAGAAGGCAGAGAGTGGGCAAGTTGCCATGTGAGGATGCTTTCAGGATCTGTGCCTCACTGTTTGCTTGCATACTCCTTTAAGGTGATGTTGGCAATCATTCTGTTTCATATTTAATGGCAACTTTATGTATAAAAGGTAACTGTTTTACAGTAAAGGGGAAAAGAGAAAAATTAACAAAAATATAGCAGTGCTGTACCTGAGATGGATTCCTATTGTCCAACTGGCACGTAGGTTGCACAGAACTGTATTTAAGGACACAGACAGTGAGATAAGCTGCCCAGTCACTCATGAAGCAGCTCCAAACACAAAGGTATTAAAACTGCTGGTTTCTTTTTCATTTAGTGTTTGGATATACTCATAAATTTTCAAAACTTTTATCAAGTAATTTTATCTTGGAGAAAATAATACCTTAAACCTGAGAATGAATTACAAATTAATTATGAATTTTTTCAAAAGGACAGTTTTTCTACTGTATGTGTTTCTCATACTTGTATTAGTCTTAATACAACTACTGAGTTGTAGTTAAAGAATAGTGAGCACAAAGCTTACTATGTAAGAAGATTCTAGTTATTCTACTCTAAGCAGAGCGTCCCAAAGCTCTTGTATCTTCTTGGAAACAGAAAAATGTTCATGAGAAAATAAGATTCATTTAGAATGAAAAGAGCTAATGTTAGTATGAAAATGCTTTACAGAATGATTCTGGTTGTACATTCTCGTCAAAACTGAGCAAGATATTTTATTAGTGAGTTTAGACATTAAAAAAAAGGCAATTAGAACATAAACAAGTAAAGGTGACAAAAAACCAACATTTCATTTCTGTAGCAGAGATGAACCAGTGAATAGGTGCTTGATATTTTTTATAAAAAGCACAGGAAGCAAGAATTCAGTTGCATTTTCATAGCAAACATGGGATATCAGTTAGAGAATAAACATACTAAACTGATGAGATACCTTCAAATCTGTCATTAAATATTTAGAGCTTGATTTCTAAAAAATGATACTCCTATCTTTTAGTTACTAACTGAACTGTGATTAAATGTATACAATATTTTACTTGTTGGATCAAAGGAACTACAAAGTAAAATGTTTTCATTGTTATGGTGCTGTAAGGATTAGGTAGAGAGATGGATTCATATTCACCCTTTCCTTTCTATCAATTAGTCCTGGAATAAAAGAAAATTAAGAGATGTGTTTTATGGCAAAGTGAAGCTCCCCACAGTTGTATACAACTAAAAGAGAAAAATACAGAACAATTAAGGCACCCCAGTGTTACACTTTCCCAATAACTATATTTAAATATTTCATCCAGTGTGCATGGAAGATATCCAGCATCTTGTGTTTAGTTCCCATCTGTAAAGACAGTGTGGGAAACTTCAGACAAAAGCACTGGTGAAATATTTTACATGCCTCACAATCACTGTTTAACATGAATATTGCTAATGGCAGACATCAAAGCACTTATACCCAATTTTAAAATGGCCAGGAAGTGGTAATATTGCACTGAAGGGCACATTAAAGTGTTTTCAATTCCATCTGCAGACATTAAACCAATGTGGAAGCTAGCAGTTTTATTGGCTCTCTATAGAGCCCTTTCTACCACAGGAAAATAAAGAAAGCACATTATAAAAATAAAGTTCTGTGGGGATGTCCTTTACAATACATAGTCCTTTTTTCTAAGAAAAACATTCTTATACCATATCCCCAGGATAATGAACTAGGATGTATGTGGTTGTATGTTCTATAACATACATATTGTGTGTGCATGTGTGTGTATATATATACATACATACTTGACTGGAGGCTCAAAAGTTAAAGAATCTGCCTGTAATGCAGGAGACCTGAGTTCAATCTCTGGGTTAGGAAGACACCCTGGAGAAGAGGATGCCAATCCACTCCAGTATTCATGCCTGGAGAATTCCATGAACAGAGGAGCCTGGCAGGTTACAATCCATGGAGTTGCCAAGTTGACATGACTAAGCAACACACACAATATATATATATACTTTTTCACATTACTTATTTTGAAAAAAGTGCATAAAAGTGTGTGTTTGAGGGATGAGCAAATAAGTGTAGAAGAAATTGACATCTCCACGTAGCCTCCAAAGCTCTTGGGAATTACTGACCTGAGATTTTAACTCCAAGAAGGGCTTTCTGGTAGCAGCAGCCTCTCTGACCTCTTTGTCAGCTGGTGGTTAGAGCTTGTTTTATACAAAGGTGCCAAGATGAGACTGAGGCCATCACTCAGCCTCAGTAGTTGGTACCTCTTGCTTCACTAATTGATGATGTCATAAGTCTGGTAACAGCAGTGGGGGAGAAAGAGCTTTTAGATCACAGTGGAGCAGTTAACTAGAAGTTGCTTTGAGCAATCTCGGTCTTAAATTTTACAGGGAAATGCCTCAACTGTTTGCCTGCAATAAAAGCAAAAGTAGAATCACCTCAACTTGAAGACTTAGGTACTTCTGTTAGACATAGAAAGCATCAACTACAAAAATGTGGAAACACTAATATATTCAAAAATTCCAGAAAGATTACAATATATGTTTTTAAATGGACGGCAGGTGGTAACATAATCTGAGAGTTTTAAACAGTGAACAGTTAGTTCTTCCTAAGGACTTTGCTACCCTTTACTCAATTTTTCAAAATTAGTAGCTGAATACTGAGTTCATTGTGGAGCACTTTGATAGAAGACAGAGTTCATTTGCTTGTTCTTCCTTCACTGGATGCAAGTTAAAGCTGCCTGAGGTTTCAGAGTGACATTTCTAAGATAAAAGAACTTTTTAAAAAATTTGTCATTCTTTTATTTATTCCTCAGTTCAACAAATATTTATTGACCATGGACTCTGGAAGCAAAGTCTAGGTATAATTTAATTATCTGCCACTTAATAACCCTGTTCTATTATTTTAATCACTTTAAAACTAACATAGATGCTGTATGATATTACATAAGTTACAGGTATACAGTATAATGATTCACAATTTTAAAGGTTATGCTCCATTTATAGTTACTATAAAATACTGGCTTCATCTTCCTTATTGTTCAATGTATTATTGTTGTCATAATAGTCTGTACCTTTTACTCCTGCACCCATATTATTCCTCTTCCCTCTCCCCACTGGTAACCACTAGTTTTCTATATCTGTAAGTCTACTTCTTTTGTGTTATATTCACTAGTTTGTTGTATTTTTAGGATTACACATATAAGTGATATCATACAGTATTTGTCCAACTACTTTCTAGTTTAGCAATTTATAATATGTGCCAAGTTTCATAGTCAGTATTTAGCAATTTCCATGTATTTTTAGTCTGAAAAACATGATCTCATTTAAAACCCTTTCTCAATTTGATTTAAAGCAATTTTCACTTAAGGTATTTTTCCTTCTTTACTGTCCCAAAGATACATTTTAGATGATCTTTTGTTTCAAACTACAACTGTTCGGTCAGCCTGTTAACAAACTGGTAGTTGTTTCAGCCGCAGCATCTTATGATTCTATTGAACATCATTGAAAACAACATGATTATGATCAAATCAAACCTGCAGTGGATCTCTCTAGAATTTGACCACTGTGTGTTTCTATTGAGTTTCTCTGCGGTCCCAAATAAGGCTCTCTGCTTATCCAATAATGGAGTGTGTAAAAAGTACAAAAAAGACTGAACTGCATGCCTTCAAGGTATCCTTTGTCAACTCTACTTCTCTGACTTTTGATGAGTCAAAAACAGAGTTTGATGTTATAGTTTCTGACAAGGGCCTTAAGTACAAGTATTCCTGGGATATTGATTAAAGGCAAGTTCTTTTTTTTCAAACTGTAACTAAAACTTTTTTAATTGGTGGAAAATTGCTTTATAATGTTGTGTCGGTTTATGCCAACAGTGCGAATCAGTCATAAGTACACATACAGACACACACACACACACAGGTGCACACACATGTGTATCTTTACTTATCTCCTTTCCCTCTCCTCCCCTCATCCCACTCCTCTGAGTCCTCACAGAGCTCCAGGCTGGACTCCCCATGTTACATAGCTGCTTCCCACTATCAACTTGACACATGATAGTGAATATATGCCAGTGCTACTTTCTCAGTTCATCTCACCCTTCCCCTCCCCTTCTGTGTCCACAAGTCACCCTACACTTTCAATATAAAATGTGTAGATGGCAGATTGACATCCTTTTGTAAACAAGCATACAATGTCTTAAGCAGAGCTCTTACAAGAGAGGGGGACGTCTGCTAAGGCTTCCCTCATGCTGGCGCCTCCTAATAGTCTTCCTGCTAATTCTCTTCTCTGGCTTGTTTTTTGGGGAATGAATATGTAATTAGGTGCAGATTTCCCATCAACACCAAAAATGTCCTCAAGTATTTAAAAAAGCAAGGATAATATTGTGGGTTTAGAAAATAACTTCTGTTTTTACTAACATACTTTGTAAGAAATTGTTAGACTTCAATATTCTTTCCTCATATCTGAGAGACTTTATAGTAAATTGGATATGATTGCTAAATTTTAAGCTAGAATTATTTTTAATTTAGATGTAAGACACTGTCAGCAATAGATGAGTTGTAAATTCTATGAAAAAATTAGTGATCACCGCTGACAATGGAGGGGATTCTGGCACAGGTTAGCCTCCATTCTGAAAGAAGGGCTTGAGGTCTAAATAAAGAAGACAGCAAGCAGCATGGAACGGGCTTGTAGCTGTCTAAAGACATGGCCATAGACGTGTGGAAACAGTGTAATAGGCGTCAGTCAGTTTAGTGACTCAGTCGTGTCCAACTTTTTTTGGCCCCATGAACTGTACGCTTCCCTGTCCATCACCACCAACTCCTGGAGCTTGCTCAAACTCATGTCCATCTAGTCAGTGATGCCATCCAACCATCTCATCCTCTGTCGTCCCTTTCTCCTCCTGCTTTCAATCTTTCTCAGCATCAGAGTCTTTTCCAGTGAGTCAGTTTTTTGCATCAGGTGGCCAAAGTATTGAAATTTCAGCTTCAACATCAGTTCTTCCAATGAATATTCAGGAATAATTTTCTTTAGGATTGACTGGTTGGATCTCCTTGCAGTTCAAGGGACTCTCAAGAATCTTCTCCAACATCACAGTTCAAAAGCATCAATTCTTTGATGCTCAGCTTTCTTTATGGTCCAACTCTCACATCTATACATGTCTACTGGAGAAACAATAGCTTTGGCTAGATGGACCTTTATTGGCAAAGTTATGTCTCTGTTTTTTAATATGCTGTCTAGACTGGTCGTAACTTTTCTTCCAAGGAGCAAGCATCTTTGAATTTCATGGCTGCAGTCACCATCTGCAGTGATTTTTAAGCCCAAGAAAATAAAGTCTGTCACTGTTTCCACTTTTCCCGCATCTATTTGCCATGAAGTGATGGGACTTGATGCAATGATCTTAGGTTTTTTTGGAATGTTGAGTAATAGGCGTGGTCCTCACTCAAATTCCCTTTACTAGGATAGCATGCAGATCCCTCAGTTGTTGTCAGTTTTCATACCCAGAGCTTCCCTCTTTTCTGAAGAATTGCCCTAGGCAGTAAGAGTGACCTTGTCACTAGGAAACACATAGAAAATTCCACCCTTTTCTCCACAGGAGGATCTGATGCCTCAAAATCTAGCCACTGAGTAGGATGACAGTGCACCCTGCTTCAAAGGAACCCAGCTTGTGGGGAATGGTTGACAGTGACATCAAATTTCCTCCTAATTTTCCATTTTATGGCATAAGGCTGAGAATTTACTAATTCAAACACCTTTGTCAGGCCATTTGATGTCTTAGGTCACCTAATAAAACCGTAAGTATTTGATCGATTTTGGTTCTTCATTTCCCAGACTGTTGGAAAGAGCAGAACAGAAGTAGGCTGTGGGGAGGAGAAACCTAATGTAAGTTCTGATAGTCTGTCAGTTCGGGTTTTCATGAAAGATTTTAATAATGTAGTTAGACACAAATTCTTAGCAGGTACTGAACTGACATTTTTTGAATAACTCCCATGGAGAGCTATGCCTGATAGAATTTTTTAAAATTCCTGCATTTGAATGATAGATGAGGTCATGATTATTTGTGTGAGAATTAACACGTATGAGTATGTATAGGAACAACTAAAGCATTCAAAAGGCATATGATAATTCTTAAATAATAATTCCTCTTCCATGAATGTCATAATTCTAATCGCTCTAAATCCAGTCTTAAATAACAGTTTATGCATTGATTAATTCCTTCAGTCACTTAGCAAGTATTTTTTGAGAGACTAACGTAAACCAAACACAGTAAAATGAGCTGAGATACAACAGCGGATAATTCCCTTTCCACACAAAGCCTACAGCCAGTCAACGATATGGACTAGACATGGNATATATGCCAGTGCTACTTTCTCAGTTCATCTCACCCTTCCCCTCCCCTTCTGTGTCCACAAGTCACCCTACACTTTCAATATAAAATGTGTAGATGGCAGATTGACATCCTTTTGTAAACAAGCATACAATGTCTTAAGCAGAGCTCTTACAAGAGAGGGGGACGTCTGCTAAGGCTTCCCTCATGCTGGCGCCTCCTAATAGTCTTCCTGCTAATTCTCTTCTCTGGCTTGTTTTTTGGGGAATGAATATGTAATTAGGTGCAGATTTCCCATCAACACCAAAAATGTCCTCAAGTATTTAAAAAAGCAAGGATAATATTGTGGGTTTAGAAAATAACTTCTGTTTTTACTAACATACTTTGTAAGAAATTGTTAGACTTCAATATTCTTTCCTCATATCTGAGAGACTTTATAGTAAATTGGATATGATTGCTAAATTTTAAGCTAGAATTATTTTTAATTTAGATGTAAGACACTGTCAGCAATAGATGAGTTGTAAATTCTATGAAAAAATTAGTGATCACCGCTGACAATGGAGGGGATTCTGGCACAGGTTAGCCTCCATTCTGAAAGAAGGGCTTGAGGTCTAAATAAAGAAGACAGCAAGCAGCATGGAACGGGCTTGTAGCTGTCTAAAGACATGGCCATAGACGTGTGGAAACAGTGTAATAGGCGTCAGTCAGTTTAGTGACTCAGTCGTGTCCAACTTTTTTTGGCCCCATGAACTGTACGCTTCCCTGTCCATCACCACCAACTCCTGGAGCTTGCTCAAACTCATGTCCATCTAGTCAGTGATGCCATCCAACCATCTCATCCTCTGTCGTCCCTTTCTCCTCCTGCTTTCAATCTTTCTCAGCATCAGAGTCTTTTCCAGTGAGTCAGTTTTTTGCATCAGGTGGCCAAAGTATTGAAATTTCAGCTTCAACATCAGTTCTTCCAATGAATATTCAGGAATAATTTTCTTTAGGATTGACTGGTTGGATCTCCTTGCAGTTCAAGGGACTCTCAAGAATCTTCTCCAACATCACAGTTCAAAAGCATCAATTCTTTGATGCTCAGCTTTCTTTATGGTCCAACTCTCACATCTATACATGTCTACTGGAGAAACAATAGCTTTGGCTAGATGGACCTTTATTGGCAAAGTTATGTCTCTGTTTTTTAATATGCTGTCTAGACTGGTCGTAACTTTTCTTCCAAGGAGCAAGCATCTTTGAATTTCATGGCTGCAGTCACCATCTGCAGTGATTTTTAAGCCCAAGAAAATAAAGTCTGTCACTGTTTCCACTTTTCCCGCATCTATTTGCCATGAAGTGATGGGACTTGATGCAATGATCTTAGGTTTTTTTGGAATGTTGAGTAATAGGCGTGGTCCTCACTCAAATTCCCTTTACTAGGATAGCATGCAGATCCCTCAGTTGTTGTCAGTTTTCATACCCAGAGCTTCCCTCTTTTCTGAAGAATTGCCCTAGGCAGTAAGAGTGACCTTGTCACTAGGAAACACATAGAAAATTCCACCCTTTTCTCCACAGGAGGATCTGATGCCTCAAAATCTAGCCACTGAGTAGGATGACAGTGCACCCTGCTTCAAAGGAACCCAGCTTGTGGGGAATGGTTGACAGTGACATCAAATTTCCTCCTAATTTTCCATTTTATGGCATAAGGCTGAGAATTTACTAATTCAAACACCTTTGTCAGGCCATTTGATGTCTTAGGTCACCTAATAAAACCGTAAGTATTTGATCGATTTTGGTTCTTCATTTCCCAGACTGTTGGAAAGAGCAGAACAGAAGTAGGCTGTGGGGAGGAGAAACCTAATGTAAGTTCTGATAGTCTGTCAGTTCGGGTTTTCATGAAAGATTTTAATAATGTAGTTAGACACAAATTCTTAGCAGGTACTGAACTGACATTTTTTGAATAACTCCCATGGAGAGCTATGCCTGATAGAATTTTTTAAAATTCCTGCATTTGAATGATAGATGAGGTCATGATTATTTGTGTGAGAATTAACACGTATGAGTATGTATAGGAACAACTAAAGCATTCAAAAGGCATATGATAATTCTTAAATAATAATTCCTCTTCCATGAATGTCATAATTCTAATCGCTCTAAATCCAGTCTTAAATAACAGTTTATGCATTGATTAATTCCTTCAGTCACTTAGCAAGTATTTTTTGAGAGACTAACGTAAACCAAACACAGTAAAATGAGCTGAGATACAACAGCGGATAATTCCCTTTCCACACAAAGCCTACAGCCAGTCAACGATATGGACTAGACATGGCCGTGGGCTGTAACGTGAAAGTGGTGAACGCTGTAAGGAAGGAAATAACAGCAGAACACAAAGCAAATGCACTTAATTAGAATAAGGATCAGAATAGCTTCCTGAAAGGAGCGACACTTTAGCAAAGACCAGAAGAATGAGGGAGGAGAGAGCTCAGAGGAAAGGACAAGTGCCAAGGCTCAAAGGTGGAGCACTGTATATTTGAAGAACTGAAGTTAGGTCGGGCCAGATTGAAAAAAAAAAAAGAGAATACAGAAGGAAGAGGTCATACAGTATGAGGCTGAAATGTTAAACAGTTCCTCGGAGAGTCTTGTTCAAATATTGGGTTCTCTTTGTTATGTACTTAGAATAGGAAAAAGGAATCCAGAATGCTGGTGGCTAAAAGACAAGGAAGGGAAAAGCCTGTAAAAATAGAACAAAGGAAGGTCCGAGGACTGGAGTGAGGACCTCAAGGAGAACAAACAGCACGCCTGGCTAATCCTAATTTACGTAGGGCAGGCCCGGTGGGAGGAGAAAAATAGCTAAAAAGAGGAGCCAAAGGACCCGGAGTCTCCCTCGCTCCCTCTCTCCTCCTTGCTTGCTCTCTCCCCTCTTCGAGTATTTTGGGTTGTCGTGCCCTCATGCCTCGAGGATGTATTTTCCTTTATTTTCTAAATAAAACTGAGTTGTAACACGGAGCTGTGACACTGGTCTGTCAGAGCTGTAACGGTGGCCCATCTGAGAGCTGTAATGCTGGTCCGTCGCTTCAAATTTTTCTTGAGATGAGACAGAGCCAAGGAAATTACACAATCCCCGAATTCTTGAAAACAGGCTCAGAGGCTGAGGTCTTAATATAGGAGGTTTACTGGGGAGAGCTTTCAATATCAACACCTGGGAGGCAATGTAGTCATTCTACTACCCAGCCTCTCTCGGAAGCTGGGCTGTAATATGGTCACAACAAAGTCTTCAGCCAATCCCACAACAAACTCTGAAATTGGGATGGACCTTCAAAGTAGTCTAAGATTGTATTCAGGAAACTAGAATTTTATGCTTCTGCATGGAGGTGTCATTGGATGCCGACTGTCCTAGGGAGGGTATAAACTTGTGCATGTAGGTTCTCTTCAGCTGAGGGAAAGTCTCAGGGAAGGACAGAATTTAGAGCTGTCAGCTGCAACACTACAATGAATGCTTCAATTTTCAAAGACATCTAGGAAGTGCATCCCATTGTAATAAAGTGTATTAAGGATGCACTGTATAAACCATTAGAATGGGAAATGGGGGGTTAAGCACAATAAAAGGAGAGACACACTATGATGTATACTTAGAAAGTTTTTTTTGACTGCAACATGAGCAAAGAATTGGAGAGAGGGATGACTGGAAGCAAGAGACCAATTGAAGTGTGCACGTTAAATCACTTCAGTCATGTCTGACCCTTTGTGACCCTATGGACCGTAACCTGCCAGGCTCCTCTGTCCATGGGATTCTCCAGGCAAGAATACTGGAGTGGGTTGCCATGCCCTCCTTCTGGGGATCTTCCCAACCCAGGGATTGAACTCACATCTCTTATGTCTCCTGCATTGGCAGGTGGGTTCTTTACCACTAGCATCACCTGGGAACAGATGCTGGCTTGAAGCAGGGTAGTGGCAGTAAGAATGAAGAGTTATTGATAGGTCTCAAAGATACTTTAGCAGTAGAAGGATAAGATTTGGCAATTCATTGTGAAGAGGAGTGAGGAAGCAGGCTATAACCCAAATTTTTAACTTGGGTAACTGTGAAAGGAAACAAAGTAAGAGAATGCAATTTTTAAAATTGTTAATTACATTTTTTAATGATAGGATGATGATAAATTCCGTTTTGAAAACACAAAGTTTAACAGGAGCATGCATGTGAGATTACTAAGAAGTATAGATAAAAGAGTCTAGAATATAGGAAAGTGCTATGGACCAGAAACAGACATATGGGGGCCATCAGTATAGGGCTTCCCTGGTGGCTCAGACTATAAAAATCCAGGCTGCAATGCAGGAGGCCTGGGTTCAATCCCTGGGTCAAGGAAGATCCCCTGGAGAAGGGAGTGGCTACCCTCTCCAGCATTCTTGCCCGGAGAATTCTATGGGAAGAGGAGCCTGGCGGGCTATAGTCCATGGGGTGGCAAAGAGTAGGACATGAATGAGCAACTAATACTATCAGTATAGAGGTGGTAATTGTGGCCAAAAAAGAGACCAAGGTGGCTCAAGATAGTGTATAAAGTAAGGAAAACAGAATACCTATGAAGGAATCGTGAAGATTTGATTTTCTTTTTCAGTTAAGCATTCATTAAGTTCCTACCCTGTACTTTCAACATAAGAAGGAGAAAGGAGAAAAAAAAAGTATTTTTTTTTAATCTTTGTTATAGCAAATGTATCTCAGTATCTTATTTTACAACTCTATGATTTTGGATTATTGTCCCCATTAAACGGACAAGAGCAAAGCCTCAAAAAACTTAAGCAACTTCCAGAAGGCATAATGGTACCAATTCGTGAAGCCAGAAGCTCAATTTCAGTCTTCCTAACTGTGTTTTACTATGATTTTTACACTATCCTAAAGCTAACTTCAAATGATCATATCATGCACGTTTATTGTGAATTATAGTTTTTATAGTCATGACCTTATTTTGGTTGATATAGTAACATTTAAACATCAAAAAGTAAAACTAGAAAATTCAAATCTGCTTTGGGGAATAAAGATAGGGTCTCCTATATTCTTAAATCTTAAAGAAGATGTAGACATTTATTCTCATCAAATAAAAAAAGAAAACAAAAAGAAAAGGGCTTTACCTTTCATTAACCGCTTTGTAAAGAACAGCTTCTATTTATTCTGAAGGGAATTAAAAATGTATAACAATAAGCATTTAGGACAAGTTTACCTCACAACAAAAGTGTGTGTACTGTGAGCACTGCTGTTATTTATTTATGTGTGAGCTAGAATTACATGCACATCTAGGATCCAGGCTTATGAAAATGAAAGAGTTTCTCAGGGCCGGAGAAACTATGACTACGCAGAGGCCAATTCTGAGCTTTCTTGCAAAGGCCCTGAAAACTGCCAGCCACCCCATGGTTTCTGTTGATGGAGAGGCATCCGCAGTGCTTAATCAATGCCCTGTCTTGGTTGATAACCTGCAAACATCTGCTCCAACACAGAGAACAGGAGCTTAATCTTCGTGCTGGGGGACTAAGAGAGAGAGTAATAGCACCAGCAGGAACTGGGTGCTATAGTCGTGTGACACCATCCATCAGCTCTAGGCTTCCTGCGGATACATCTTCCACATAGAAATAGCACTCACTTATCACCACCCCAATGGTGAGGCCTGAATACTTTACATTTAATGAAAGATCACTTAGGTCAAGTGCAATTGTATGAGTGGATGGCATTTAAAACTGGAAAACCTCATAAAGTCTTGAAATTAATGTTAAGTTACACATATTTCAGAATTCCCTGCAAGCCCCAACCCGAGCAGAAAGACATTGTTTTAAAATCATCCTTTATCTTTTTAAATTTCTTTAGGATGCTGGTTTTGACATTAAGATTTAACTGGGCTAAAAGGTGCCATGTAGCCCATGAAAAATTATCTTGCTACCTAAGAAGAAAAACATTTGAAATGTGCAGGTCCCATTCATCATGAATGTGGCTTTTTTTTTTTTTTTAAGATGAAAATAGAAGAGGATTGTGATTTTTTAAAACATACATAATTTTAAAACTTGAAGAGATTAAGATGCAGTTATATTTAGTCTCATTTATTTTGTACATTGTTATATAGGTTATACAGATTCACAGATGGGGAATATATTCAAGGTCATATAAGAAAAGAATATTTAATGGTAAAAGTCAGACTCAAAACCAAGTGTTTTATTCCAGTTGAAAATATATGTCACAGCACTGTAGTGCTTTGCTTCACAATTTCTTGATAAATTTAGGATGATAAAATACTATCAATTGATATGTGCTAGGTAAAAATGTCAAGTCATACGTTTAGAAATTTCAAGGACACTAAAAAGGTGCTAAAACTAAAGACTCAAAATTTGCCTGGGGTAATGGCATTGCTCAGTTTTAAAATATCACACATAAATCAGTCGTCTAATGAATTTCATTTTATTGCCTTCATTTCTTTAAAAAAAAAAAAAGTGTCCCCTGTCATTGAAGATGCAAAATAAAATGCATCGACAGGAATTAATATGCAATAGAACTTGATGAGTTCTCCTGGAGAATATTTTTATGATGAAAGCTTGGCATATGTCCCTATGATTAATCATGATAATACACAAATGCTCAGCTCCACATAAACAGCCTATTCCTTCTTTCCAGAATATTCTTCTCTTTTTTCTTCAAAGATGATTAAGTGTTCCACCCTCTCCATAGTCTTCCCTGTGACAGCCCCACCTCCACTCCTCCATCCAAATCCCACTTCCCCCAAGAAGATATCTCAGATAACCAAAGGAGGAAATGATCTTGTTCTCCTTTGAATCCCAACGTAATTCAGACTTCTAGCACCCAACACTGATCACACAGTATAATATCAGCATGTATTCTCCAGACCTTACACATTCCAAAAGGATTGAGTTTTATGTTCCAGAAGATAGATGTGTGGGTAAGGAGTCAATAGATATTCCTTGCCAATATAGTGAATATACAACAAATGACTAATCACATCAGAAACTAAGATACTTTAAAAATTCAATCAGTGGGTCATTGGTTACCGCACAAGCTAAAAGTAAGCTTTCCTTGGAAACGTGGACACTTCTAGTCTGATCACCTTTCCTATTAGAGGAAAGTGAGATGAAAAAAGAATTAAAAAAAAAAAGGGTCAAATAGAAGATTTTCAATTTAATGTAATCTGAAGGTTTAGTTGACTAAAAACAGTCTTCCTCTGGCTGACCAGGGACAAAAATTCCCGTCTTTACCCAGTGGAAGCAAGAGGGGTAGACATGAAAACTATTGACCAGTCATCACATGCCCAGTGACAAAGTTTCCTACTATAATTTATGACACTCCTATGAGAGAGGCATTATTATTCTCATTTTCTACCCTACAAAATTTACGCTGGCTGTGCTGGAACCAGGAATTCAGAAAGAATATGGTCAAGATGTGGCATTTCATGTATGTAATATTTCCTCTACTCTGTTTTATAAAATAAATTTATGTTAAATGAAATAGTGTAAGTGTTTTTAACACTCATTAGTATATATCAAATGTTATTGCTTATTAAAGGTTAACAATAAGGGCTTAACAATTAAATATCAAACTGTTGACATATTACATTTAAAAATTATCTTACATTAGTGAAGAAAGATTGTGAGTTGGAATGTGCTCTAGAAATATCTTTTCTTTAAATAGCACTAATCAAAGTCAAGTTTCATCTAATTATGAATTTATCAAGCTAGCCATGTGGAGCAATAGCAAAATTGGGGTTTCCTCTAACCTCCAAATCCTATGACTGGTTGATTTATAATGTTCTTTAATACTAAAATTAGAGTAAACTTTTTCCACCCAATTAAGCTTGCTGACAGAGTAGTTCTATGTATATGTGGAATTTGTCTGCATTTGGAGCCCTCTTGCCTATCCCCTGCTAAGAGGGAAATGTTTTCTAATCTGAAGACATTTGCAGCTGTTGGGCTAGTTGACTAATCAATTCTGAGGTTTTTCTTTCCCAAAATAAAAATCATCTGGGGACTATTTGTTACTCAGAATAATAAGAGCTTGGCATTTCTGAACATCTGTTAATCACTGGATTTTACAAGTGTTCTGAGCCAACCTCTGAAGTTCTGAGCTTCTCTTCCAAATCCAAGAGGAGACCTGAATAACAGAGATTTTCCGTGGCAGGTGTAGGGTTAGGACTGAACATTCCGTGTTCACACTCTCCACCTTACATCAAGGAGGCCCCATACTTGCTTAGTAGTACCCTGCGGTGTAATAGCTGCAAAGAGCCCTGCGTGCCAAGTTCCACTGTCTTGATGCATCTGGGCTCCATTTTAATAGAAGCAAAGAATCAGATAAGTGACTGCCTTAAAGACCTCATGTGGATCTGGTAAGCATCTAGGTCTCTAGGGAACAAAGTTATGAATATGCCTTGTAAAGTATCAGTCATGTTTACACTAACTATAAATTATGATAAAGATTTAACTGTCATTAGCACAACATTCTCTTCAACTTCTTCAGTTACCAAAAAAGGAGGGGGGGGGTGTGGCAAGAGGAGCCTGTTCAGTTCAGTTCAGTCACTCAGTCGTGTCCGACTCTTTGTGACCCCATGAATCACAGCACGCCAGGCCTCCCTGTCCATCATCAATTCCCGGAGTTCACTCAGACTCACGCCCATTAAGTCAGTGATGCCATCCAGCCATCTCATCCTCTGTCGGCCCCTTCTCCTCCTGCCCCCAATCCCTCCCAGCATCAGAGGCTTTTCCAATAAGTCAACTCTTCAAATGCAGTGGCCAGAGTGCTGGAGCTTCAGCTTTAGCATCATTCTTTCCAAAGAAATCTCAGGGCTGATCTCCTTCAGAATGGACTAGTTGGATCTCCTTGTAGTCCAAGGGACTCTCAAGAGTCTTCTCGAACACCACAGTTCAAAAGCATCAATTCTTCGGCGCTCAGCCTTCTTCACAGTCCAACTCTCGCATCCATACATGACCACAGGAAAAACCATAGCCTTGACTAGACAGACCTTAGTCGGCAAAGTAATGTCTCTGCTTTTCAATACACTATCTAGGTTGGTCATAACTTTTCTTCCAAGGAGTAAGCCTCTTTTGATTTCCTGGCTGCAGTCACCATCTGCAATGATTTTGGAGCCCAGAAAAATAAAGTCTGACACTGTTTCCACTGTTTCCCCGTCTATTTCCCATGAAGTGATGGGAGAGGAGGGTGAATCAGTCTATATGAGGTCACTATGAAGAACGTGTTTAGAGGTTTTGCTAAATGGAATGGAATACATTTTAAACATTTTATAATCCAGCTGTATCTACCAAAAAAGTCTAGGTTGTTTATTTTTCATTTCAACAATTTGTTTTTTCATTTATTTGACCCTAGTCAGGAAATCCTATATGTTGGCCTAGCCTTAGGTGATTCAGACAGTAAAGAATCTGTCCACAATGCCAGAAACCCTGCTTTGATCCCTGGGTTGAGAAGATCCCCTGGAGGGCATGGCAACCCATTCCAGCATTCTCGCCTGGAGCATTCCATGGACAGCAAAGCTTGGTGATCTACAGTCCATGGGATCCCAAAGAGTCTGACATAGCTGAGCAACTTTCATTCATTAGGGACAAATATCTATGTGGCCTCAGGCAAGTTATCTACTTTTTTCACATCTTTTTCTATCTGAAAAGTTGCAAAGTAGGAAAGAAATGAGGCAAAAGGAACAAACGGGTCTGGGTTGCCCAGGTCAACATTTACAGCCTTAATTTTCCACTCCCGGAGGAACACTGGCCTTAAACAAAGGGAGCTCTGCCGATTTTGAGTTCTATGTACTTGCAGATGTTCGCATCAAAATGAGAGAGTCAAGACTGGCAATTTGAAGACAGCACTTCTAAAACTGTGTTCCAAATACAATAGCTTAATTTGGAATTCTGTCTAAAAGTGACTTTGAGGACTTTGTAGAAGTAATAAAGGATGGCACACAAAAAATGTATGTTGACTGTTTGATTTGCTGATACACTAAACTTTTTTATTGAACTGAGGTCCATCCTGTGTGCTGTGTTAGGTTGCTCAGTCGTGTCTGACTCTTTGCGACCCCATGGACTGTAGCTCGCCAGACTCCTCTGTCCATGGGATTCTCTAGGCAAGAATACTGGAGTGTTTTTTCACTTCCTTCTCCAGAGGCCCATCCTGAGAAAACATAAATTCTGAAAGTAAATTAGTAATAAGGGAATCTTGGAAGAGCCATGTGCACTTTCTCCATCTTTTTTCTTTTATACAAGGAGAGGTAGGGCAGAGTGCTGAAATCTGTTTAACACCTATCATAGGGTTATTATAAGAATAAAACAGTAAATCAAATGTGAGAGTCTGGGGAAACTAAAACATCTTATATAATACCTGGTCAAAATATTAAACTCTATTAATACCATATATCATTTTTATAACTTTTAGAGTATTTTCAAATAGACTACCAATGTCCAGCTTCTCTTAATCTTTACATTTTGAATTTAATAAGCATGTAGAGAACAAAGTAAAGCTGCTATTAACACCAGGTTTAAAAAAATGTTTTTTAATCAAGCCACTGCCTCTTCTGGAAAAAATAAATGTAACGGCAGCTATTAAATGACATTTTCAATGAAAATTTGGTGTCCTTTTACAAAATAAAACATCTTTTTAAAGGATATATCATTATTCCTAAGTTTTTATATTTAACAAGTCTGTTTGCGTATGTTTGTTCTTCTTAAAAAATTGAACACGTCTCTTTCTTCTTCCCAGGGACCCATCTCAACATCTTCCCATCCACATATACTCCAATCTGGATGATTCTCCTTTTTGTCTAAAAGCTTAGATATTCTGGTGTGTGTGTGTGTGTGTATGTTTAATGAAGAATGGCAGCTCTGAAGGAGACAAGAAAGCTTTTTTTTTTGAAGAATGCCTCTTTCTAGTTGAAGTAGGACACCTGCTTTGAATATATTCTAGCGTGTTAAGAGGAGAATTCAATACTGAAAAATATGGAAAGGCAAAATTACAAATCCACAAACACCCTGGTTCATTAGCCACGGATTACAGAACAGATTTAAGTGAAAGAAGTCTCTGGAGTGCCTAGGGATTCATCATTAGCAACAATCATTTCCTCCTTCTCTCTCTCTCCCAACCTTTCCTTGTCTCCTTCCTCTCCTTTTCTCCTGCTGGAAGTCTGACTCAGAGCAACAGATGCACTGCTGAGTAGCAATAGATACAAAACCCCATCCTGAGCTTAAGAAAACCTTGTCAGCGCTGGCCACCATTCACATTAGTCAACACAGTAACTGGCCTATCTAGTAAAACACCTGCGTTGATCATTTTACTTATTGTCCATGAACTTTGGATTGTAGCATCACTTAAGTACAGTTGCTTTTCCCCAGCTCCTTGAGGAAAGAGATCACTTGAGATAACCAGACTCCTCAGGCCATTATCACATGAATTGCCTGAGCCTCATCCTAGTCAAGTCCAACACAGACTCAAGGGCACTAAATTTAAACATCCCTGCACCAGGTAGGTAATATATTTTTCAGGCCTCTTCTCTGTTTCTACTGATATATAATCTACTTCTTCATTTTTATAGAATAGCCTTCATATTTTAACTATTTAGGGTTCATCTCAGAGCTCTCTAGAATTTTTTTCTAGAGCTGAATTTTTCTCTTCATTAGTCCAATTTTCTTATAATAGAAATTAGGTTGCTTTCATTCACTTACATGTTTCTCTGTCTCTGTGTCCCTTTCTCTTTTTTCTCTCCTCACCCCTCTTTCTCTCCCCTATCCTCTCCCCCTCCCCTTTCCCACCCACTTAGGACCACTGATACTCAGCTCCCTGGGAAGTATAAAAGAAGTTTATAATCACCTCAGGCTGATTATCTGCACTATTAGTGTGCTATTAGAAAGTTAATCTTTTCCTACTTCTTTGTTATTAAGAGACCCCAATTTAGTTTGAAACATCTAGTAATCCAGGGTGAAAGCTATCTTTCCCAGCTTCCTCTCTTGCAACCCATAAGTGGCCATATAACAATTTTGGCCAATGAGGCCCATGAAGAAGTCAGCTGAGGATTTCTGAGAAATTCACTTTCCTGACATGGGCTCTAACCCTTCTTCCTTTTATTGTCTTACGTCCTGCCTAAAATGCCAAAGTGATATCCTTAACTAAATGCTATGATCAGAATGGATTAGAAACTGTTCTTTCAAAATTCATATATACAAACAATGTTTCTTAGAGCATGGGGAACTGTTCCAGTTTGGTGAAATTTTACTTAAAATGTAAAATTATAGGCCTGAATTCCAGGGACTACAATGCAAACATTCAAAAATTTATACCAAAATATCTCTGATCTCTGAAGGTAGAAGACAAAGGACACTATCACATCTCCAGTTGCAAAATATCATCATGCCACCAACACCAGGAGAGACCCCTATCCCGCCATTAAATCCTCTCCATTCTCTAAACTCAATAAATAATAACTGGCAAAAGATGATATATTTTTAAAAGACGCTTAAACTGCAAAGATGAAAAGTAGGCCGAGAGAGCGTGATGACCACAATAACTCATGCTCCCATCTGAGAAATGGCTGGTGAGCCAGGGACATTTCTCAGCCTTTCATTGCATCTGCTAAGTCGCTTCAGTCGTGTCCGACTCTGTGTGACCCCATAGACGGCAACCCACCAGGCTCCCCTGTCCCTGGGATTCTCCGGGCAAGAACACTGGAGTGGGCAAGAAACAGTTGCTGTTTCCTTCTCCATTCATTGCATCTAGGTGGAACTATATGACTCTTCCTCACCATCTAAATATAAATAAACATAAAAATAAACTAGTCATATGTGCTTCTTCTGGGCTGAAGAGGTAGGTGTAACTCTTCACTATGTCTTTTTTGTTTTTTTGGTCCATTAGCTGACTTTGGGTACCTTGAGGCAAGAGGAGCCGCAAGAAGGACTCATGAATGATCACATGGAATGTCACTTGCCAACTAGGAACAACCACAGAGATCTTCGCATGAGTAAGAAACGCAATTTCATTGTACTAAGCTACCAAGACTTTTGGGAGTATTTGCTGCTGAAACTAGTGTTACTCTAACTAATATAAAGGGTAAAAAATTGAAATCTCAAACTTTACTGAGCTAAGCCTGAGATAACTGAGAAAGCATTAAAGTGATTGAGCTAACATAGAAATAATTACATTTTCTGCCATTAGGCAAAAATGGGACATTAAAATAGAAATTAAATTAATTTATAGGGAAATGAAGAAAATTGCAATTTTGTTCTCCATTGAGTTTACAACCTATAAAACTTATACCTGCCAGGTAGTAAACATATTTTAATTTTGATGTGTTCATTTGGTTTGTGTATAGTCTTGCTGTTCTGCAAAGAATTTCCTCACTGATTTCTGTAAGGAAGTGAATAAATGACATGCTCCTCATTGCTATGGACAGAGGAGCCCGGTAGGCTACAGTCCATGGGGTCACAAAGAGTCAGACATGACTGAGCAATTTCACTTCACTTCACTTCACTTCACTGCTAGCTCAATTCAGCTCAGTCATGTCCGACTCTTTGCAACCCCATGAATCACAGCATGCCAGGCCTCCCTGTCCATCACCAATTCCCAGAGTTCACTCAGACTTGCGCCCATCAAGTCAGTGATGCCATCCAGCCATCTCATCCTCTGTCGGCCCCTTCTCCTCCTGCCCCCAATCCCTCCCAGCATCAGAGTCTTTTCCAATGAGTCAACTCTTCGCATGAGGTGGCCAAAGTACTGGAGCTTCAGCTTTAGCATCGTTCCTTCCAAAGAAATCCCAGGGCTGATCTCCTTCAGAGTGGACTGGTTGGATCTCCTTGCAGTCCAAGGGACTCTCAAAAGTCTTCTCCAACACCACAGTTCAAAAGCATCAATTCTTTGGCGCTCATTGCTATTTAGGGAAGTAGAAACTACTCCAATATTTCATTTCCTTCTGACTAGATTATTTTAAGGTGGTTGTGATTTGGGTTCAAAAGTCAACTATGTTTCTTTAAAACTTAAGTTTGGTAAAAACTATGAATGCTATCATTTTTTCCTCTAAAATTAGAGAGCTTCTATTCCACTGTGCCCAGGAACCCTCTACAAACTTAAAGCAAAACTTTTGATTTGCGGGGTCATCTTGTTCCAGATTTTTAAAAAGATGTCAGTATTATTATTCCTGACAATATAAAGGACAGCTTCTGGTTTAGGGAGGTGCTCTTGTGACCTAGTTGAAATATCTGATGAAGTTCTTCCATGCCCCGTGGGAGGCACCATGAGCTTTTCAGTTTAGTTGATTTTAGCAAGATAATAGACCAAACTGGGAAGAAAAAAAAAAAAGAAGAAAAGCCTCTTTTCTAAATTAGTGGGACTAATTACTTAGTAGTTGCATATGTTTCAAGGGTTAGAGCTTTAATTCAATGTTCATTTATTCTTTTGTAGAATCTTTCTAGAAAGATACAGCTTTAAACAACCTTGGATTGTGAGTATAGGCTGAGTATGAGGTGAAATGGCAGATGGGATTATTCTTCCTTCTTCATTCTGATCTACAGCTTTCTCTTTGCATCTATTTGACAACAGTATAGTTATAAACCCATTGTTTCCCAGGTAACATTCTACCGCAAAAATAGGATAATTTTTCGCATAGAAGAACCAGACATAAAATGAGAAAAGCTCTCATTTTGGGGGAAGATAAATCAGCTTAGAATAAGTGATCATTCTTTAGGATTTTACCATAACCACCAAAACAATATGCTAAGGGAGAATGTATGTTGGAGAAGCAGCCCACTTTACCTTAAAATCAAAACCCCAGCTTCATTGAGAGTGGCGATAGGTTCAGCTAAAAAGTTATTCCTCATGTGCCCCCCGCAAGGGGTGGCATTTTTCAGTTACAGCACATAAGACATGAATCAAAGTCTCTAGATGACCTTCTGGGAAAGCTCTAAGAGAAAGCCCCCTCGGCTGGCTCTTGCCTTTGGCACTTCCTGTCCCCCTGCCTGGAATGTAGTCAGGATACTAGAGCCGAGGCAGCCATTTTGAGACCATAAGGCAACAAGTCAGGATAAAAGCTGCATATTAAGGATGGCCAAGAGGTAGGAAAAATGGGCTTGGATTCCTGAGGACTGTAGGTCTGCCAGGATTGTGAAATCCTAACTTAGTGTCATTTGTCTCAACCTAATGTCACTTGAGTAAAACAAAACCTCTATTTGGTTAACCCAGGGAAAGTTAGATTATATCTTATGGGCTGTCAAACCTAAACCATGTTGATCGAATTAGGTTGCAAGGAAACACTAAAAAAAATTTATAATAACTGTTTCTAAGCAAATATTTCAGAGGCATTCATTTATTTTGGCAAATTATTAACATGTATAAATCATTTTTATATGTTCTTTAAAATGAGTCCTCCAAGAAACTCTACTTGGCAACAACATACACAACTCTCATAGAAGGGTCAGTATGCACACATTTTATCTCTCCCTTTATTAATTCAGTGAACATCTACTGAGGGCACAGTAACCATTGTGCTGTGGACAGGGATGCAAAAATGAAAAACAAGTGCCTGACTGCAAGAGCCTCCATTTGCTTGAAAGTAATGGATGAAATAATAAAAGTAATAAGACAAAATCTTTTTTTGAAACATTCTGTTTTCCAGTTCTCTGCTTCCTATGGGTTATTGCATGTACATTAGCTCTCCAAGAGATGGATAAGCACCACAATCAACATCAACAAAATAAAAGAATCTGAACCACCACCGTGGTATCCAGTGCTAAATGTTCAGAGCTCTATCTCATAATTTGAAATTTTAATGAAATGTCATACCAGTATATTCGTTGCAGTTATGAGAAATAATTGAAGAAAATGTCTTATTCTGTCCATGACAAAACTTACTTTTTCCAAAAGAGAACTGCTAAAAGCAGATATTGAGTGCTATTCCACTTTGTTTTGTTATTTCTGCGGGTAAAAAAAATTATTGTGCATCAGACCTTTACACCAGTACGAAAGGACAATTATTCACTGTGATATAGTCAGCAAAATATTAACACCAGTGAGTATCAGGAAAACCACTTTCCAGTCACCTCTTCCTCTGTGTCACCATCAGCACAACACTTAACTTCTTTCTACCTCTGTTTACTTAGGGGTTAAATAATGGTGAGGGATTAAATTAATGTGTTCCATTGAACTAAAATTCTCTTGTTTCCCTGCTCTATTCTTGGCATGATGCATTAGTAGACAAGTTTCCCAGCTAAGCAGCACATTAAGATTATTTTTAAATGATGCATGGTGGCGTCTCTGTTTCCATTGCCTCAGGGATTATATATCTTAGGCCATATCCCATATAAAACCACAATTTTATATATAATTAAACAATATGTCATCTTGAATTAATAATACCGTATCGCTCTACTCAGGATAAGAATATAGGACTGGTTTTATTATTTCCAACTTTTAAGGACTTAACTTACATTACACCCATTTGAGATAATTCAATGAAAATTAGACGGAGAGTATATTGCTTTAAATTTGTTGTTCAAAAGTATATCCCAGATATTCAGGAGTGAGTCTAACAAAGCTTATTTAAAAGCACAGTGATCTTCTTGCCTCATTCAGATAAATTACTTTCAAAGTCTTAAAAAAGATTCATTATATGCAAAATCTGGATGCTGAAATTCAGATCTTTTTTGTATAGACATCAGAAGTAATTAACACATCTGAAAGTTATCTGCAAATCACCACAGAGAGGTACCTGCTTCTCCTCCTACTTTCATGAAAATATCTGAAACTGAAATATATTAAGTGCAACCAGTTTAACCCCCCACATTCTGAATCTGATACACAAGATTATAAATGCTATCATCTTGCTTGCAACAAATGTTCAAGGGACATGAACACTCTTTATAAATCCTTTAGTTATCACCTTGCAAAGCAACTCAGACCTGCAAGTATTCCTCTCTTACAAATACACGCATTCCCCTCTACTCACCACAATGAGTTAAAGGTAGACAAAAGCTCCGTGGCAGCCTTTGAGTCATTACTTTGCTCTACCATTCCTTTCCTTTTTGGTGTCATAGCACAGTCCTTTACAGAGAGCCATTCATTCTGCTAGGTTTACTGCAAACACTGAAAGAGGTGTCTGGTACTTGCTGGAAGATTTGGCTTTTCTGCTTCTGGTCACTCTCCCCACAAAAAGAGCAAGACCAGTTTCTGAGCTATTCTTAACTCTCCTTCTGAAACATTTGAAAAGAGAAAGACAAGACTTCTTGATTTCCATGCAAACTCCCAGCCTGCCCGCCTGCCTGCTGCTGCCAATACTTCTCACTCTTGCTGGTGATGACACTCAGCAAGCTCCCCAGCCCCGATGCTTCGTTATGTAAGGCTGTCTAGGTCAAGTGTAGGAGACACACTGCTGGCCTGTGAAAACTCATGGAACTGTTCCTTCAGATTAACACTTCAGGGACTATGGAAGCTGAAGGAAGCTGAGCTTTCACTACATCTTTTGGGGGTAAATATGTTTTTTTGCATGAATCAGTAGTTTATGTGCTATAGTCTTGGCAGATGCCTGTCAGACATGCTGAGAGGTGCAGAGAGAAATTATTAAGAGATTTCAGTTCTGTCAGCATGCTTGAATAAGCATAGGAAGTCTTCTAGCCATCCTAGCTTTAAAATCTTTAAAGAGTAAATGAATCATAAATTAGAGTTTGCTTATCAAGCATCATCTCTAACCATCGAGGAATGCATGTCGATTTGACTGTTTAAACTGACTGCAATCCATTTGCTCAGAGGTGTTGTAGGAGAGCATTATTAGATGGGGCTATGAGCTGAAAGGGATTTACTGCAGTTCTTGGCTGTTATTTTGCCCTTGTCTGATTGCAAATTTGTTTCACTTGTAAATGAGCTGTATGTTTTCCTATATTTGTCTTCTGTTGTGGTTGTTATAATATGAGAACGGAGCCTGCATAGCCTGGCAGTTAGGTGATTTCAATGAATCATAAACCCTGCCTATTTATTCCAAGGTGAATACTGCAGTGGGCGCCGTTCGGGACAAGCCTAGATGGTGTTGGGTTAACTGCACGGGCTCACACTGTCCTATGTTTGGGGGGCTTGGAGACATCATCCCAGGTTTAGCATCAACACTTATTCACTCTATGAGCAAAAGCAGTAACAATACAGTGCTTACTCTGTTTCAGATTCTCACATTGTGTCCTAGCTAGGGATTAGCTGAAAGAGGAGGCTCTTACTGAAATGCTGCAGAAAAGCCTGGTAAGACTGCGGCAGCAGTGTGATGTTAAGGGAAAAAAAAAAGTATAAGATTTAACCAAGATGATGAGACAACAAATGGCACCTAAGTTAAAGGACAGGTAGGTATTTTAAAAGTTGAAGATACATGCAGCACAGTTGAGAAGAGCTGGCTTCCTGCGTGCCCCTGGCAAGAAAAGTTCAGTGCCTTGAATCATAATGTCATGATTAGGAAAATAAAGGCTGTGTACACTGTCTCTGTGATGTTAAAGAGATAAAGGTTGACTATTCAGTCACTGGGAGGACCAGCATGAGGCAGGTTAATCGGAGCACTAGGTACACAGGTAGCTTTCAAGTATCTGAAATTCTGTTGCATTCTTTTAATTAAATGATCAGAATGAAAATGAGTGCTACTGAAATGAATTTCTTTGAGAGTACTTTTTATTAATCAAGATTAACAGTGGAACACTGATTATTTATGATGAGAATATACTGCTTATCATCTTATTCTACGGTTAATTGAATAAACATGTACTTTTTTCCCAAATAATTTAAAGAGACAGTTATGGTCCCTCAGGGCCTGATTGTATATTATTGACGTTCAATAGTCATATTCCCCACAGACTTTGTTTGGCGTAAGAGCCCCATCAGACTAGGTTTTACTCAGTTTGACATTTTGAATATCCCTCATAAACATAATGCTAAAAATAATGCATACATATATAGTTGTACTTACAATCTTTGAGTTTATGTATCTTAGGATAACACTGTCAGTACTCAAATTGTCTATAAATGATTTTCATTTAATACTGTTTCTTTTGGCTATTGTTCAAAGGAATTCTTGTAATATAGCTTTAAAGTTACATTAATTTTTTCATTTCTAAAGTGAAACATTTGAGTTGAGCGAGGTCCAGAGGTAGTTTTGGTTCTGTCATCTGTAGAATATATTCTACTAAGTGTGAATTAGCCTTAAGTCTTCTGGTGAAATTGTTTTCTAAATACCAACAATATTAAGTCAACGTTTATTGACCTAGTGCTAGGCCAGTGTTATGTCAACATGTTACCTCTTGAGCGATAGCAAGGGCAGCATCACCTGGGAATGTGTTAGGAATGCAGATTCTCAGGCCTGTTCCAGACTTCCTGAGTCAGAACCTCTGGGATGGGGGCAGGGTAATCTGTCTTTTAACAAGCCCTCCAGGTGCCTGTGAAGCTGCTAAAGGTTGAGAACAGTTGTGCTGGGCAGGTCTTTGGTTAAATATAATTTAAAAAATTATTACTATAATGTATTTCAAATAGATCCTTTTTATATGATCAAGTATATTTCAAAGATATGTTACATAAGTAAGTTTTCTGTTTTCTGGTGGCCCAGTTTTCCCAGTGTAAGCAGTACCATTTTATTTTTGTTGTTGTTGTTTTTATTTTTTTAATTTTTTTCCATCTCAGGTGTACATGAGTTCCCAATCTTGAACCACCTCCCCCACCTCCCACCCCATATCAACTCTCTGGATCATCCCAGTGCACCAGTTTTAAAGATTTATGCATTTATTTGGTACATCTTAAGCCTAAATTTGTTACTAAGAAGCTTTATTTGCTAACAGCTTCATTTCTAGCTTTCAGAAGTTACATAGTGTGATGGGAACAGCGCTCAGGGGCCTGTCTCCTCTATTGGTGTGCTGTGTGACTTGGCCTCTGTCACTGACCCTCTCTGCTCAGTTTTTTCTTTGTAAAATAATAGGCTGGTCTAAGGGCTTCTCAGCTCAGTACAGCTGACATTTTGAGTTGGATATTCTTGCTGTGGGGTGTGTCCCGTACATCATTTAATATGGAGCAGCGTCCCTGGCCTCGACCCAAAAGGTACTGGTAAAAACCCCCAGTTATGACAATCAAAACTATTTTCAGACATGAACACTTTATCTCCCGGAGGCAAAAATCACCCCTCCCACCTCCTCATGTCCTAGTCATCCCATCCCTATGTTTGGTAACTTTTGTTGATGCCTCTACATAAAGTTCTATTAAACTAAGTAATAAAACAATGCATAATTTCTTCTTTTGGAAGTAGGTAGGTTAAAAATCCCAAGTGAATAAATAGGTATATGTCTTACTTACATAGGCTATTTGTCCTCTTTAAGATCTAGGCATAATTTGCTCAAATATCTACCAACTCCAGAGTCTGTGGAAGACCACAACACTTCTGCAACTTTTTAGGGACTTAAAATCTTATATCCTCTCCCATGTCCCAGAGTCCTAACTCCATATATACTCCTCACTCTAAAAAAGTGACCCAGACTCCATTTGTCACTAGTTTCTACCAGGGATTTATGCATACAAATCATCTTTGGAGTGTAATAGATTTCACTAAGGATTTTGGTTCTTCCCCTCACTCTGTTTCCTTCCTTGACCATCTCTGCTCCTTACTGCATCTGTGCATGATGTTCTGAGACCTTCAAATTCTTCTTTTTTCTATTGTGCATGATAATCCAGTTTTCCACAGTGCTTACATCCAAATGTAAATGCCCAAACTTATCAAAGAGTTTAGAAGATCAAGGATCTTCGGTTTAGGACTATCTCCCTTTCATGGAAGATAGTTGAGTTCATGTACTATAATCGCAAAATCATAAAGTCATGGGGCTGGAATAGATATTGAACTTAATTTGTATGTTTTTAGAATTCATACTGAATGATAGTTCTTGGCCCATAAAACTATACATTTGCATGCCAGCATTTTGGAATATTAAGTTGTATCTGCCCATGAGGAGTTACTGCAAACAGTTCAGCAATTTAGTCTAGACATTTTCTAGGGTTGATATGCATGGTGGAAATAGATAAGCGTCACCCACCCACATACACATGCTTTTCCCTAAGAGTAAGGAATTCTTTTCAGTAAAACATACTAAAATTCAAATTGTGGTATTTTAAGTTAATTATGAATTAATGGATTTAATTTGATGTAAATATAAATAATGTACCAGATAGCTATATTTTGATTAATCATAATAATATATTGTGATATAATTGTTTCCATATTTCCAAGTAATTTTATAGACATGATCCTTTCTAAGACCCACAGGTTCCATCATTTTATAATTAAAATAAAATAAAATCCTTATCTCCAGATGCCAAATTCTACCATTTAACCGTAAATGGGTGCTGAATTTGTCAAAAGCTTTTCTACATCTATTGACATTATCATATGGTTTTTATCTTTCAACTGTTAATATGATGTATCACATTGATTGATTTGCATATATTGAAGAATTCTTGCATCCCTGGAATAAACCCAACTTGGTCATGGCTAAAGCTGAAACTCCAATATTTTGGCCACCTCATGCAAAAAGTTGACTCATTGGAAAAGACTCTGATGCTGGGAGGGATTGGGAGCAGGAGGAGAAGGGGACGACAGAGGATGAGATGGCTGGATGGCATCACCGACTTGATGGACACGAGTTTGGGTGAGCTCCAGGAGTTAGTGAGGGACAGGGAAGCCTGGCGTGCTGCAGTTCATGGGGTTGCAAAGAGTCAGACATGATTGAGTGACTGAACTGAACTGATCATGGTGTATGAGTTTTTGATGTATTGCTGAATTCTGTTTGCTAAAATCTTGTTGAGAATTTTTTCATCTATGTTCATCAGTGATATTGACCTGTAGTTTTCTTTTTTTGTCTTTGTTATCTTTGTTTGGTTTGATTGATGGTGGCCTTGTAGAATGAGTTTGGGAGTATTTGCAATTTTTTGAAAGAGTTTTAGAAGGATAGGCATTAGCTCTTTTCTAAATGTCTGATAGAATTCTCCTGTGAAACCATCTGGCCCTGGGCTTTTGTTTTTGGGGAGATTTTTGATCACACCTTCAAGTTCAGTTCTTGTAATTGGTCTGTTCATAATTTCTATTTCTTCCTGGTTCAGTCTTGGGAGATTGAACTTTTCTAAGAATCTGTCCATTTCTTCCAGGTTATCCATTTAATTGCCGTATGAAAGTAAAAGTGAAGTCGCTCAATCATGTCCGACTCTTTGCCATATAGTTGTTCATAAGTCTCTTATAATCCTTTGTATTTCTGCATTGTTTGTTATAACCTCTCATTTTTCATTTCTAATTTTGTTGATTTGATTCTTCTCTCTTTTTTTCTTGATGAGTCTGGAAAAAGGTTTATCAATTTTGTTTATCTTCTCAAAGAACTAGATTTTAGTTTTATTAATCTTTCCTATTGTTTTGTTAATTTCTTTTTCATTTATTTCTGCTTGGATCTTTAAGATTTCTTTCCTTCTACTAATTTTGATGGGTTTTCTGTTCTTTTTCCAGTTATTTTAGGTGTAAAACAAGGTTGTCTAGTCAATGTTTTTCTTGTTTCTTGAGATAGGATTGTATGGCTATAAACTTCCCTCTTAGAACTGCTTTTGCTGCATCCCATATGTTTTGAGTTGTTGTGTTTTCATGGTCATTTGTTGCTAGAAATTTTTTAATTTCCTTTTTGATTTCTTCAGTAACCTGTGGGTTATTTAGAAATGGATTGCTTAATCCCCATGTGTTTGTGTTTCTTACAGTTTTTCTTTTTCTTGTAATTGATATCTAGTCTCATAGCATTGTGGCTGGGGAAGATGCTTGATACAATTTCAATTTTCTTAAACTTACTGAGGTTTGATTTGTGACCCAAGATTTAGCCTATCCTGCAGAATGTTCCATGTGCACTTGAGAAGAAGGTGTATCCTTCTGCATTCGGATGGAATGTTCTGAAGATATCAGTGAGATCCATCTCATGTAATATATCATTTAAGACTTGTTTCCTTATTAATTTTCTGTTTTAATGATCTGTCCATTGATGTGAGTGGGATGTTAAAGTCTCCTAGTATTATTGTGTTAGTGTCAATTTCTCCTTTTATGTTTGTTAGTGTTTGTCTTATGTATTGAAGTGCTCCTATGTTGGGTACGTAGATATCTACAATTGTTATGTCTTCTTCCTGGATTGATCCCTTGATCATTATGTAGTGTCCTTCCTTTTCTCTTGTAATCTTTATTTTAAGGTCTATTTTATCTGATATGAGGATTGCTACTCCAGTTTTATTTTGCATGCCATTTGCATGGAATATATTTTTCTGTCCTCTCACTTTCAGTCTATATGTGTCTTTAGGTCTGAAGTGGGTTTCTTGTAGACAGCATACATATGAGTCTTGTTTTGTATCCATTCAGCCAGTCTCTATCTTTTGGTTGGAGCATTTAATCCATTTACATTTAAAGTAATTATTGATACATATGTTCCTATTGCCATTTTCTTAATTGTTTGAGATTGATTTTGTAGATCTTTTCCTTCTCTTGTATTTCTTGACTATATATGTCCCTTTAACATTTGTTGTTAAAGCTGATTTGCTGGTACTGAATTCTCGTAACTTTGGCTTGTCTGAAAATCTTTTGATTTCTCCATCAATTTTGAATGAGATCCTTGCTGAGTAATCTTGGTTGTAGATTTTTCTCTTTCAGTACTTTAAATATATCCTGCCAATCCCTTCTGGCCTGCACAGTTTCTGCTGAAAGATCAGCTGTTAAGCGTATGGGGTTTCCCTTGAATGTTACTTGTTGCTTTTCCCTTGCTGCTTTTACTATTCTTTGTGTTTAGTCTTTGTTAGTTTGATTAACATGTGTCTTGGAGTGTTTCTCCTTTGGTTTATCCTGTATGGGATTCTTTGTGCCTCTTGGACTTGATTGACTGTTTCTTTTTCCATGTTGGGGAAATTTCAACTATAATCTCTTCAAAAAATTTCTCATATCCTTTCTTTTTCTCTTTTCCTTTTTCTGCTGCTGCTAAGTCGCTTCAGTCGTGTCCGACTCTGTGTGACCCCATAGACGGCAGCCCTCTAGGCTCCTCTGTCCCTGGGATTCTCCAGGCAAGAGTACTGGAGTGGGTTGCCATTTCCTTCTCCAATGCATGAAAGTGAAAAGTGAAAAGTGAAATTGAAGTCACTCAGTCGTGCCCAACTCAGCAATGTCATGGACTGCAGCCTACTAGGCTCCTCTGTCCATGGGATTTTCCAGGCAAGAGTACTGGAGTGGGTTGCCATGGTTCTGGGACCCCAATAATTAGAATGTCGATGCATTTGATATTTTCCCAGAGGTCTCTGAGATTATCCTCAGTTCTTTTCATTCTTTTTACTTTATTCTTCTCTTCAGAATTTATTTCCACCATTTTATCTTTCAGCTCACTGATTCATTCTTCTGCCTCAGATATTCTGCTATTGATTCCTTCCAGAGTATTTTTAATTTCAGTAATTGTTTGTTTGTCTCTGTGTTTATTCTTTAATTTTTCTAGGTCTTTGTTAATTGATTCTTGCATTTTCTCCATTCTGTTTTCAAGGTTTTAGATCATCTTTACTATCATTATTCTGAATTCTTTTTCAGGTAGTTTGCCTATTTCCTCTTCTTTTATTTGGACTTCTGTGTATCTAGCTTGCTCCTTCATTTGTGTAGTATTTCTCTGCCTTTTCATTATCTTTTTTTAACTTATTATGTTTGAGGTCTCCTTTTCCAAGTTTTCAAGGGTGAATTCTTTCTTCTTTTTGGTTTCTGCCCTCCTAGGGTTGGTTCAGTGATTTTGTAAGCTTAGAATAGGGTGAAATGTGTGCTGAGTTTTTGTTTGCTTGTTTTTCCTGTGGTGGACAAGACTGAATGAGGTGGTAATCCTCTTTGCTGATGATTGGGTTTGTATTTTTGTTTTGTTTGTTGTTTAGATAAGGCATCCTGCACAGTGTGCTACTCGTGGTTGAGTGATGCCAGGTTTTGTATTCAAGTGGTTTTCTTTGTGTGAGTTCTCACTATTTGATACTCCCTATGGCTAGTTCTCTGGTAATCTAGGGTCTTTGAGTTAGTACTCCCACTCCAAAGGCTCAGGGCTTGATCTCTGGTCAGGAACAAAGATTCCACAAGTGATTTGTCATGGCATTAAGTGAGATTAAAACAAATACACAAAAATGAGAAAGCAAAGATGAACCTCAGCAAATGGCAGTTATGAAATCAGACAGATATTAATTAAAATAATGCGTATCCATATACACCCATGCATACATGAGCAAAGTCAAAACAGCCCAACAAAAACAAAGTATAACAGACTATCGCGAGACCTCCTCCCGGAAGTTCCACGTCAGTCAGTTGCCCAGTCAGCGGGTCAGTGGGTTTCTCCAGGACTTCTTGGTCTGTAGCAAGTGAGGGCGCCCGGGCTCTGGCCAGTGGAGCCAATAAAATAAAAATAATAATAAATAAAGTACGGTAGCGTGACCTGGTGAACAAAGGAAACCAAGAATTAGATCTACCAGTTAAGAACAAAACTAATTAAAGAACAAACTGCAAAACAAAACTAAAGCAAGGTGCTAATTGGGGAATAAAGCAATAAAGCTAATACATATGTCAAGAGGAAAGAAAAGAAAGAAAGAATAGACATGCAACGTTAAATAGAGGTAGATAAAGAAGATTTATATACATTAAAGGTTAACTGCAAGGGAAAAAGTACAGTAGGAAAAGCAAACAAAAGAATAAATGTAGAAAAAAATTATAATAGGTTTAAAAAATTAAATTAAAAAAAGAGAAAAGAAAAAAAAATGTAAACCCCACAGAACTGCAGAAGCCCAACATAGATGCAGAGGTTTATAACACAAATAGAAAGTGTGACTGATTATACACATATGCATATATACCCATAAGCAAAATCAAAACAGTCCAACAAAAATAAAGTACAGTAGATTGACCTGGTGACCAAAGAAAGCAAAAATTATATCTACCAGTTAAGAACAAAAGTAACTAAAACATAAACTGGAAAACAAAACTAAAGCAAGGTGCCAATTTGGGAATAAAGCAATGAAAATAAAACTAACAAATATGTTGAAAGGAAAGAAAGAAAGAATAGTGCAAAGTTGCATAGAGGTAGATAAAGAAGATTTGTATACATTAAAGATTAACTGCAACGGGGAAAGAATAGTAGGAAAAGCAAACAAAGGAATAAATGGAGATAAAATAATAATAGTCTTAAAAAATTAAAAAATAAAAAAAAAGGCAAACTCCACAGAACTGCAAAAGCCCAACGTAGAGGCAGAGGTTCAGAACAACAGTAAAAAATGTGACTGAGGGAAAAAAAGCTCAAAAACTTAATTAGATTTCATAGTGCCAATAAAATCAACAACTACAACAGGGGTTGGGGGGAGGAAATTAAAAGAAAATCCAAAAGAATCTAAAGAGTAAGTCAAAACATAATAATAAATGTTTTTCTTGAGTCACTGTTGTCAGAGTCCTTGTCCTCTCTGGGAGTCACAGTCCACCTCACTTCCCTAGGATGCCCTCCAACACTGTGCTGGTCTCTGGACCTGCTGTGGGGTGCATCTCATAATCTAATCTGGTCCTGCTCCTGTGTGTTCCTGCCTCCAATGTCCACAGCCATCAGAGCTAGTGCATTTTCTTTTGTGGGGGCTCTCAATGTCCTTTTATATATTCCATAGACACAGAGTCTGCCTAGTTGATCATGCGGATTTAATCTGCAGCTTGTACAGCTGGTGGGAAACTTTTCGCTCTTCTTTCCTACCTACACTACGCCTGGGTTTCAATTGTGGTTTTTATTTCCACCTCTGCATGTGATTCGCCCACTGGAGTTTGCTCCTGAGGCTGCCCTGGAGGACTTGGGTTTGCCCCTGTGAGGGCCAGGTGTTGAAGTGGTATAGCTACTTGGGTCACAGGGATTCTGGCCGCACCAAGTACTCAAGGGAGTTGGTGGCTGGGGCAGAAGGAAATATAGTGCTCTAGAAGGGTATGGCAACCAATATCGGCCAATACACTCCAGTATTCTTGCCTGGAGAATCCCCCTGACAGAAGCCTGGCAGGTCATAGTCTACAGGGTCACAAAGAGTTGGACATGAACGAAGCGACCCTATGCATATAGACGCAAGATGTTTTTTGCCTGTGGCAATTCTGCCCCAGTGAGAGTTGAACTTGAAGGTGGCACAGCTGCTTGGCTTGTGGGGACCCTGGCACCACAAAGCTGCAGGAACATGGACTGCCTCTGCCCCAGGAGTTACGGCCCTATCGGAGTCTTTCTTCATGCCTTTTGTAGCTGGTCATCAAAAGGCCTCTTTGGCTACTCTTTCTCCATAGCTCCACCCATCCAGGCACACAGAGGGCCCCCCTGGCTGGGGTCCTACTCTGTAGTTTGGCATATTCAGTCACTTAAAAGAGCACCCTGGGTGGGGTCCTACTCTGTAGTTCAGTGTGTCAGGCATTTGATGGGCCAGCCTCTGTATTGTTCAGCTGCCAATGCTGGCGTGTGGGAGAGAGACGCTATGGTGATGGCTCACCTCTTATGTGTGACTCAGCAGTATCGCCTTGCTTCCATGGCTGCCTGGCTTTCCTCCACAGGCATTTCTCACCACAGTCTCCTCCTTCAGATTCCCCTCGATCCTCTCTCCACAGTCAACAGCAGCGCTTACCCTGGGATTGCTCCTCAATCCATAAACTCCAACTCCCAGCCGCTGTATCTTCCAGGGGACCTGTGTTCCTGTCCAGGATAGGTATGGTTGTGGCAAGGACTGTCTGATTCTCATTCCATTTAGGCTGCCACAGGTCAACTGTTTCACTCTCAGCCTTAAATGTTTCTCCTCTGACTCAGACAATTGCCCCGATGTGGGGATCGGATCCCTGCTTCAGTTCCCACACCTGCTGAGGGCAGGTCCAGTCCTACTAACACTCGGGTTTTTTCCCCTTGTTCCTTCACCCTACTGAGTTTTGCGTGGTTCTATATATTACTTTCTGTTGGTCAGGTACTCCTGTCTATTCTCAGCTGGTGTTCTGCATGCACTTCTGTATCTGAGAGTGTATTCCTGATGTATCCATAAAAAGATGTACTCCTTGTCCACCTACTCCTCTGTCATCTTGTTCTCTCCTAATACTTAGTTTTAAGCCAGCTCTTTCACCTCCTCTTTCACCCTCATCAAGAGGCTCTTTGGTTCCTCTTCACTTATTGTCATTAGAATGTGATCATCCACAATCTGAGGTTGTTGATGTTTCTCCTGCCTATCTTGATTCCATCTTGTAACTCATCCTGCCCAGCATTTCTCATGATATGCTCAGAGTACAGATTAAACAAACAGGGTGACAACAGACAGTTGTGTTGTATCCCTTTCTCAATAATGAACCAATAAGTTGTTCCATAAATGCCTAAGGACTGAGATGTGTTGCTAATTCTTTGCTTCGAATTTTAGGATTATTTCCCCAACTTATAATACATATATTTGTATGACATACTTAGTTAATTGCTCTTCATACATATTACTAAAGTGCTTAGGAAAGGATTTCAACATTTCATTTATTATAGTCATAGTCACATATATTATGTCACTTAATGCTCTCAAAAGTTCTAAGATGGGATTTCTCCCTTTCTTAATAGATACAATTGAATTCAACTTAACCTCAGTCATTCAGTTCAGTTGCTCAGGCATGTCCAACTATTTGTGACCCCATGGAATGCAGCACACCAGACTTTCCTGTTCATCACCAACTCTTGGAGCTTGCTCAAACTCACGTCCATTGACTTGGTGATGCCATCCAACCATCTCATCCTCTGTCATACACTTCTGCTTCTCCCTTCAATCTTTCCCAGCATCAGGGTCTTCTCTAATGAGTCAGTTCTTCACATCAGGTGGCCAGAGTATTGGAGCTTCAACATCCATCTGTCCAATGGATATTCAGGACTAATTTTCTGTAGGATGAACTGATTGGATCTCCTTGCAGTCCAAGGGACTCTCAAGAGTCTTCTCCAACACCACAGTTCAAAAGCATCGATTCTTCTGCACTCAGCTTTCTTTATAGTCCAAATTTCATATCCATACATGACTACTGGAAGAACCATAGCTTTCACTAGATGGACATTTGTTGGCAAAGTAATGTCTCTGCTTTTTAATATGCTCATAACTTTTAATATTTTCATAACTGCCCATATCTAGTTTGCTTATAACTTTTCTTCCAAGAAGTAAGTATCTTTGAATTTCATGACTGCAGTCACTATCTGCAATGATTTTGGAGCCCCAAGAAATAGTCTGTCACTGTTTCCATGTTTCCCCATCTATTTGCCATGAAATGATGGGACCAGAAGGCATGATCTTCATTTTCTGAATGTTGAGTTTTAAGCCAACTTTTTCACTCTCCTCTTTCACTTTCATCAAGAGGCTCTTTAGTTCTCCTTCACTTTCTACCATAAGGGTGCTGTCATCTGCATACCTGAGGTTATTGATATTTCTCTTGGCAATCTTGATTCCAGCTTGTGCTTCTTCCAGCCCAGTGTTTCTCGTGATGTACTCTGCATATAAGTTAAAAAAGCAGGGTAACAATATACTGCCTTGACATACTGCTTTCCCAATTAGGAACCAGTCTATCGCTCCATATCCAGTCCTAACTTGCTTCCTGACCTGCATACAGATTTCTCAGGTAACTGGTCTGGTATTCCCATTTCTTTAAAGAATTTTCCAAAGTTTGTTGTGATCCACATAGTCAAAGGCTTTGGCATAGTCAATAAAGCAGAAGTAGATGTTTTTCTGGAACTCTTTTGCTTTTTCCATGATCCAACAGATGTTGGCCATTTGATTGCTCATTCCTCTGCCTTTTCTAAATCCAGTTTGAATATCTGGAAGTTCACAGTTCATGTACTGTTGAAGCCAGGCTTGGAGAATTTTGAGCATTACTTTACTAGTGTATGAGATGAGTGCTATTGTGTGGTGGTTTGAACATTCTTTGGCATTGCCTTTCTTTGGGATTGGAATGAAAACTGACCTGTTCCAGTCCTGTGGCCGCTGCTGAGTTTTCCAAATTTGCTGGCATATCGAGTGCAGCACCTTCACAGCTTCATCTTTTAGGATTTGAGATAGTTCAACTGGAATTTCATTACTTTCACTAGCTTTGTTCATAGTGATGTTTCCTAAGGCCCATCTGACTTCGCATTCCAGAATGTCTGGCTCTATATGAGTGATCACACCATCTTGGTTATCCGGGTTGTGAGGATCTTTTTTGTATAGTTCTGTGTATTCTTGCCACTTCTCAATATCTTCTGCTTCTGTTAGGTCCATACCATTTCTGTCCTTTATTGTGCCCATATTTGCATGAAATTTTCCCTTGGTATCTATAATTTTCTTTAAGAGACCTCTAGTCTTTCCCATTCTATTGTTTCCTTCTATTTCTTTGCATTAATTGCTGAGGAAGGCTTTCTTATCTCTCCTTGCTATTCTTTGGAACTCTGCATTCAAATGGGTACATTTTTCCTTTTCTCCTTTACCTTTCACATCTCTTCTTTTCACAGCTATTTGTAAGGCCTCCTCAGACAAATCTTTTGGCTTTTTGCAGTTTTCTTTCTTGGGAATGGTCTTGATCCCTGCCTCCTGTACAGTGTCACAAACCTCCATCCATAGTTCTTCAGACACTCTGTCTAAGAGATCTAATCCCTTGAATCTATTTCTCACTTCCACTGTATAATCATAAGGGATTTGATTTAGGTCAAACCTGAATGGTCTAGTGGTTTCCCCTACTTTCTTCAATTTAAGTCTGAATTTCGCAATAAGGAGTTCGTGATCTGAGCCACAGTCAGCTCCCAGTGTTATTTTTGCTGACTGTATAGATATTCCCCATTTTCGTCTGCAAAAAATATAATCAATTTGATTTCAGTGTTGACCATCGGGTGATGTCCATGTGTAGAGTCTTCTCTTGTGTTGTTGGAAGAGGGTGTCTGCTATGATCAGTGCGTTCTCTTGGCAAAATTCTGTTAGCCTTGGTCCCACTTCATTTTGTACTCTAAGGCCAAACTTGCCTGTTATCTATGTATCTCTTTACTTCCTACTTTTGCCCTCCAGTCCCCTATGATGAAAAGGACCTCTTTTTTGGATATTATTCTAGAAGTTCTGGTAGATCTTCATAGAACCATTCAGCTTCAGCTTCTTTGGCATAGTAGTTGGGGCATAGACTTAGATTACTGTGATATTGAATGGTTTGCCTTGGAAGTGGACAGGGATCATTCTGTTGTTTTATAGATTGCACCCAAGTACTGCATTTCAGACTCTTGTTAACTATGAGGGCTACTCCATTCATTCTAAGGGATCCTTACCCACAGTAGTAGATATAATAATCACTGAATTAAAGTCTCCCATTCCAGTCCACTGTAGTTCATTGATTCCTGAAATGTCAGTTTTCACTCTTGTCATCTCCTGTTTGACCACTTCCAATTTACCTTGATTCATGGACCTGACATTCCAGGCTTCTATGCAGTATTGTTTACAGCACTGGGCTTTACTTCCATCACTAGTCACATCCACAACTGGGTGATGTTTTCACTTTGGCTCAGCCTCTTCATTCTTTCTGGATCTATTTTTCCACTCTTCTCCAGCAGCATATTGGGCATCTACTGACTTGGGGAGTTCATCATTCAGTGTCATATCTTTTTACTTTTTGATACTATTCATGGGGTTCTCATAGCAAGAATACTGAAGTGGTTTGCCATTCCCTTCTCCCATGGCCCATGTTTTGTCAGAACTCTCCACCATAAACCATCTGTCTTGGGTTGTCCTACCTGGCATGGCTCAAAGTTAGACAAGGCTGTGATCCATGTGATCAGTTTGGTTAATTTTCTGTGATTGTGGTTTTCATTCTGTCTGCCCTCGGATGGAAATCTTCCTGATGGGAGAGACTAGCTATGGGGCAGTCTGAGTCTTGTTCTGATGGGTAGGGCCATACTCAGTAAATCTTTAAATCAATTTTCTGTTGATGGGTGGGGCTGCATTCCCTCCTTGTAGTTAAGCTTGAGGCCAAACTATGGTAGGGGTAATGGCTGTAATGGCAACCTCCTTCAAAAAGACTAATGCCAGCATGTTGTGTCTCCAGGACTGTTATATTCAGTTCCCCTACTCTGCAGCAGGCCAAGACTTCCCTCGTGGCTCAGACAGTAAAGCGTCTGCCTACAATGTGGGAGACCTGGATTCAATCCCTGGGTTGGGAAGATCTCCTGGAGAAGGAAATGGCAACCTACTTCAGTATTCTTGCATGGAAAATCTCATGGACAGAAGAATCTAGTAGGCTACAGTCCATGGAGTCCCAAAGAGTCGGACATGACTCAGACATCACTTTCACTTTCCCTCTGCAGCAGACCACTGTCAACCTGCACCTCTGCTGGGGACTCCTGGGCACTCACAGGCAGGTCTGGCACTGTCTGTCTGCTCCTTTTTCCTGGGTCCTGGTGTGCACAAGGTTTTGTTTATGTCCCACCATAAAGCCACCCGCCACCTTAGTGCCACCATACAGCCACCGAGGAGACAACCCACAAACTGGAGAACAATTATAGCAAAGTAGTTCTCACACTGTTGCAAAAGTTCTAGGGCCCACAACAGATTTCCCAACCTGGGGACCCAGCAAATCGACTGAGGACCCAGAGGGAATTTGATTTGGAAGGTTAATGAGACTTGGCTACAGAACTTCCACAGGACTGGGGAGACAGACTATTGGAGGGCACAAAGAACGTAACCTAAACTTGAGCTTTAACAGAGTTACTTTGTGAACCCTATTATCTGCTCTGTTTTCACAAAACAAAGTGGAGCCCTACCAACAGATCACCTCTATTCACTGTTATGTCCGAGTGCATGGCACAGAGTTTATAGTTTATATATTTGTGGAATTAATGCTGAATAATTATCACTGCTACCTAGTTCATTTATATTTTGGAGTTTACATAACTCTATTCACTCAGGTCCATTAAATAGCAACTAACAAATGAGATCTAGGAGGAAAAATCAAATTCTACAAGGAAGAAGTGGTTCACTTATCACTGTAATACATTTGGAACTCTTTGCAGCTCTCAGTCATTCATGCTACTTTCTTAATTTACCTTGAGAAAGAATCTTTTCAGTTTGATATACAGAGTTTCTCAGACTTACAACATAAAAAGTGATTTCCAACATCAAATATAAATTCTTCTTTTAAATGATGAGTTTCTAAACACCAGGGTTACACAGTCACTTCCAGCTTCATTTGATCTTAAAGTAAATACCCAAGAATAACTTAAAGATCTTTTATTCAATTATAGAATATTAATTCAGGAGAAAATTAGTCAGTAATAGAAAATAATTTAAATACATACTAAATACATTTCAAATGAACTGGTAATATGTGTGAATTCCATTTTTTCTGAAGTAGTGAATTAGCTCAATATTAGTCCTCTATTAGAGGACTAATAGAGTCCCTTGGACTGATCAAACCAGTCAATCCTAAAGGAAATCAGTCCTGAATATTTATTGGAAGGACTGATGCTAAAGCTGAAACTCCAATACTTTGGCCACTTGATGTGAAGGACTGACTCCTTGGAAAAGACCCCGATGCTGGAAAAGATTGGAGGCAGGAGGAGAAGGGGACAACAGAGGATGAGATGGTTGGATGGCATCACTGGGTCAATGGACATGAGTTTGAGCAAGCTCCAGGAGCTGGTAATGGACAGGGATGCCTGGCATGCTGCAGTCCATAGGATCACAAAGAGTCGGAGAGTCGGACACGGCTGAGTGACTGAACTGAAGTGAACTGAACTAGTCCTCTATTGAGAGTGAAAGTTCTCAACCTACACCTAACCCTGATAGAGTTAGGGGTGTAAATGTNGTTTGAGCAAGCTCCAGGAGCTGGTGATGGACAGGGATGCCTGGCATGCTGCAGTCCATAGGATCACAAAGAGTCGGAGAGTCGGACACGGCTGAGTGACTGAACTGAACTGAACTGAACTAGTCCTCTATTGAGAGTGAAAGTTCTCAACCTACACCTAACCCTGATAGAGTTAGGGGTGTAAATGTCTTGTCAGACAATCCCCTTCCTTATCTCCGGTTAGCTCTGTGACCACAGCCAATTTATTTAACCTTTCTGAAAGCCCCTTTGGGTGCAGGTGAGAATGATACTATTCCCTTGACAGGATTCAATGGGGAGAATGTACATCAAGTTGTTTATTTCAGTGTCTTTCACACATTAAACGTGTTTAGAGAATAATTGTTTATGATAATGTTTGGCATCAGACACTCTCAAACACATCTCAGGGAGCCCTCCTAGTATCTTCTAAGCAGTGAGGACATTTATATCAATATCAGGATCTGGGACTCAAGATTCTAGATTCAAGGACCAATATTCAAAGAACCAGAGTTATCAGGAACAGGAAATTAGGTGTACCAAAGCTAAATAAGGGTGGATGGTTATCTGGACTCTCACCCTGCCCCTAGAGATAGTTTTAAAAATGCAATATCCCAAAATAACTAGTATAAACCTCTGTATAATATTTTCTCTTGTTTTTTTTTTTCCTAATTTGTCAGCCCCTATTCTTTAAAAATTACATCAAGGTAATAATTATTATATTACACATAATCATATATCATAATATCATTAATTTACATGTAATTGCATATGATTTAATTATAATAACTATATAATTTGTATAATTATGTTATCAGGATTATAATCCTTTGAGAGATTTGAAAGGCTTGGGAACTATAGAAATTTTTCTCCAGGGTAGACAGAACAACTAACTATTGGCAGAAAGTACCTCTGACTGGGAAAGAAATTTAAAAGTATACTGCAAAGTCAGTGGCTTTTTGCCTTTGAACATGAAAGGAAGATGTTAGTAAGAGTCCTTTAGGGGTACAGAAACTACATGTTTGCTTATGCTGTCATGGCAAAATTCAGTTTTATCCTATAAATAGAGTTGTCTTCATAAATATCAGCTATTTCCTTCAGTTTAAAGAGAGTCCTCTTATATAAAACAAATCTGATTAAACTTCTTCATTAAATAGACAAGTGATGTGGTTGACTCAAAAATATATTAAAGTAGCAAGCTGGTGCTTGGTTCCAATAAGTAATTAAGTGTATTTTTCATAGCACTAGCTTTAACTTGACTCATCTTTGCAGAGGGTGAAACTGCTGTAAGAAAGTGATCAGGCAAAAAAACAAGCATAACATTTAATTTACTTAAGAGAATGGGAAAGAGTATATGTAAGCACAGAAGAGAACTCAGAACAGTAATTTAACTTTTCATAACTCTTCATGCATTTTCTTAATTTATACTGATATTTCTTTTTACTCTTTAATCTCTTATGGCAGTAGATCTAGACATAATGCTTTAAATATTGTGATCTTTGATCTCATTTCAAGAGCGAAAGCTTCCTGAAGCCTTTATATATTCAGAGAAAGAGGCATAAAGCTTAGGCATGCGAAACATTAAATTGTGTTTTCATATGTGAAAGAGAAGTGCCGTATATAAATGGTTTATCAGCCTAAAGAAACAGACAATATATTGTTAGATTGTATTTTAGCTTTTCTAAGAAATTACACAGCTCCATGGCCATTTGCTTCATGGATATTTCCTGGGGATCTTTTGGGGTCTGCATTTCTGAAAAATGTTAGTGTTTTACTCTGAGTACCTGACTCTCATGTCCTTGAATACTTCCGTATATATTTAAGATCAGTACACAGAGCTAGACTGAAGGGAAGTCACTTTCTTTACCCTTTACTAAAACCAATGTTGGTGAGTCCATCACCTTCTTAAATAGTAACTGCAATTATATACCCCATCACATCTGTCTCTGTCAAGACATGAGTGAAAATCAATTGTGGCGGATCTAGAAATACTCCACTCACTTTCATTTTGCTTCTCATGAGTGGATGCACCTACTCAATATTAATTTCCTTCATAGTTAGGCTGTGGAAGAAATTGAATGGACTCTGGGGGGATAAAACTAGCTAGGTGACCTTGGTCAAGTCACATCATTTCTCTTGACATCACCCCTCATATCTGAAGGAAAACCCCTTGTCTGAGTAATCTCTAAGGACTTTCCAGCTCCACACTTCCTCAAAACTCTTTAGAGCAGTGGTGAACATTTATGCCAGTTGACATTCTGCTTTGTGAGGTTTGAAAACGTTATTTTATCCTACTGGAATTTTGATTCATCAGTAGTCAGCAGATGCTGTCAGTTCATCTTCAAGAAGTACCTTCATTCAACCACAGACACTGTGGTATGTTGGGGGAATAAAATAATGCATGAGATATACATCTTGCTGTCAAAGAGATTATGGGGTTGGACTGGACAATGAGGAAGTGTACAGATAAAAGAAGACAGGGATGTGGGCCAAGAAGTGGAGGAATCCAAGCAGAGGAAAGGGAGGAAGCAGAATATCCAAATGTGATGGCTCCTGGCTTATTTAGGGAAAGCTTGTTATGATCATTAAAATTACCCTGACTCTCCCTCTGGTAGTGGAGAAGAATGACCAGTTAGGGTTTTTCTTACCTAACCACAGTTCTGTGTTTTACAGTGAGAAAGAAGGGGAGAGAGTCACCACGGAGATCATCAGACTCCCCCAGATTCCCTCAAATCACTACACCTCTCCCCATCCCACCCCACCACCAGATTCTCCACACTTCCCTGCTCTTCATCCAAAGCAATGAAAAACAGAATTTACTCATAAATCCACAGAGGATCATTCTCAGGGTCGCAGTTACTTCTTGTTGGAATATTCACTGCAATTTCCTTTCAGTTACATAGGTAGCCATTGGTGTTGGAGAAGGAAATAGTGGTAGTTCCTTGCCAAATAAACAGGTTTTATGGACAAGACATGATAATGCAGAAACCTGACTTCTCAAAGGAGAATTACAAACATAAATGTAAAAAATCTGAAGAGATCAACATTGTAATATTGCCTCAAGGTGGGTATTAAATTACAAAACTATTTTTTATCATTTTACATAATATTATCCTTCCTGTTATATAACCACCCAAGCAACACTTTAAAAATCACTCTATCAATGCAAAGTATATACATTAATGATGTTTTAGAAACTTTTAATAAAATTCCATGTACCCACAGATGCATTGATTCTATAGGTGTTTAATAAACATCTTAGAATAAAATTAGTAAGAAAAGCAATTCTAATTACATAAGCTCAATATATTGTAGGTGATTTTTAAAAACGGCCATCTATGAGTGGGAAATCAGGAGCCCCTACAACTTTGATTAAGTAAATTCAAGTGGGGGCCCACAGATATTTTGGTATCATATTTTTAAAATAGCTGTTTTTTGTTTCAGTGGGATATATGGACTTTACTACAGTTTTAAATGCTTACCTTCTGATACCTACAAAATGTTCTGAAACCAAAAGACCAATTTTGTGCTATTAAGAAACTGTAACTTAAAACTTGCTGAAAAACTAGCTCTAGTCCTCCTAAAAAAGAGGGTTCCTAATTGTTCCTTCTCTATTTATCTAACAGTCAGTAAATCCTGCATTTATTTCTGGCTCATTTTCAAAGGGATAATGTAACTTGAAAAGTAAAGATAAGAGTTAATTATTTTCTGCTAGGAAGTGATTTCTATTTCTAAAAAAGTGGCTGCTAAAGGCACTGTGTTAGTGAATATTTGGGAGAGAGAGCAAGGAATGGGAAGCAAATCTTTGCAGAAGGCTGCATGTTCAAAAAAAGGACTGGGAAACTCATATCTATAAGAGCAAAGCCCCGGAGTGGAAAATGATGTTAACCACGGGATCACATCAGTACTGTGCTTAGCTGAGTTCCATGCTTCATTCTCAAGGGCAAAGCCAGGATTTGAAGCCAGGTAATAATACAGTGGCCCTTTGGATTTAGAATCATAAAGTCTGGGTTCATCTGATTCTGCTATTTTCTATCCGTGCTGGAATCACTCACTCACTTCATCAAATGTCCTGTCACCACTCACAGTCTGTATGGCATTACCACTATATCTTTGGGGATGCCATCCCAAGGTCAGACTACTGCCCAGGTTCAACTCCAGACACCAGCATCCGGATTCCTTTCTTTAAAAAATTTACCCAGCTCCTTGAGCCTAGATTCCCATACAAATTACAGGAGAATCTAGACACACTTTCTCCCTTATAACCCAAATGCCATTTATAACTCTGAGCAATAGAATCCAAAATTCAAAACATAATGATTTGACCCTTATTTAGGGAAATTTTCAGCCAAAGATGCAGAGTTATCCCCTTCTTCCTGTGAGGCCCCAAGTTAATTGAGTGAATTTACTCTTTTTGTAAGGCAGCTAACGAAAAAGGTTCAGAACTGGGTGTCAGGCAGCATGTTTTGACAAAAAATTCCCTTTCTTTTCTTTTTTTTTTAATTGTATGTATTCGTTGACTTTTGGCTGCACTGGTTCTTCACTGCTGCGAGGGCTTTCTTCTCTAGTTGCAGTAAGAGGGGGCTAGGCTCTGGTCACAATGCGCGGGCTTCTCATTGCGTGCCTTCTCTCATCATGGAACATGGGCTCCAGGGCACACAAACTTCAGTAGCTGCGGAGCGTGGCCTCAGTATTTGCAGCTCCTGGACTCTAGAGCAATGGCTCGACAGTTGTGGGGCATGGGCTTAGCTGCTTCATGGCATGTGGGATCTTCCAGGATTGAATCCATGTCTCCTGCATCGGCAGGAGGATTCTTGACCCCAGAGGCACCAGGGAAGCTCTCCCTTTATTTTTTATGCAAGAAAATATCAAATAATATTGAGATATCAGTTACACTGAGTTATTAGTTACAGTTAGTTACATTGAGATATTACTTACTCTTCAGCCTTCCAGTTTAAGTTCTCTCCTCAAACTCTTGCAGAGTTCTCATCACAGCAAAAGATTCTCCAGGTTGTCTCAGTACTGACAGGCAAAAAGACATGACATGACTTTTTCTACCTCACTGACTCCTCTTTTTCTTTCACATCTAAGATTTATTGACAGTGGTGATGTCCCATTACAATATTCCCTTTCTGTATTGGGCACCGAGCAGTGAATTGGTGCCACTGGCCGCCAACAAAGCTCTTCCAAAGGAACAATCCATTTCTCATGGCAGAGCCAATGCTTCAAAGACTAAAGGCATCTCATGGTTTCATTCTCTTTGCCTTGTTAGGAACTTTCTCATAGGAAAGGCACACAGCCTAGGCCTCTTCGCTGGTTTAATAAGGCCATGTATTCACAGGTTGAAGAAGTGTCGTCACATGGGAGATGGCCTGTACTTTCCACCTTCTAAAATGAGATTACAGAGGACCTCTTGGAATGGCTAGCTTTCAGGGTGGGAAGGAGGGAAATGACCCTGTCATTCTTTGAAATTGGAAACGTAACAGTGGGAAAGAAAATTATTTCTCAATAAGTTAACTTCCACTCACAGATAAATAATATAAACCAATGTAAAACTGGTTCTACAAGGAGTTTAGAGTCTGGGAGGCAAATAAGATATGGACATAAAACTGTCAGCAGAAAACCAAAGGGGAAAAGAGTAGTGTTATAAAAGGGTACAGATAAAGATTCATTTTAATTTATCGTTTTTCCTTTTTAAAAAAATTATTTATTTTTTAATTGAAGGATAATTGCTTTATAGAATTTTGTTGTTTTCTCAAAATGAATCAGCCATAGATATACATATGCATTTTAATTTCTCTTTAGCTAACTTTTAGGAATATGTGCATCTAAGTGTATACTATGCTGATTTAATAACAATCTCACATCTTGCCTTTATGCCACGCCTAATATAAGGAATATTTAAAGTGACCAATGTTGTTCAACCGGTTCATCTCTGATGAATTGTAAATCTTGTGTACAGAATGACAAGCTATTCATTAAATGTACTCATTGNACAGCAAAAGATTCTCCAGGTTGTCTCAGTACTGACAGGCAAAAAGACATGACATGACTTTTTCTACCTCACTGACTCCTCTTTTTCTTTCACATCTAAGATTTATTGACAGTGGTGATGTCCCATTACAATATTCCCTTTCTGTATTGGGCACCGAGCAGTGAATTGGTGCCACTGGCCGCCAACAAAGCTCTTCCAAAGGAACAATCCATTTCTCATGGCAGAGCCAATGCTTCAAAGACTAAAGGCATCTCATGGTTTCATTCTCTTTGCCTTGTTAGGAACTTTCTCATAGGAAAGGCACACAGCCTAGGCCTCTTCGCTGGTTTAATAAGGCCATGTATTCACAGGTTGAAGAAGTGTCGTCACATGGGAGATGGCCTGTACTTTCCACCTTCTAAAATGAGATTACAGAGGACCTCTTGGAATGGCTAGCTTTCAGGGTGGGAAGGAGGGAAATGACCCTGTCATTCTTTGAAATTGGAAACGTAACAGTGGGAAAGAAAATTATTTCTCAATAAGTTAACTTCCACTCACAGATAAATAATATAAACCAATGTAAAACTGGTTCTACAAGGAGTTTAGAGTCTGGGAGGCAAATAAGATATGGACATAAAACTGTCAGCAGAAAACCAAAGGGGAAAAGAGTAGTGTTATAAAAGGGTACAGATAAAGATTCATTTTAATTTATCGTTTTTCCTTTTTAAAAAAATTATTTATTTTTTAATTGAAGGATAATTGCTTTATAGAATTTTGTTGTTTTCTCAAAATGAATCAGCCATAGATATACATATGCATTTTAATTTCTCTTTAGCTAACTTTTAGGAATATGTGCATCTAAGTGTATACTATGCTGATTTAATAACAATCTCACATCTTGCCTTTATGCCACGCCTAATATAAGGAATATTTAAAGTGACCAATGTTGTTCAACCGGTTCATCTCTGATGAATTGTAAATCTTGTGTACAGAATGACAAGCTATTCATTAAATGTACTCATTGTTCAGTGGATAGGATGTTGGCCTTATTTTTCCAGAGTCTGTCAGGAAAGGCATTTAATTTCATATGCCCAGTGTGTTTAGCTTAACGAAGAACCATATTCTGCAATGTAAAATATAAAGTTGTTCTGTGATTAACAAAAGAAAAGAGATCTTACCTATTGAGAAAACAAGAAAGGCATTAGAGTAAAAAGAATATGTGACCTAGAACCTTGGTGAAATTTTCCACGGACAGATGGAAGGAGGATCTGTCAAGTGAAGATGGTGAACAAAGACACAGAGGTGGAAGGGCGATGTGTGCGTTGCAAACAGTACGCCTTTCCATTTCTAATGAACTCTACTAGTAGAGGGATCTTGATCTGGTTTGTTCACTGCTCTAACTCCTGTGTCTGAAAAAGTGCCTGACTTCTAGCTGGTGCTTGAAGTGAGTAAGTGACGTGTCAGATGCTCAGGGTATGAGCGGTACTTGAGAGCTCTCAAGGGCCTGGGCATTTGAATTCCTGCAGTGAGGAAACTGACTAGGACTCCACAGAGAAACAGAAACCAAGCTCAACTGGAACCCCAGATCAGGAAAGTATCTCAATTTGGGGAAAAACTAGAGTCAGAAATACAAAGTCATCAGGAGTTTTCTGGCTGTCTTTTAAAAAATTGTTTATTTTTTAAAATTTGTATACAATTTTTAAAGTTTACTTTCCATTTATGGTTGTTACAAAATACTGGCTTATTCCCCATGTTGTACAAAATATCCTTGACTCTGTTAGTGCTGGGCTTCCATGGCATCTCAAACAATAAAGAATTTGCCTGCCATGTGGGAGACCTAGGTTCAATCCCTGGATCAGGAAGATCCCCTGAAGAGGGGAATGGCACACCACTCCAGAATTCTTGCCTGGAGAATCCTATGGACAGAGGAGCCTGGCAGGCTATAGTCTATGGGGTTGCAATATGTCCTTGACCCTATCTTACACTCAACACTTCCCACTTCCCACTGGTAAGCACTAGTTTGATTTCTATATCTGTGAATCTGCTTCTTCTATGTTGTATTCACTAGTTTGTAGTAGTTTTTAGATCCCACATGTAAGTGATATCACACACATTTATCTTTCTCTGTCTGGCTTATTTCACTTAACATGTTAGTTGTTCAGTCGTGTCTGACTCTTTGCAACCCCGTGGAATGTAGCCCACCAGGCTCCTCTATCCATGAGATTATCCAGGCAAGAATACTGGAGTGGGTTGCCATTCCCTTTTCCATTCACTTCACATAACGCTGTCCAATTGCATCTTTGTGACTGCAAATGGAGAAATTCCGTTCTTTTTATGGCTGAGTATGTATGTATGTCTATACCATTGTGTATACATGTTTATATCATCATATCTTTTTTGCATGAATCTTTTCAGATTACTGTTTTTGGTTTTTGTTTAATATACACCCAGGAGTGGTATTACTGGGTCATGTGGTAGTTCTATTTTTGTTTTCTTTTTTTTTTTAAACATTCATACTGTTTTCCATATGGCTGTACCAGTTTACATTGTCACCAACAGAGTACAAGGGCTCCCTTTTCTCCACATCCTTGCCAACATTTATTTGTAGACTTTTTGATGATTCCGGCTGTCTTTTTTCACTATTTCCCCTCCATGCCTGCGTCATTCCTCTCAGTGCCCTGGTCTACTTGTCCTGAGTCTGCATTGTGAGTGAGGACTGGCCCCCACAGCTGTCAGAATCAAGGTTGCAACGTCCCATTTCCTGGGCCTCTAGGAGCACAGATTCACCTCTAGGGATCAGGTAGGGAGAGCTGTTGAGAAGACGGTGATGAGCAGACACTCAAAATATTTACCTCTATAATAAGCAATCATAAGACATGAATGCATGTGGTCAGGAGTGTCCTTATTTTGTCTAAATCATAAGGGCCATTCACATGTAACAAGTTAGTCTAAAGATTTTAAAAGTACTGCCTGTTAGTTCACATATTTCCCATTTTCTCTTCATCTCTTAACATCCCAGTAATTATTTACCAAACCTTGGTGCATTCGGGCACCTGTCTCTCCAACTCCTTTCAAGATCGCCCAGATACTGCCAGAGCCTGAAGAACATTATCTACCCACACCATATAGCTGTGGAATCTTAGCTCTCTGCCCAGGAGTGGAACCAGGCCCCAGCAGTGTAAGCACTGCTTCCTGACCACTAAGCACAGTGGTCCTAACCACTGGATCACCAAGGAATTGCCTCAATAAATTTGCAGTGTTCATCTTACCTTGACTGGCCTTCATGGAAGTTTAGGGTTTTTGAGCTGAGCAGGAAATAATCTTAATTTCTTTCTTTTATAGATGAGAAGATAGGCCCTTGAGTAATTTATACATAAGGGTTAGTAAATGTCTTGTGAACACAGAAATGCAGATTACATTCCTGTGATTCTAGAATAGGGAACGAAAAGAGGAATTTTGAGTATGTTGTATAGAACAAATGGACTTTGGGATCAAAAACTTTAGTTTTATTACTTTGCAAGCTAGATGCAACCTTGAATAAATCTCAGTGAGTCTCAGAAAGCCCTCAGTATTCCCAAATGTATAATGGGAATAATTTCAATAATATTAATAGTATCTACCACACTGTCTTATAGTAAGGAATAGAACAATTAAATATTGAAGGTGATGTCATTTAATAAATGATAAAGCACAGGCAAGATAGTTGTTGTTCAGTCTCTAAGTCATGTCTGACTCTTTGCAAGATAGTTATCAATAAGGCAAGATAGTTATTGATAAGTGGATTAGATGACAGATAACCAGGATGAAATATTTACTGCAAATTATGCCAGCCGACTAATCTACACATAGTTAATTGTGAGCATATGCGTGACCAAATGCTAAAGATTGTTCAGTTTTAAAGTACAGCTTATAACACAGAAAGCTGCACTCTCATTTCCTGGAGTTGTAAATAGTTTAGCATGAATTCTCCCTTGTCTTAGGAAAGCCTGATACACATGGCTTTCATAATTCTATCAATAGGTAATACTTAGTTGGAGTCAAAATATATATTTGCTTACTAAAATGTTGTTATAACTAAGTTTTAGGTCATGTCTAAAAATCGTGTAAATATATTCCAGTAAAGGATAATAGAACATAGACGGAATGGGAGTATAATCTTGTTTACAACAAATGAAGGTGGGGAATGCAAGTTCTCAAAGAGTTCAGGGGCTTCCTCAAAGGCACACACTCATGAGGACTGAACTTGTAGTAACACAACTTGTCACTCTTCACTATAATACAGAACCTGCTATTAAAACACAAATGTTAAAAATGAGAAAAAATTTCAAGTAGATCCCATTGGAAAGCCATTGATCTGTCATAAATGGCCTAATTTTCTTCTGGTGGAGTAAAAAAGACAAAGTTTTATTCACAGGTTATGTAATTTGTAAAGATAACAAAGATTCATAGTAAGAATCAAGTAATACTTTTGAACAAAAATAAAATGCAAAAACAACACAAAAGTCATTTGCTGGACTTGAAAATAGCTATATTTAGTTTTAAACTTTTCCGTCTTTGAGTCATTAGTTATTTGATAGAGAAATTAGAAATGAAGAGGAAACAGACACAGCAATATTAAGAGATCAAAGGGAAGAGGGAAATGAGGCTGAGACAAAAGAGGTTGAAAAAGAACACAGAATTCCGGCTGGTAAAAAAGTATTTAATGTCTGACCACTAGATGGCGATGTAATGTAAGGTGCTACCTCGACTTTTTTTTTTTTTTTTTAAACAAGCTATTTGCTGATTTGTGTTAGGTACCATAGAGTGAGGCGAGGATGAAGCCGAGAGGATACTGCAGAGGTCTCTGGTGCATGTGTGTATGTGTGCGTGTGTGTGTGTTTGTGTGTGTGTGTCCGGCCCCAGTGAGACTGCAGTCCCCGTAAATACTTGGTCACCTTTTCAAGAAAGAATCAGAACAATTGCAACTGAAGGCACGTTATCATCTGGTCTTTGGGAGATGCTGTTCCTCATTGCAGATGGGTAATTTTCCTTTTTATCAGGTAAGCCATCTGCTTATTTTGTCACGATCTTAGGCATGTTCATTTCAGTTAATTCTCTTGGGGAGACTGTGGAAATACAGTTTGGGCAGAGCAGGAAGTCCATTTTGTATGTGAATTCGGACCGACGGGTCCCCCTCCTCCCTCTTTTCTCCTCCCCTTCTCCTCCCCTCCCCCTCCCTCCTCTCTCCACCTTCCACGAACTGAAATCAGGTTTGTTTTGCAGTTCAGCATTTTGATACAAGATGGGATTCTTTGGCCTGAAATAGCTTGGCACCTGGCCAGCTCTTGCCTTTGCTACCCTCCATCCTATTCAAGGTCTCCCTTTGAAGCCCCCTCCTCCTTCACCGGTGCTTTAGAATTGGGCAAGCGGAGCTGTAATAGAGGTCATATTGTTCCCAAGGATGATCAAAAATTAGATCTCAAGTTAACCCCACAGGAAGAAAGCCACCAGCGGGGACCGCGGCTGGAACCTAGCACTGCAGGGATTTGAGCCTCCTCGCAGAGGCTGGGCTTCCGAGGAGAAATGCCGCCTGTCTTGGGCCAGAGCGGGACAAGGATTTATTCTTTGTAACTCCGATTGAGCATGGTAATAAAGGAGCTGGAGGGTAGCGGGAAAGAAGCCCTTCTTCCTGGAATGCCAAATGGGGAAGGTTGAGTTACTTTTAATTACACAGAGGTCACTAGCAGCAGTGATGCTGCAGATCCTGTTGGGTCCTCAGTGTGAACCGCCTTGCTTTTACAGACAGCACAAGGAAAGGTCTCTGGGTGGACTGGAGGCTTTTTCAAAGATCCTTGTTATCATGGATCCCCTCTCTCCTACCTGTTTGAGGTATCTGTTTAAAGACTCCCCACCCCCACCCCCACCACATTTACTTCCCATATTTCTTTTTGTTCCCTTCAGTGATTCTGTGACAGTTGTCACTCCTCTTCAGCAAATGAGTCCAAAAGAGAGTGCTGGTAGTTGCTTTTTCTCATGTCCCAGGAAAAGACTAAAGCCAAAGCAGGGTAACATCCTCTCCATATGTGCATGCAACTCAATATTTCTAAGGCGCTGTAGCAAACTTGCAAATTGCCAAACGCTGTTGCTATCACACCTATAAAATGTGGCTTCTTTTTTCTATGGATTTTCAGGTTCACGTGGTATTTCTGATGTGCTAGTGTAGTAACAGAACATATTTCCCCATTAAGCACTTTCAATCATCCCAAGAGGCTGATGCCAAGNAGCAAACTTGCAAATTGCCAAACGCTGTTGCTATCACACCTATAAAATGTGGCTTCTTTTTTCTATGGATTTTCAGGTTCACGTGGTATTTCTGATGTGCTAGTGTAGTAACAGAACATATTTCCCCATTAAGCACTTTCAATCATCCCAAGAGGCTGATGCCAAGCAGAAATAGGAAAATTCCATGCTGAGGTTGGCTATCCCTGCTTTCATTTCTGTCCTGCAGAGCAGTGGGTCGCTTACCTTTCCTGTTTGCTACAATACCTGGCACACCAGGGTGATGCAACTTGGAACTCCTGCACGCACACCAGGGTCTCACATTTTTCCCCTCATCTCTGCATTTGGGAAGCCCAATAACTTCAGTGGAACACTCCTCTAAGGAGTTAAAGGAACTCTCCTTTGCGGTTGCTGCTTTGGTAACTGCCGTCAAGCCATCGCAACCCTCTTGCAGGGGTAGTGTTGCAGTTTAGGCCTTCCTCCACAAAGCTTCTTGAAGAGATTTTTAGATGGTGTCTATTTTAGGAACAGAATGTGTAGACAGAATGGATGGCCACTGAGATTTACGGGAAAACAATTTCGTGAAGAGGATGAGGTAACCTTGTAACAGAGCTGGTTATAGCACATAAACTGAGCAAAGGAATTTGTTTTCATGAAATTTACTGCAGCTCATTTTTATGGCTTTTTTTCTTTCTTCCCTCTGCACACTGTTGGCCTGNGGCTCTAATTGTCCCTGGCCTTTATTTAAAAAAAAAAGAAAGTCAAGGAACAATGTCAAGTCAATATAAGTCCTATATTTAATGATAAGTTACTAGGTTAAAAAAAAAGGCTAAGTTGAATCATTTTTATACACACACAAAGTTTTAACAATGTGTAAAGTTCTGTGAAGAGTCCTATAGTTCCTAGTATGCAGTGAAATTGGCTCAAAAATATTTAAAAGACTCTGATGGAAAAAAAACTTGCTTGAATGAGATTATCGGTTAGATTGCTATAAATCATCAGTTCAAATAAAAAGCATCCCTTGTTACCTAGTCAGTTTCGCTTGCACTTCAGGACTTCCCCCCTGAAATGACCAAATTGAGGAGATGTGGCCTGGGAGCAGACATAACCAAATCAGTACGTGCCCTAGAGGGGTCACGACACAGTAGGTATTCGGAGAGTTTGAAATTATTTTCTGCACATGAATTCATATTAATGTGATTTTAAAATAATACAGTAAAACATAAGTACCCACTCTCATGTTTATCTACATTAAAGCTTTTGTTGGTATATTTGTTTCAAAATTCACTTTCTCATGGTTTACCTTTTTATATTTGTTCCCACTCTCTCTCACTTACCTGCTAACATTGTAGTTCCTTTCCAGAAAACCTGTGCTTCTCTTCTTAGCATAAACCTTGCTTTTTAGTTTATCACTGTAAGTGGCATAAAATCCTTTGTCTCTTCCTTCTTTGAAGCTCTCTGTATAACTGTGGCTTTAATTTTTGGTGATGTGTCTATAACCTTTGGCTTTAATATTTTCTATTGTCATTTGTGTTTTTTATGTCATACATAAGAAACCACTGCCTAATCCAAGGACATGAAAATTTACGTCTCTTTTTTCTGTGAGTTTTATTGTTTTATCTCTTGTATTTAGGGATCCATTTTGAGTCAGATCTTGTATATAACATGAGGTAAGGGGCCAACGGCCTTCTTTGTGTTGCCATCCAGTTGTCCCAGTATCATTTTTTGAAAGACTGTTTTTTCCCCATTGAATTTTGTTGTTAATGCTGTTGGTCATTCCATATTTAAGCGCATCCATGTTTTTAGCATACTCTTAGCAATGATTTGATATCTTGGGTACTAGGGGTCACTTTTTTCTTTAAGAAAAATGCAGTAAGATTCTCCCTTCTGGAGAATTCATACAACTTTAAAGTATGAGAAAATTGGCCTCTCTTTCTTTAACTGTTATCACTTTTTTGACCTAACTTTATGTCAAATTTTTATATTATAAAAATTTTTATAATAACTTACAAAATTATAAATTTTATTATAATTTAACACAAACTCATTTGTGACTCGATTGGAAATGTAAGGCAATGTTGTGCAGTTCAGCAATGAGCTAACAGTTTTGGGGGAAAGTTACTAGTTATTTCTAAAAAATATCTCTACTATATTGCACGTGCTTTCCTGAATTCAGACGAGCATTATCTGTATAATATATGTTGCTAGTTATCGTTTGCTTCCTAAACACCTTTGAGGGGAAAATGTTGAACTTGAGATAGAAGGGAGTCTTTAAATAAGGTTGACCGTTGTGTGAAAGTTGGCTGAGGCTTCTGTGTAACAAAATACCACAGACGGGATGTCTGAAACAACATACATTTATTTCTCACAGTTCCAGAGGCGAGAAGTTCAGAGCAAGGTCTCTGCAGGTCTGTTTTCTTCTGACGTCTCTCCTCGACTTGTAGATGGCAACCTTTTTGTGTGTATTTGTGCGCATCCTTAGTGTCTCTGTTTGTGTCCATTTTCTCTTTATAAAACACAAGTCAGACTATAAAAGAAGCCTCCCAATAGCCTCATTTTAATCTGATCCCTTCTTTAAAGACTCTGTTTCCACCTGAAATTTGAAAGGGTCACAATTCAGTCCATAGTAGTTGTCTTTGGCTGCACTTATGACTGCTAGAATAATGAACAAAGGTGACTGAAACTAATAGTCACTTTTTTGTTGTCAAACTGTTGTTGTTAATGGTAGTCTTTCATTATTCATGCTTTCTTCCCACTGAATAATAGGAGCCGTCTGTGTTTTTGTTAATAGTCAAATAAAGGCAATTAATTAGGTTTGCATTTAAAGAGGCATGATGAATAACAAAGTCTACAGAAGCAAAATGGTGGTGACATTGATTCCGCTCATATGCCTGTAACGGTCTTTTTATAATCTCTGATGAATTTACTAAGCCAAGGCTCCTACTTGTTTCAATGAGAAAAGTGACAAAAAAGGGATATAAAACATGAGGTATTCATGAGACACGTATAAATAAAATAATTTCACAGTGTTTCAGATAACCTCAGTCCCAGTTGGGATACAACTGGGAATGACATTAATGTAAGGATATCAGTAACATCATGGAAAGTTATTAGAGCTCACAGACAGGAGGAGTAGGTAAAATCTAGAAACTGGAAATGACAAGAGTAAGGAAAATTATGACAGCTCAGATTTTGGACTTTTGGTGGGTTTTATAACAAGCCGTTATCTCCTGGGATGAATGACTTCAACTTTTTTCAGGCTTTTTTTTTTTTTTTTTTAATGCATTCAACTTTATGATTAAAATTCCAGGAAGTGAGAATCTGAATGGTCACTTTGGGACTATGAACCTTTCCCTTTTGTTAAGGGTGAACGGGATCCTTGACTGATCATCCCTCCAATCTATTCCCCTTTTAAGAAGAGTAATTCCACCAAACAAAACTGAAAACAGTCTACATACACAATGTAACAAGAAAGAGTAAATAAATCATGGTTCATGCAAATAATGAGATCTTGTAGGGCCATTAAACATATTTCAAGGGACATTTTTACTTCTATGCCAAATTGTTCAGGATATAATGCTACATGAAAAAGTACCATACGTAGATGTCATATATATCTAGTATGATCTCAGTGGAAGACAGAAAACAAAAAAAGCATATTTGCTTAGGGAAAGAAAAAAAAAAAAAACCTGGAAATAAAGTAATAGTTTCTCCAGTTTATGGGATTGCAACTTCAATTTTCTTTTTAAAAATAAAACATTAAATCTTATTTTTCTATTAACAAAATTAGTACATGCTAATTATGTAAAGCAAAAAAGAAAGTATTAAATAATAAAGGATAAAATAACCCCTACAATTCTACATATGCAAAATTATTAGTGTTAATAATTTATTTTACTTATCAAAGTGGTTTTTTTTGTACAAATTCTCTTTCCTGCATTGTAAACAGATGCTTTACTGTCTGAGCCACCAGGGAAGTCCAAAATAAGCATGTGTCACTTTAAAAATCAGCATAAAAGTTAGCATACATTATTTTTCAAATGGAACTGAATTAGTCCTTTGTACAAAGGCATTTATCATATCACTAGTAAAAATAGTAAACTCAAAGTTATTAAGGAAACAGTTGAATATTTGAATAATTTATCAGCCCCAAACTCCTCTATAATAATCCTGTAACATTTTTGGAAAATTTGTAACAAGTAGATAACCATTGGGAAAGGATCTAACATAATGTTAATTTTGGAATTTCAAAAGGGTGTTGTTCTGAAAATTGTGTAATTTGGTAATTTAACTTCTCCCTGTAGAATTCAGCAAACTTTGGGGAAAGTTGTCTTACATACATGGAGCATCTACTGTTTGCACTGGGTTGTTTTCGTAAGAACTGACCTCAGATTGAGAATGACCACAAAAATTTCTAAATACTGATGTGTATTAATATGGAAATTCTTAGCCGTTTAGAATAAAACTCATCAAATTGGGAAGAATCAAGTTACAGGTTTAACATCGTTACAAATCCAATGATGGCAAGATTAAACAAGCAGTTTATACTATTGAGCCAGAGGTGGCAGGAGGGAGCACTGAAAGTAATCACTAGTATTTGTTGCATTTGGAGATGTGAAATTATTTATGTTGAGGGTGTTGTGGGAGGATTATGTGTGAAGAGGAATAGATGGTTAATGACAAGTCTTAGATAACAGTATCTAGATTGTTTTAAAGCAAATATTAATAGTTAAAAATTAAAGATTAGTATTGAATAAAAAGAAGCTAGAGTTCAATGTTTCTAAGTATATATTCAAAGAGGAGGGAAAACTAAGAATTCTGTCACATAAAATATTTCTGTCTAAGAAATTCAGTGGATTTGAAAATCCTGGAAAGAGTTACTTTGAGACTTGACAAATGCTCTCAGGCAGCAGTTTTGATATTACCCTGGAATGTGATATGCCATTTACAAAGGCCAGATATTTTGGGCTATGTCTGTCAGTGTGTTGGTACAAAACCAAAGAGGCAACAGGCTGGTTTCAGGTCTAGAGTACCATGATTTCTGTGCTGCTTGGGTCTTGGAGTTTCAGGTTTCAGTGATTTGAGGAATTTTGGAAGATTGCACACCAATGTTTAAGTCATTTAGAGGATTATAGATCAGCAACCTATATGAAGACAAGAGTTTCCTTTGAAGAAATTTGAAAAAGGAAGTTTGAACATAGTTAAATAGAAATCAGTTAAAAAAAAAAAAAAAAAAACAGAAGACGGTAATCTCCATATAACTCTTTCTATAAGATGACAAAAAAAAATGGAATCTCAGCTCAGTTCTCTTTTCTTTGGAGCCAAAACTTACTCTTCTTTGCTCTCACTTTTTTTTTCTTTTTGTTTTTAACTAATTTTTTATTGGAATATAGTTGCTTTACAATGTTGTATGTTTTTCTACAGTACAGCCAAGTGAATCAGCTATACATATATTCCCACTTTTTGGGTTTCTTTTTCTTCTCATTTAGGTCTTCCCTGGTAGCTCAGCAGTGAAGAATCTGCCTGTCACGCAGAAGACGCAGGTTCATTCCCTGGATCAGGAAGATCCCCTGGAGAAGGAAATGGCAACCCACTCTAGTATTCTTCCTGAAAAAACCATGGACAGAGGAGCCTGGCAGGCTACAATCCATGGGGTTGCAAGAAGTGAAGTGAAGTGAAGTCGTTCAGTCGTGTCTGATTCTGCGACCCCATGGACAGTGGCCTACCAGATTCCTCCGTCCATGGGATTTTCCAGGCAAGAATACTGGACTGGGCTGCCATTTCCTTTTTCAGGGGATCTTCCCAACGCAGGAATTGAACCCAGTTCTCCTGCATTGCAGACAGACGCTTTACCATCTGAGCCACCAAGAGCAACTAAACGACCGCCATTCATTTAAGTCATCGCAGAACACTGAGTAGGGTTCCCTGAGCACTACAGTGTTTTCTTATTAGTTGCCTATATTATACAGAGTAGTGTATATATGTCAATCCCAGTCTCTCAGTCCATCCCACACCCGTTTCCCTCCTTGATGTCCGTGTATTTGTTCTCTATGTCTGTGTCTCTATTTCTGTTTTGCAAATAAGATCATTGATACCATCTTTCTAGATTTCATATATGTGTTATATAATATGATTTTTTCTGACTTATTTCATTCTGTATGACAGTCTCCAGGTTTATCTGTGTCTCTACAAATGACCCAATTTCATTCCATTCTACGGCTGAGTAATATTCCATTTTATGTATGTATTATAACGTCTTTATCCTTTTTGCTGTTGATGGACACTTAGGTTGTTTGCATGCCCTAGCTATTGTAAATAGTGTTGCAGTGAAGATTGGGGTTCATGGGTCTTTCTGAATTATAGTTTTTCTCTGGTTATATCCCTAATAGTGGGATTTCTGGGTCATATGGTAGTTCCATTTTTAGTTTTTTAAAGAACCTCCATACTGTTCTCCACAGTGGCTATGCCAATTTACCTTCCCACCAACAGTGCAAAAGTGTTCTCTTTTCTCAACACCCTCTCCAGCATTTACTGTTGGTAGATTTTTTATGATGGCCATTTTGACTGGTGTAAGGTGATACCTCATTGTAGTTTTCATTTGCCTTTCTGTAATAATTAGTGCTGTTGAGCATCTTTTCTTGTGTAAAAATATGGAACCCTTCACGAATCTGTGTGTCGTCCTTGCAAAGGGGTGATGCTAATCTTCTCTGTATCAGTCCAGTTTTAGTACACTTGCTGTTAAAGTGAGCTATCTTTTTTTCTTTTTTCATTCCTAGGTATTTTGTTTTACCCTTGAATTTTGCATTTCATTTTTAACTCTCCTTCTACTCATGGGTTATGTGAAAATGTTTCCACGGTTGTATTCTCAGTTTGTTCAGAGATTTTGATGTGTACATGCATGCTAAGTCATTTTAGTCATGTCCAACTTTTGGGACCCTATGGACTATAGCCCACTAGGCTCCTCTGTCCATGGAATTCTTCAGGCAAGAATACTGGAGTGGGTTGCCATGCCCTCCTCCAGGGGATTGTCCCAGCCCAGGGATTGAACCCACATCTCTTACATCTCCTGCATCGGAAGGCAGATTCTTATTACTGGTGCCACCTGGGAAGCCCCTTTGATGCATGTAGAATGTAATCCAAAAAAATGGAAAAATTGTATAGAGTGAGTGCAGAGAAAAAGAGAGCTAGTTGGGCAGTCAGGCAAAGAAAAGGAAATTCATTAGAGGGAAATGAAGTGACTAGCCTTTAAGGAGAACCAGCATCCTCTTTCTGATGGGGTCTTTCTTATACCCCGCCCATGAAAAATTCTCTGAATGGGTGGTTAATTTTTAGCCTGTAGCTGAGTCCTGCGGTCACATAGCCAGAGGTGTGGCATCCATTGGTCTTGTAGCCTTGAGAAGGTAGGTGCCAGCAGGAAAACAGAATGTCATTTGGGCAATTTGGTCTGTCTCAAGGGTCACTGTGACTTTATCCTTTGTTTGTGAGGTCAACATAATGAGCTGTTTTAACAATAAGCCCCCATGTAAGCCTTATCAAATTGTTAACAAGACTTCGGTTATTTTCAAAATGTAGCCCACAGACCTCCTTGAGTTCTCGTGAAACATTTTAGGGAGTCCCTCAGGGCAAAAGTATTTCAGAATAATAAAAAGAACATTCTTTGCCTTTTTCACTGTATTGATTATTGCACTTAGGGTAAAAAACAATTAAAAATCTTAGCCTTAACAGTTATCAAAAGAGTGGCACCAAACTGTACTTGTGGTCACTGTAATCTTCACTCCCATTCACCCCCAGTAAAAACAAGTAAGTAAATATATATGTAAAATTAAAAACCAGATTTACTGCAAAAATATCTTTGAAGCAGGAAAAAGTATTAATTCTATTTCACCTAGACACATAAATAAGTGCACCTGTATTTTTTAATGTTATGCATGCTGAAATGGGAAGTATGCATACAAAATAGTTTCCACAAACAAAAGTGTCATTATGCTTGACTCAAAAAAATAATAAATAAAACACTTGTGCAATTATTTTGAGTTGCAAGCTGAATTANGAAAAAGTATTAATTCTATTTCACCTAGACACATAAATAAGTGCACCTGTATTTTTTAATGTTATGCATGCTGAAATGGGAAGTATGCATACAAAATAGTTTCCACAAACAAAAGTGTCATTATGCTTGACTCAAAAAAATAATAAATAAAACACTTGTGCAATTATTTTGAGTTGCAAGCTGAATTAGCTGATTTTCTATGGAACACCATTTTTACTTGAAAGAATGACTGACAAATTGTGGTTATTTAGACTTGGATATCTGGCAGATGACTTTTTGAAACTGAGTGAAATAAGCCTGTCATTTCAAGAAAAAATAATTTACTATATTTGTTATCAAGGACAACATTTGAACATTTGAGAGAAAAATTAGAATTTTGGAAAACTTGTATCTCCACCATAAGTTCAACAGCTTCTCAAAATAAAGAATTTTCTGATGTGATGAATGATGGTGTTCACATTTCAAAGATCTGCATAACTCAGTCAAGCAATATTTTACAAATGAGCAGTGGATAATGATACAAAATCACACACAGATAATAGATCCATTCAAAGTGCAAGATAAACCAACAGATTTTAATGTAGCACAATACAAGTTCATTGATACATCTTCAGATTCTATTTGTCTAATTTTGCTAGACTTTCAAAGAAGACTATTTCTAAGACTCTATTATTGAATATGTATTGAAATATATATTGTTGATGTTAAGTCGCTCAGTCGTGTCCAACTCTTTGCTACCCGCATGGACTGCAGCACACCAGACTTCCTTTCCTTTACCATCTCCCAGAGCTTGCTCAAACTCATGTCTATTGAATCAGTGATCCATCCAACCATCTCATCCTCTGTCATCACCTTTTTCTCATGCCTTCTATCTTTCCCAGCATCAGGGTCTTTTCCAAGGAGTCAGTTCTTCACATCAGGTGGCCAAAGTATTGGAGCTTGAGCTTTAACATCAATCCTTCCAATGAATATTCAGGGTTGACTTCCTTTAGGACTGACTAGTTTGATCTTGCTATACAAGGGATTCTCAAGAGTCTTCTTTAGCACCACAATTCAAAATTATAAATTCTTCAGTGCTTAGCCTTCTTTATCGTTCTTCTCTCACATCCGCACATGACTACTGAAAGACCATAGCTTTGACTAGATGGACCTTTGCTGGCAAAGTAGTATCTCTGCTTTTAAAGTATATTCAATATATTGAATGTGTATTGAAAAGGCTGTTGAAAAATTTCAACTCCATATACATGTGAGGCCAGATTTTCATCATCCAAAATGTAAGGTATAATAGATTGAATGCAGAAGCAGATTTAAGAATCTAAACATTAAGCCAAAATTAAAGAGATTGAACATTTATAAAATAAGACAACAAAATAATTAACCTTTAAAAGTAAATTTTAAAACTGAGTAGATTTTCTTTTAGAGCTATGATTATTTTTCACCTAAAATATTATTTTAACATTGTTTCTTACTGATATTTATAATTTAATTTTTTAATGATTTCTCTTTTAATCTTCAATATAGTAAAATGTTAGTATAAAGTTATGACCAACCTGGACAGCATATTAAAAAGCAGAGACATTACTTTGTCAGCAAGGGTCCATCTAGTCAAGGCTATGGTTTTTCCAGTAGTCATGTATGGATGTCAGATTTGGACTGTGAAGAAAGCTGAGCACCGAAGAATTGATGCTTTTGAACTGTGATGCTGGAAAAGACTCTCGAGAGTCTTTTGGACTGCAAGGAAATCCAACCTAAAGGAGATCAGTCCTAGGTGTTCATTGGAAGGACTGATGCTGAAGCTGAAACTCCAGTACTTTGGCCCCCTCATGTGAAGAGTTGACTCATTGGAAAAGACTCTGATGCTTGGAGGG
>SJYA01000315.1:342885-467836 GCA_006410615.1 Neotragus moschatus | reverse complement strand
ACACACACACACATATGTGTATATGTAGCATTTTCCCAAATATTTAGAATCCTAAAACCAAAATCTTAAGTATTATTATGGTATCTCCAGGAGGGAACCAATTTCCATAGCATGCTAAATGTGAAGATCACTACAAAAATCCATTAGATTCAAATACACTACTCAATTGAGTCTGCAATATATGCCAGATATATATAAATATATATATATATAAGATAAATATATCTTATTTATAAATCTCAGTCAATATTTTCTTCTCTTTGAACATATATGCCAAATTAAAGATTGGCCAGCCAGATTGCTATTTAGGCATGTAGTCATTCTCATCTTGAATATTGATATAATACAATTTTGTTACTATTTTATGTAATGTGCCAATATAAATCTTTTGAAATGTCAGTATTCTAAAATATAGAAGTAGAAAAGACGTTTGTTTGGCAAATAACTTTAATATTTAGTTTTTTGGCCAGTTTAGTTGTTGGCTCTTGTAACTAGAGAAAGATAAAATAAGGTTTTTCTTTCAAGTAACGTTAATTAGTAAAAGATTTACAAGTCACACATTCATGTTACTAACTCAAAAGATGCAATTCTCTAATATTAATCTCAGTGCATACCCACACATATACATATATATGTTTCTTTAAAATCCTTAAATATTCATTTGAGAAGAAAATTAAGCAGCATAACATGGAGTTATTTTTAGAAATATTTATGTGCAATCTGCATTGTTTAGATTGTTTTCTTCTCAAATGCATATATAACAATTCTCACTAAATATGTGTACTCCATGTATCTGGATATAAGTTTTCCAATTCTCCGAACATCTAGAACTTTACCTAAAATCGAGTTGAATATATAGGCTTTTGAACATTCCAAATATTTTTTCATATATTTTGCTTCAAATTGAAGTCTAGATAACCTCAAATATACATTTTTCAAAATAGATTCCTATTTAAAGCAGATCTTTTAAACCTGGAATTTGAAAGAGCAAATTAATCGGGACTAGAAGATGAAATAGAGATGGAGATATACAGAATTGGGCATTCTCATCAAGGTAAGGACTTTCCCAGATGGCTCAGCAGATAAAGAATCTTCCTGCAATGCAGGAGACCAGAGACCTAGGAAATGTGGGTTTGATCCCTGGGTCGGGAAGATCCCTGGAGAAGGAACCACTCCAGGCAACCCACTCCAGTATTCTTGTTTGAAAAATCCCATGGACAGAGAAGTCCAGCGGGCTATAGTCCAAAGGGTCTCAAACAGTCCAACACAACTGAGCAACTAAGTGCATGTGCCATGTGTGCACATGTGCACACACACACACACACACACATCTAGGTAAAAAGAGGAAGAAAGAACTTAAACATTAAAACAAAGTATAGCTACCATATAAACTCATAAATAAAAAGTGTACAATATTTTTAGATTTCCAGCAGAAATGGTGAATGCATACAGTATTTTGCAAATTCTGTGAAAGGGCACATTTGAGATGTTTGAGAAAACTGATTAAAGAATTTTAGGACCTTTATCTTAACTCAGTGTCTTGGGATAGCCTAAAAAATGAGAAAATAAAACATAAAAACCATACATATATTGAAATTGATAGTCATCTAGAATAACACAGATAAAAACAATTAAAGCCTGTGAGTAGAGATTGTGTCTGACCAATTTAATTTCCTTTGTGACAAAGTAAAAAGTCATGTTGATTAAGACAAAAATAATAAATATCACTTATCTGTGCTTTGGGGATGCTTCCATATATCTGTACTTGACATTTTTATGATCTTTTATTATTAATTCCCAACTTTCATGTAAGAATTATGAAGGACCACCAAATGAAAGAAGGTGAACTTTCAATGTCTGTTGAGAGTAACAATACACTTTTTCAAAAGAAGCATCTATGAAAGAATTTATATTTTTTATCATGTATATAATTACATAATTGAAAGAGATTATGATATGAATGTGCACATGGCATGTATTCAGCATGAATCAAAAGCCAGAGTGGGCATTACAGATTTTAGAATTTCTAGAATAACTCTGAGCCTGATTTCTTGAAATTATTGGTTTATTAATTTAGTTTAATTCAAAATTAATTGTTAAGTGTTCGAGTGATTGAGGATGGTTAACAATGATTTCATGATTTCATAGAGAAATATACTAATTACACCATTGAAATCAACCCAGAGATTATTACTATTTAATAACTTTTCACTGACCTCAATGTTGAAATTGGGAGTTAGGGTATAAATGGTGTATAATAAATCATATTAATAGCTCTGAGGGATTCAAGAATAGAACACAGGATAAACTTGAAACTTTTAGAAGCTGACAGACTCTAAAGTTCAACCAAGATTAGATTGTGAATCAAGAACAAACTATTAAGCATATACATCATAAGATGTTGGGAAAACTAGTCACGGGTTGGTGGAATTATGACCGTTATGTTTAACAAGAAGTCAGTAAATGTTTCTGATTAATACTAGGAAGAGGATCATAGGATGTTTTTGTATGTAAAGATTGATTTTATTGTTTCAATCCTTTTTATAAATGTCAAATTGATTTGTGCAGATACAGGCTAAATGAATACAGATACCCTGTTACTAAAATAATTTGTAAAGAAAATTATGCAAAAGTTAGGAATCACCTTTTATTGCTGTTGTTGCCATTTAGTTGCTAAGTCATGTCCTACTTTTTGAGACCCCATGGACTGTAGCCCATCAGGCCCTTCTGTCCATGGGATTTTCCAGGCAAGAATACTGGAGTGGGTTGCCATTTCCTTCTCCAGGGGATCTTCCTAATCCAGGAATTATCTTTATGCTATTTTTAATTACTATTATTCCTTTAGAGTCTCTGAGCAGCTCAGTGAATTTGGGAAGAAATTGGAAAGGACCAGATGAACAATGCAAATAATTACATAGTATCAATTATAGGGCCTTAAAAGATTGAAAATTTTTCAGATTGGAAAAGAGAGCACTGAAGGGAGAGGTGATAACTGTTTTCAAATGTATATAGATTTGTTGCAAGGAGAGTATGTAATTGTATCTTTTTTAATCTCTGTAAAAAGATAAATTACTGGCAATGGGCATAAACGGTTGCAAGAGAACTTCATATTTTTATTTTCTTCTTCCAAAAGTGATTTGATCTGACTTAAAAAATCAAATACAGTATAAGTCAAAATAATAAAGACCAAACAAGCTAGAAGGAGTGGTGAATTCAATGTTCCAAAACCCAGAAAATATATGACTTCTACTTGGTTCTGAACTTAACTTTGTGCTTCTAACATTAACTGCTGATGCTGCTGCTAAGTCACTTCAGTCGTGTCCAACTCTGTGCGACCCCATAGACATTAACTAGCTAAAGGGAAAACATGGAGGGTCATGGGTTACATAAATAGACCCCATTGTCTACACAAGAAAGTTAATGAAGGGAACACACTGGAAATCTCTGCTATCCCTGGATCATCTAGCATGTAACTGAGCATGGTTGTAGTTTAATAGCTTCTTAGGCTGATTAATTGATTGTTTGATATTTAGTGATCTTTTGTTGTTGAATTCCATTCTACCATATGCCTGCAACTGTATGTCTGTTGTTGTTCAGTCACTGAGTCACGTCCAACTCTTTGCAACTCCATGGATTGTAGCAGCACTCGAGGCTTCCCAGTCCCTCATCATCTCCCAGAGATTGCCCAAGTTCATGTCCATTGAATTTGTGATGCCATCCAACCATTTTATTCTCTGTTGCCCTCTTTTCCTCCTGCCTTCAGTCTTTCAGAGCATCAGGGTCTTTTCAAATGAGCTGGCTGTTGGCATAAAGTAACCNTATATGTCTGTTGTTGTTCAGTCACTGAGTCACGTCCAACTCTTTGCAACTCCATGGATTGTAGCAACACTCGAGGCTTCCCTGTCCCTCATCATCTCCCAGGAATTGCCCAAGTTCATGTCCATTGAATTTGTGATGCCATCCAACCATTTTATTCTCTGTTGCCCTCTTCTCCTCCTGCCTTCAGTCTTTCAGAGCATCAGGGTCTTTTCAAATGAGCTGGCTGTTGGCATAAAGTAACCAAAGCATTGGACCTTCAGCTTCAGCATCATTTCTTCCAATGAGTATTCAGGGTTGATTTCCTTTAAGATTGATTAGTTTGATCTCCTTGCCGTCCAAGGGACACTCAAGAGTCTTCTCCAGCACAACAGTTTGAAAGCATAAATTCTTCAGCACTCTGCCTTCTTTATGGTCCTGTTCTCACATCCATACATGACTACTGAAAACACCTTAACCTTGATTGTATGGACCTTTGTCAGCAAAGTGATATCTTCAGTTTTTAAAACACTCTCTAGGTTTGTCATAGCTTTCCTGCCAAGAGGCAATCTTCTTCTAATCTCAATCCTGCAGTTACGGGTCAACTGTATGTCTATGCCAACTAATTAGGAATTTCTGGTATTTTTATCACATGCAACTTACTTTTTGCATTTGGCCCTACTTTGTAACATCTAAAACACTAGATATTTTTGTACTAGGATTTTTTGAATTTTGAGGTGCAAAACATTCTGAACATCTTACTTCTGCCAAAAAATTATATAATAACGTAAAAAACTGACTATATGTGAAAGATAAATTTGGCTCAATTGAATATTCTGGGCACAACTTAGTATCACCTACACAAAAACTTATTCTGGCAGATGTTCTGCAAGGTCTAAATTGGTCATTTAAAAGGACACTTTCAACACTTGATTCATTAAGTGGTATAGAGACTCCGTTTGCAGGTAACCCCTTCTAACAGATCCATCAGGACACAGGCTCCTTAAAATCAGTCATTCTCCATGTGCCATTCTTTTTTTCTTTTAAAATGTGGAGGGTTAGTAACAATGGCTGTACCCCCCCCCCCGCCTTTTTTTTCCCCCTGGTCACAAGTTTTCTCCATTCTTTATAACCCAGAGTTCTGATATCCCAAGTACCCACTTGTTCAAGTGCTTGAAATTATGTTAGACCATTTTTTGAGGAAAATTTGGCCTGAAGGGATTCCTTGAGTCTACTTTTAAGAAAAGTTAGGATGACTCAGTTTCTCAGTGAGAAAACATATTGTTTGACAATAAATGTTTCTAATCAAATATCAGCCCTGCTGCCTGAATTTCTGGTTTTATAACAAGAGCATTTGAATTATAAAACAGTAGGCCCAGATTTCAAGTTCAAACTTTCACAGACTATCTGTCTGGAGCTGCTGTTGCTGCTGCTAAGTTGCTTCAGTCGTGTCCGACTCTGTGCGACCCATAGACGGCAGCCTATCAGGCTCCTCCATCCCTGGGATTCTCCAGGCAAGAACACTGGAGTGAGTTGCCATTTCCTTCTCCAAAGCATGAGAGTGAAAAGTGAAAGTGAAAATCTCTCAGTCGTGCCTGACCCTTAGCGACCCCATGGACTGCAGCCCATCAGGCTCCTCCATCCATGGGAGTTTCCAGGCAAGAGTACTGGAGTGGGGTGCCACTGCCTTTTCCATGACTGGAGCGAGTTACTCCATTATATGTGGTACCTAACTTTATTGAACCTTCATTTTTAACTTTGCAAGGTAGACAGTTAAAATTTTAAGAATCTGTTATGTACAAAGTGTCCTTACATTTTTAATGGGGGGAAGGGAGGTGTCAGGGAATGCTTGTTTCCAAGGCATAAAAACACATTCAAGGTAGTACAGGTCAAATGGGTTATTTATTGGAAATCCCACAGACCAAAACACAGCTAAGGCATAAAAGACTAAACTGAACTGAGAAGTCAGAAGCCACATCACAACAGCTCCCTCTGGCTCAGTGATTGCACGCTTACTTCTTATCTCTGCTGCTCTGTCTTTTATGCTTTGGCTGCTGTCCTCTGCTTGCTCAGGGCCGGAGAGCGCTTCCCAGACTCCACCCTGGGTCACTGCGTTCAGGTGCTTATAATGTTCTGACTCACTCAGTCTCACTCCAGTCTAATCATTCTCCGGAAAGAGAACCCTATTGGCTCAGATAAACTTGTGGATTGGTTCCACTGTGATCTGTGTGCTCATTTCACCTACCAGGCTGTGGCCACCGGAAGGGATGGGAAAGTCAGGTTTTGCAAACATGGTCACTTAGGTTCATCTTTCAGCCCTGGTTGCACATGGGGCTGAGTAAGCACCCCAAGTGTTATTATAAGAATTAATTACATTTTACAAATGATGAAACTGAACTGAGGGAAGTCAAGAAACTATTTTTAATGTCAGTTTACTAAGGGTTAGAGCCAAAATCTGAACCAAGATATCCTCTTTGAGTTCAGTGATCTCACTACAAAACTTTCATGGTTGACAGAATAAACCTCCAGATCAGAAGTGACGATTCCACTATTTAAATTATTGAATCATGGATTCCTTTCTAATCAATAAACTGATACTTGCATGAATTAATTTAATTCCTTAGGTATCAAATACTTGATTTTGATATTTATAAAGTATGCCTTACCTAGTTTATCCATCTATACCAGTGTTTATCAACATGTGCCCATTGATTAAATATAACCCCCCTATGTTAATCACCTGAATAGGCGGTTTAAAAACAGATTCCAGGCCCAACTTTAGATCTCTGAAACAAAAATACTTGGGTGGCTTTGGACTTGTGTTTTCCAAATCTTCCCCAGGTAATTTTTATGAATAAAATAATTTATATCCTCAAGGTTCGGTATCTATTAAATAAATAGTATGCCCTATTATTTTAGTTCCCCGAAAATTAAAAAAATCACTTAATTAAACTTTAATATTCCTTTTTTTCCCTATGATATTTGAGAGAGAGGGAAAGAAAGTTCACATTTATATAACTTTTATTATAGTATATTGTTCTATTTTATTATTATTGTTAATCTTATGCGATACTTAATTTTTAAGTTAAACGTTTTAAGCTTTGTAGAAAGGAGAATTTTTATCTGCATGAAGCTCTGAAAATTTTTATTGTCACTCTATGTTTGAGTTCCCTTAGTTTGGTGATGACATATATGTTAGGGTGAGATGTGGGAGGACAGTGGCTTTGCCCTTCTAATAACCTGGGATTGAGCAGATGGCCTGGGTCAGCCTCTGATTCTGAATTTATTCGTGTACTCATTCATTCAAGAAAACATTTACTGAACACAGTGTGGCTCATGTGTTGGTTCTCCCAAACGCTGAATAGGATGATCTTGCTTATTCTTCTAGGAGAGCTGGGAGAAAACAGAGGATAAGGGAGATTTAGCTGATTTAGTTCTTGTTGGATATTTGCACAGTTTGCCTTTTTCCTTAATGCTGAAGTTGTCTTTTCTGCCTTTCTCTTTGGTGGGGGGAAAATAATTGAATAGCAGCAAAAGAATCTTGACTTGTCTATATAGCCAGCAAAATTTGGCAGCTTAAAAAGATGCCCAGAATGCTGAGTAATGCTTGCACATGTAAGAGGCCTGTCCACTCCATCCCTACAGCTCTGTTCGTGTCCTCTATCAGGGCTGTTAAGTCCCTGATGCTTTATAACCCTGTTTCTAACCTCAAAATGAAACTCAGGCTAAATAAAGCATACAATACATTTATCTGTTTTTTTCCTTCATTCAAATCAGTAGCATCTAAGAAGTCTTGTAAGGACTCTTCACTTCAGTTACCAGAGAGACAAAAAACATTTAAAACTGCTATGTCTCTAGTTTCTAAAAAGTGTCAAAATTTTTTTTCTTTCCATGTAGTCAGTGTTTAAGGGAATTAATGTTAGATTAGTTATGTGAATTTTAAAAAAAGAAAAGAAAATCTCTGTTTCATCTCAGCTGAGAGCCAGCAGTGCTGCTCCCGAAAGAAGTGATTTTATTTCCGGCCTCTCTGCAGTGTTTCTGTACTGCATTCGTGCATTGCTGCAAAGCTGTGCATTGCATAGCTTTCCCCAAGTCAGACAGCTGTTTAGCTGTGTTTCCCATAAATGTTATTGTTCAAAAGGAGGCAAAAAATATAAACCCATTGCAAACTAGATTATTATGTTCTGACATCTGTTTCATACAGACTGTGGGTACAATAACATGCTAGTGATTAGAATGAATGTAATTGTAGTTTGATTTAATTGTGGCCGATTACATTTATTTTAATACACAAGTCTTAGGAAAATGAAATTTTAAACTTGGATTGTTTGGTTATAAGAAATGAATAGCAATACTAATATAAAATATTAGATTTTGGAATTTAGAATCTATTTGGGGGATTTCACTTTAAAATATGAATTTTAATAAACAGTTGTTCAATTCATCAAAAATTTTGAAAAGCTGTTCAGTCCATCTTACTTTTCTGGGTGTCATAGGAAGTGAAAGGAGTTTGAAACAATGGTAAACATGTAACAATATTAGCTACATTTTGTAAAAAAACATCTATCTTATGCCCAGTGAGTGGTAGACAACATAGGATGCGGACTTTGGTGACTGCGGAAACTGTATGGTTTAGACTCTGTTTGAGAGCTAAATGCTGCCAAATTCATATCCTTTCATTTTTGCTAGGAATATATTGTGTCACATCTAAGGCTGAAGGGAATCTATAATTGCTATATCTCTCTCAAAAGTTTATAGGTTTATGACTCAGGCAAATATGTAAGAGCATTTCCCTTCCTGTTATTATGGCTGTTCAGGTTTACTGGTTTCGTTCTTAGTGATCTGATTAAACAGGGTGTGAAGGAGCAGAGGTCATCCATGCCAAGAGCTGGGCTTTCAGACCCTTCTAGTTGAGATTTTTATTTAAAATGGAAGCCAGTGTTATTAATATAGCCATCATTGTTTACACACATTGAAACCACAAGGAAATTAGTTAACTTGACCTGTCTTGTGATTTTAATTGTCCTCTTTTCACCATTTGGGAAAATCTACTGGCCACTGATTTTAATATTTACCATTATCCACTTAAATAAATTTTAAAAAAAAGCCCACTACTGATTCCCTCACTAAGTAACTATTGTTTTTAAGAAAAAAAAAAATCTAGAACAAGTAGGCTTTCTCTGGCGCTACTACCTTATACTCTTAGCACCATTCCATCCTTTTTCTAGTCTCTCCCTGGTCTTTGATAATTCTGTCAGAAAATCCCCACTAAAACTGATTCATCTGCAGATATCCTCCCATTGAAATTAATAGTTTCTACCCAACCATAGTCAACCTCTTCCCGCCAAAAAAAAAAAAAAAACACTCCAAAGCCCTTAAGTCTGACTGACCGACCCACTTTGATTTAGAGAAATGAGCTAGACATTGGGAATTAAGTAATCTCTTTAAATTAATTCACACTGACACATGAACAACTCATATAATTCCCAGAAATATTTATCTTTTAAAAGAGAGTGCTTTTTAACTGATTGAAAAATGTTAATTAATTTAATGTTAGGCTATGTGAAAAGAATTTTTAGCAAAGAAGCCTTTCTTTGGATTTAGGATGACTAGATTTAACAAATAAAAATATGGGATACCAAATTAGATTTGAGTTTCAGATAAGCAATAAATAATTTTTTACTATAAAATATGCCCCAAATATTATATGTTATATGCTTATACTATATAAGAGAGTCTGTTGCTTATCTGAGGTTTAGGTTTAATTGGATGTCATGTATTGTTTCTGGCAGCCCTATTCTGTTTCTTTAAATCACCATTGTGACTGCTGGTATCCTCCAAGGTGTAAGCTGGCCCTGGCTTTCCCTATCCGTCTGCCTGTCCAGTCCCAGTGATGAGCTGGTCGTTGAACATTATTATGTTTCCTCCTTTCAACCCTCTACCCAGAAAACAGCAGTTTTCTCAACAAGTCAAGCACTCTTCTAGATCAGCTATGAAACTTTTAAAAAAAAAATCAGACCCTGCCAAGCCCAGGGGCTTTGGGACTTTACTAGGGCTGGAGGTGAAGCAGTAGGTGAAAAATGTTTGGAAATTGATGCAGAAGGAAAAATCATTTGAGTGGAAGCTTTAGTTAAGTGTAATAACAGTCTACATTATTTATAAGGTTTTATTTAACAAAGTGTGTAATTGAACAACTTCAGCTGCCATCTGCTATGGAGGATAACAAAAAGGGAAATTTTTTTCTCAGCATTTAAATGTTCAAAAATATATTGAGATGGAAGAAGAGAAAAGGATCCAAAAAGCATGCATTCTTCTTTAGGAATTTTTATTTTAACTAGCTCTTCACTGACACCTGGATGAAAGACACTGGTGCCACAAAACTGGTTATGCAGAAAGAAAGCAGGACATGCAGTGAACTTTCTCTTGTCTTACGGGCTTATTAACATTCAATATGATATACTAAGAATGTCTTAAATGAATTTATTTTAAAAATGGGCATCCAGATTACAGAAAAATCACTCTGGCCTGATAGTTTTGTGTGAGACTGTGAATACAGATGGTGCAATGGTTGCCAAATTATTAAAGCATGGTTTAGCAGTAATGATTCAAAATAGCTTTGCACCTCACACACTCACCTGCTACACACACAGACATTCTCTTGACTTGTGAGGTCGGAAGAGATGTTCAGTTTTCAGTGCTTCAGTGTTTAACATCCTTTTTTCTCCTCTCTGGGACTAAAAAAAATTGAATCTATTAAGATAAAAAAGCAAATGTCTAATTCTCAAGTCAAGGTCCATGTGCCCTAAAGTTTATTTCATAAGGTAGCTTATAAAAGGAATTTGCTTACCTTCTAGTATTCCCTATATTGTTCTTTTCCACTTGCCAACTTAATATCCTTAACAGCCCTGTTCAGTGCCTTGTACAAGGTACACATTCAATAAATATTTGAAGAATGAACGAAATTGGTTGCACGTATCATATGTTGCACAGAGAGACGGAAATAGTTCCAGCTAAGGCTCTGCTGTGACAGATGTTCTGGACATCTGGTCATGTCCACGCTATACAAATCTGTGCTAATCATCAGCTGGTGGGCATTCAATCTAGAAAAAACTATAGCAATAGCTAGAGGGTCACTGTAACACAAAAGAAATGCAGTGAGGATGACTGAATTCACATCACAGACTGACAGATAAAACAGTTAACATAAGTATAATTGTTTATAATAAGTGAATCATAATTGTATGTCATAAATGAGAAATAAAGAAAATTTAATATAGTGAATTCTGAATCAGGAAATTGTCTCCATTTTTCAAGATCTACTTTCTGTAACTTCCTTCAGCTTACCCTGTATTGATAGGGTTTTTCTATGAGCAAATAATAATTGTACATAATCCTATTACTTTGCCTATAAGTGTTCAGTTTTAAGATTTTGCATACACAGAATATTTTTCAACTGAGTTTCGGTGGCTCTGAAACTTCTGGTCTTAATTCCTCGTGTCTCAGGGAGTTTCCCTTCATCTTCAGGTTGTCCTGAAAAGTGTCTCTTCCATTAGATCCCCTGCCCCCAGGGCTGTTCATCTGTATGCAACATTCTTCTCTCCTCTTCTCTCCCCTTCAGTTCTGTCCTGTCTCTACTCAGCTGCCCCTCAGTTGTGTGCTGTGTTTCTCCAAATATCAACTCTGCCTTCGGCAGTTTTGATTTGTGAAGAGATGGTGTCAAACATAGTCATACATACAAACTTCTCTGGGCTGGAAGAGTAACTTCAAATTGCGTTCTTGCTAAAGAGGAGCCCCCTGGGCAGAATTCCACCCTCCGGGCTACTTCCTGTGTGACACCATTTCCACATCTTTCTGGCTTGCAGCTGCTCTGGGACTTCTCAAGAACTATTTGGTACTCTGAACTGTCAGGCAGCATTCGAAAGGGTGAAGGGTGAAAATCTTCCCCAAATAAAAATAAACAATTATGAATTCTTAAGAATACCTAGACATTCAGTAAAGATATGACCAAAAAGATGGACTCTGTTTCTCTCATTAACAGCGTCTAATCATGTGTGTTGTGAGGCCTGAAACTGGTTACATCCTAATTGAACATACTGCATCCTTTCACTGAAGTGGTGATCAAGGTAGATAATTTGCCAGGAGGGAATGTAAGCATTTTCTCCCTGACATCTTGTGTTAAATGCTAGTGCTGGCTTCTACTTTCCTTCAATGGGAGTACCAAGTAAGCCTGATGGTTTTTCTCCCCTTGTTGTCCCATAGCCATCAAAGGACAGATGCCAACTCTAGNATTAAGATAAAAAAGCAAATGTCTAATTCTCAAGTCAAGGTCCATGTGCCCTAAAGTTTATTTCATAAGGTAGCTTATAAAAGGAATTTGCTTACCTTCCAGTATTCCCTATATTGTTCTTTTCCACTTGCCAACTTAATATCCTTAACAGCCCTGTTCAGTGCCTTGTACAAGGTACACATTCAATAAATATTTGAAGAATGAACGAAATTGGTTGCACATATCATATGTTGCACAGAGAGACGGAAATAGTTCCAGCTAAGGCTCTGCTGTGACAGATGTTCTGGACATCTGGTCATGTCCATGCTATACAAATCTGTGCTAATCATCAGCTGGTGGGCATTCAATCTAGAAAAAACTATAGCAATAGCTAGAGGGTCACTGTAACACAGAAGAAATGCAGTGAGGATGACTGAATTCACATCACAGACTGACAGATAAAACAGTTAACATAAGTATAATTGTTTATAATAAGTGAATCATAATTGTATGTCATAAATGAGAAATAAAGAAAATTTAATATAGTGAATTCTGAATCAGGAAATTGTCTCCATTTTTCAAGATCTACTTTCTGTAACTTCCTTCAGCTTACCCTGTATTGATAGGGTTTTTCTATGAGCAAATAATAATTGTACATAATCCTATTACTTTGCCTATAAGTGTTCAGTTTTAAGATTTTGCATACACAGAATATTTTTCAACTGAGTTTCGGTGGCTCTGAAACTTCTGGTCTTAATTCCTCGTGTCTCAGGGAGTTTCCCTTCATCTTCAGGTTGTCCTGAAAAGTGTCTCTTCCATTAGATCCCCTGCCCCCAGGGCTGTTCATCTGTATGCAACATTCTTCTCTCCTCTTCTCTCCCCTTCAGTTCTGTCCTGTCTCTACTCAGCTGCCCCTCAGTTGTGTGCTGTGTTTCTCCAAATATCAACTCTGCCTTCGGCAGTTTTGATTTGTGAAGAGATGGTGTCAAACATAGTCATACATACAAACTTCTCTGGGCCGGAAGAGTAACTTCAAATTGCGTTCTTGCTAAAGAGGAGCCCCCTGGGCAGAATTCCACCCTCCGGGCTACTTCCTGTGTGACACCATTTCCACATCTTTCTGGCTTGCAGCTGCTCTGGGACTTCTCAAGAACTATTTGGTACTCTGAACTGTCAGGCAGCATTCGAAAGGGTGAAGGGTGAAAATCTTCCCCAAATAAAAATAAACAATTATGAATTCTTAAGAATACCTAGACATTCAGTAAAGATATGACCAAAAAGATGGACTCTGTTTCTCTCATTAACAGCGTCTAATCATGTGTGTTGTGAGGCCTGAAACTGGTTACATCCTAATTGAACATACTGCATCCTTTCACTGAAGTGGTGATCAAGGTAGATAATTTGCCAGGAGGGAATGTAAGCATTTTCTCCCTGACATCTTGTGTTAAATGCTAGTGCTGGCTTCTACTTTCCTTCAATGGGAGTACCAAGTAAGCCTGATGGTTTTTCTCCCCTTGTTGTCCCATAGCCATCAAAGGACAGATGCCAACTCTAGTACCATGACCTCTGGCTGCTGCTTAGGGCTACAGAACACCCACCCCTCCTTCAGGGACCTGGCCACAAATGACTTGCCTTGCCTGAGAGAGAACAGCAAGAACAGTGGCATTTATTTCGTCTATACCTTTGTGGAGTTTTATATTAAATTATCTTTTGGCAGTAGTTTCAAAAAAAAAAAAACTTGGAGTCCTGAAATTTCTGCAAAGGAAGGGGGTGTGTGGAGAGAGTGGGGAAGATGAGCAATGGAAGCCAAATGGGGGCTGAGGGAAAGGAAGGGAAAGGGATTCAAGGAGAGTTGGGACAGAAAAGACTGAGTGAAAGAAAGGGAAGGGCGAGCAGAAGAACAGGGCGGGTCTCTGCGCTTCTGGGCTCTAACAAATTCTCTGCACTCACAGCCTGCTGTGGTTAGCCTGGAGAGAAGTGTGCTTCCCTCCTTCCCAAGTCAGCAGGCCTGGGGCATCCGCCGTAGGCTCTTGGTGCCCTGCACCTCCCAGTCTGTCAAAATCTGTAACCACAGACACAGCCAAGAACTATGAGTCTCCTTCTCTTTATATCCTCCCTAATTTCTGTGACCTTGTCTCCCCTGCTCTGTGACCCAAACCTCTTGTCTGCAATGCATTTAAGATTTTACCAGGAGCATGGACTTCAAGCAGCTCCTATTTACTGCTCTACTAAAATTCCTGAGGTAATAAAGCCTCACAATTCAATTTCCTTGAAATGACAGAGAAAGGAAAATGTATAAACAGAGAAAGAAGAATGTATAAACAGAGAGAGGAACATGTATACAACATACAAAGTTATATTTCACTAAATTATGCCATCACTTAATGAGTTTTCTAAAGGCTAAGATTCTCAGCCCCAGTCTAGGACACAAGCATTTCAGCACTTTGTGCTGTTAAAGTATCTTGTTCAGGGATCCACTAAATGCAAGGTATATCTTATATTAGGTAGCAGTTTCTGGAGTTCAGGAAACTAATTAATGGTATAAAGGCATAACCTGGAAATAGCAATTGTTCATAAGACTGGACCCAATCAATTATTTTGCCAAGTAAAACTTTCCACTGGACAAAGAAAGATAGGATTAAAGGCAGGCAGGATGATGTCTATTAGAGCTAAATTTAAGTAGATGAGTTCTCCATGGTGTGACAGTATAAGCCTGTGGTCTACAGGAGTACATGTATGGTCAAGCACTTTATGGGAGCTGATAATGAGTCTGTATATATTTTTTAATTTTTCAAATACTGTCTCAAACCTATTGCCAAACTGGGATAACATTCAGAGTTGACTCCAACTAATGTGATGCGAGGGCTCATATTTTGTTTTTCTAAACATTTAGTTAAATAATCATACAGCAAGGCAAAAGCCCAACAGTTGCACAGTTTTATTAATAAAAAAGTGATTATACAGTTTTTTATTCCAAAAATGCCTAGAAAATGGTGTTTTATTTTAGTTTAGTGTAGTGGACTTGATTCTACTCTGTGTTAATTTTTCATTAGCTTCTGAAGTAAATATAGACCATTTATTTAACACAGTAATAATGATGTCAATTTGGACAAAGTAGTTTATTGATATTGGATCAGCAAAGGCACTAGGGGATTTACTGAATTTTGTAGCTTGTAGTCTATTATTAGGATGCCCTGAAAAATACTCCTAAAATGAACAAATGTATATGGAGATGTATATTAGATATGTCACCTTGTTTTAAATGTAATTTGCATATAGCATAAAAATTAGTTTTCAAAGATTCCAATTTTTTTTTATTGCATATCACTCCTTTATTTTATACTGATCTGGAAAAAAGATATTTTTAGTACAGTTATGCTCAAATGAGTACTGGGCCCAAGTGCTGGGCCAAGCAATTGGAACATGATTCAGAAGTCAGGCACAGTGAGAGACACACTTGGACATGATCAAGAGGCATTCTGCTGCCACAAAACAGTAAGGTAGGGGAGGGATTCTAAAACACACAGCAGGATGAACTCCTACACCTTAGAAGTCAAGGAGCTTATCCCATGATGGTGTAAGGAATGACTTATTTGCTGATGACCACATGTGGGAATATTTCAACTGCCACTAAAAACCCCAGGAGCGTTTTTTATTTTTGTATTTATATATAATTTTTTTTTAAGTAAATGCAACACAAAAGCATTAAGGATTGATCCAGCCTTTTAGAGTCAGGGAGGAATATTTGATTGAGTCACCATGCAGGTTACATTCATCTCCGCTGGAATGACTAGAGCTCCGAGTCACCTAACAACAGTGCCCAGCTGGCCTCTGGGGACACGAATAGGCTCACTCTTCTCATTGGTCACACCTCAGCATGGTTTTCTCCCTGACCCCTACTCAAGCAGCTCCTTATTAATAAACCACCATCAAACCCCCTGGGTGATGACCTCTCAATACTTCTGGATAAGTCTTCCCTCGGCTTGGACTGAGGACCATGCCCCAGACGTGCCATTCTGACTAGACTGTATGAAGGGAGTGGGTGCAAGAGATAAAATGGCTAGTGTGGAATTGCAAGCCACTGGTCCCCACCTGCAGCTACAACTTATAATGCCTACAGATGTCATCAGTGGGACATGTGCCAGGGAGAGGTGCAGAGGAATAGGGTGGGCCAGGGCAGGGGAGGAGGGTAATCCTTGGGAAAGTAATCTGCTGCTTGCCCTCACTTCTTGGCCTTGCCCTGGGCAGCCACAGCCTCCATGGCTTTACACACGGTCTCCTCATCCCCCAGGAATTGCATGGGCTTGATGGGCTTCAAGTTCTTGTCCAATTCATAGACCATGGGAATGCCAGTCGGCAGGTTCAGCTCCATGATAGCCTCTTCAGAGAGACTCTCCAGATGCTTGACGATGCCCCAAAGGCTGTTGCAATGGCCTACAATTAGTACCCGTTTCCCCTCCTTGATCTGGGGGACAATTTCTTCATTCCAAAAGGGCAGAGCTCTGGCAATTGTGTCCTTCAGACTCTCACGGGAGGGCAGCTGGTCTTCAGTGACGTCTGCGTACCTACGATCCTTACTGATGTTGCTGTAGAAAGGATGGTCAGGCTCCATGGGAGGTGGCGGAACATCATAGGAGCGCCTCCCGATCTTTACCTGGGCCTCACCATGCTTGGCAGCAGTTTCTGCCTTATTGAGGCCAGTCAGACCCCCATAGTGTCGCTCATTAAGGCGCCAAGTCCTCACCACTGGCAGCCACATTTGGTCAATGGCATCCAGCACTGTCCAGAGGGTCCGGATTGCTCTCTTCTGCACTGAAGTGAAGCAGATGTCAAACTCATAGCCAGCATCTCTCAGCGCCTGCCCACCTCGCTTCGCCTGCTAGTGCCTGGCTGGGCTCAGGTCCCCGTCGTACCAGCCACTGAAACGGTTCTCCAGGTTCCATGTGCTCTCACCGTGCCAGATTAGCACCAGCTTGTAGGCGGCCATGGCTAAGGTTCGGGGTGCGGCGCAGACTGGGGATCACTGAGATTCCGGAGTCGCTGCCCGGCCCCCGGCTGCGCCTGCGCACTTGCGCCCCACCCGTCCTGAAAGATTCCAATTTTTTTGAAGGTTAATAAGGTTTTGAAGAACGCAAATGTTTGAAACACAGGGATGAACTATGTTATTTAGTCAATCCCAGTTGTAATACTAAAAAGGAGTCTTGTTAAAAACCACATAAAATACAGTTATTAAAAGCATATCAAAGCCAGTTATTTCTAGAAAAGAAATTCATAAAGCAATATTTCTTAGGCTTGTGAAATTCTATGTAAAAGCAGGTTCTTTCTTGAGTGTTAAAGAAATAATGATGTGAGATTACAACCGTGAGAATAACATTTGCCTAGTTATTATTATTGGCAGTAACATTCTGTTGTAAAGTAGGTGGCAGAAACACCACAAAATCAAATGAAACATTTCCTCACGAACTACTGTGCCCAGATGGATTTCGTCCCCCGAATAGTAGTGGGATGCTGCAAGGAGCTGGCAGTCATTTTGGCAGAAGACTGCTTTCTCCTCAGTTTGAAAATCAAATCATTTTAAAGACAGAACTGCAGATATAAGGATTTTCCCTCTGTTAAATTGTATAATATAAAGTGGTCAAGATATATCAGTGTTATATAATTATAGCTTTGATTAGAAAACCTTTGAGTGGAGCTAATGAATTACACAGAGTGATCTTCTCAGTGGTAAATAGAAGTAGGTTTAGTAAAACATAAAAAGTTATAAAATATAAATTGCCTGTGGAAAGATGATTGATCAGGTTTCAAATCTGTATAACACAGTTTCTGAATTTAAATATTACCATTCTTTTTGGTGTCTAGTGTTTTTCAGATTTTTTAAAAGATAGTTTCAACTTCTGCCAAAATACTTTATTTACTAGGTTTATTTCGTGTTTTTGCAAGAAATATAATTCATTGAATGAATGCTAGGTTACCATAGCTACTTGTGTTATATTTGCATACATTTTATTTAAGTTTAAAATCATGTAAGTACTTGAAAATCATTTCACAGCTATTAAATATGGGCAGGCACTGGTTTGGGAGTCAGGAAATATTCAGAATCCAGTTCATTAATAAACATGTGACTTGGACAAATCAGGTATTTATTTTGGAAGTAATAAGCACACATATTCTAAACAAAGTATCAATTTTGTTTGTTTTCTATTAAATGAAAAGGATGGATTAGATGGTTTTTAACTTTTCTTTCAACGTTTGCTATTTCTTGATTTTATGATTTACTTATCTTTATCCGATTCTCTTAAAGTAACTTACTTAACCTTTCAGAAGTCCTGAGATTGAAGCAAACTAATTCTTCTTTGAAAAGCCTGTCTTATAAACTCTAAGGATCTCTTCCACATCAATAGTAAAATATGATTATGTTAAGGATTAGTTATGTATCTATTCTAATTGATCATAATGGCAATAGTAGAAGTTTGATAAAGCATGATAGAAGCATGATAAAATGGTCTTACCACGTAGGGGTGAGGGAATGGAGGGAGTGGAGAAGGAAATTACATTTAGGCTTTCAAAGTAACATGGAATTTAAGAACCAAAATAATTCCATGAGAAGTTGCCTAAATTATGTTATTCCTCACCTAAATCAACAATAGCATTAGGATGCAAAGTTGTGGATGTTGGGAGTCTTTTAAGGGCAACATTAAATGACACACTTTTTGTCACTCAGATTCTGAATGAAAGAGGCAAATTAGCAGAGGAATAACATATGAATGGGCTTTCCAGGTGGCTCAGATGGTAAAGAATCTGCCTGCAATGCTGGAGACCTGGGTTTGATCCCAGGGTGGGGAAGATCCCCTGGAGGTAGGTATGGCAGTCCACTCCAATATTCTTGCCTGGAGAATTCCCATGGACAAAGGAGTCTGATGGGCTATAGTCCACAGGGTCGCAAAGAGTCAGACATGACTGAGCGACTAAGCACAACACATATAAAACAAAATATCACCTTATAATTTCATAGAAGTTTGTTTGGAGGGTATAGCTGTGTAGTCGGGGACAGAGGTATCCCCCCAAAGAAGCTGCATAGTATTAATTTATAAAAGGCCCAATTTCTTCAAGTAGTTGTTGTTATTGTTCAGTTGCTCCATATAAACACAAGGATTAAAGGATTAAAATGTATCTCTGGTTCTCAAAGACATACACATACAAATGTGTATTTGAAAGCAATACCAATTTTCACATTGGAGCTTTTTTGCTCAGATTTTTCCTCCCAAATTTCATATTCAAAAGACAATGTCATACATTTGCTCCATCTAATATTTAAGCATTACATCTCCAAAGTAGATTCTGATCCCATCCATTTTTCTTTGTCTTCACTGTCAAAAATCTAGACCAAGCCTCTGTTTGTTGTTCAGTCATTCAGTCATGTCTGACTTTTTTCAACCCCATGAATTACATCACATCAGGTTTCCCTGTCCTTCAGTGTTTGCTGGAGTTTGCTCAAACTTATTTCCATTGAGTTGGTGATGTCATCCAACCATCTTGTCCTCTGTCGTCCTTTTCTCCTCCTGCCCTCAAGCTTTCCCAGCATCAGAGTCTTTTCCAATGAGTTGGCCCTTCACATCAGGTGGCTAAAGTACTGGAGCTTCAGCCTCAGCATCTGTCCTTCCAATTCNGAGTTGGTGATGTCATCCAACCATCTTGTCCTCTGTCGTCCTTTTCTCCTCCTGCCCTCAAGCTTTCCCAGCATCAGAGTCTTTTCCAATGAGTTGGCCCTTCACATCAGGTGGCTAAAGTACTGGAGCTTCAGCCTCAGCATCTGTCCTTCCAATTCATACTCAGGGTTGATTTCCTTTAGGATTGACTGGTTTGATCTCCTTGCTATCCAAGGGACTCTCAAGAGTCGTCTCCAGCACCACAGTTCAAAAACAGCAGTTCTTTGGTGCTCTGCCTTCTGAGTTGGACTATAAGGGCAACTCTTATATCTACATGACTACTGGAAAAACCATAGCTTTGAGTGTACAGACTTTTGGCATCAAAATAATATCTCTGCTTTTTAATACACTGTCTAGGTTTGTCAAAGCTCTCCTTTCAAGGAGCAGGCGTCTTTTAATTTCATGGCTTCAGTCACCATCTGCAGTGATTTTTGGAGTCCAAGAAAATAAAGTCTGTCACTGTTTCCATTGTTTCCACATCTATTTGTCATGAAGTGATGGGACCATATGCCATGATCTTAGTGTTTTGAATGCTGAGTTTAAACCAGTTTTTTCCCTCTCCTCTTTCACCTTCATCAAGACGCTCTTTAGTTCCTCTTCAATTTCTGCTGTTAGAGCGGTATCATCTGCATATCTGAGGTTACTGATATATAACCTCCCAGCAGGCTTGATTGCAGCTTCTACTTCATCCAGTCCAGCATTTCACATGATGTACTCTACATCGTAGTTAAATAAGCAGAATGACAATATATTACCTTGAATGATTCCTTTCCCAATTTGGAACCAGTCTGTTTTTCCATGTCAGTTGCTACTGACATGGAAAACTTTTGCTTCTTGACCTGCATGCAGGTTTCTCAGGAGGCAGGTAAGGTGGTCCAGTATTCCCATCTGTTTAAGAATTTTCCACAATTTTCCACAATTTGTTGTGATCTACACAGTTAAAGGCTTTAGTGTAGTCAATGAAGAAGAAGTATATGTTTTTCTGGAATTCTCTTGTTTTTGTGTGATCCAAGGGATGTTGGCAACTTGATCTCTAGTTCCTCTGCTCTTTCTAAATCCAGCTTGTACATCTGGAAGTTCTCAGTTTACGTACTGTTGAAGACTGTCTTGAAGGATTTTGAGCATTACCTTGATAGTATATGAAATGACCACAGCTGTGTGATAGTTTGAACATTCTTTGGCCTTTATAAGACTGCCTTTATGTTTAAGTCTTATTGAAATGCCACACTGAAAACAAAATGCTTCATTTGAACTATTGTAGATATTTCTGTTTAGATGTGAAAATGCAGATGTCTAAAGGCATCTGAACTGTGCAGCATCATGGGTTAAGGTTTTACTTTTTAAATTTGAAGTTCCTCTATGTGTACTATCAGTTCAGTTGAGTCACTCAGTCATATCCGACTCTTGGTGACCCCATGGACTGCAGTATGCCAGGCCTCCCTGTCCATCACCACATCCTGGAGTTTACTCCAGCTCATATCCACTGAGTTGGTAATACCATCCAACTATCTCATCCTCTGTCATTCCTTTATTCTCCCACATTCAGTCTTTCCCAGCATCAGGGTCTTTTCCACTGAGTCAGTTCTTCACATCAGATGGCCAAAGTATTGGGGTTTCACCTTCAGCATCAGTCATCCCAATGAATATTCAGGACTGATTTTCTTTAGGATGCACTGGTTGGATCTCCTTGCAGTCCAAGGGACTTTAAAGAGTCTTCTCCAACACCATAGTTCAAAAGCATCAGTTTTTCAGTGCTTTGCCTTCTTTATAGTCCAACTCTCACATCCATACATGACTACTGGAAAAACCATAGCTTTGACTAGATAGACCTTTGTTGGCAAAGTAATACCTCTGCTTTTTAATATGCTGTCTAGGTTGGTCATAACTTTTCTTCCAAGGAGCAAGCATCTTTGAACTTCATGGCTACAGTCACCATATGATTTTGGAGCCCGAAAAAATAAAATCCGTCATCGTTTCCATTGTTTCCTCATTTATTTGNGATAGACCTTTGTTGGCAAAGTAATACCTCTGCTTTTTAATATGCTGTCTAGGTTGGTCATAACTTTTCTTCCAAGGAGCAAGCATCTTTGAACTTCATGGCTACAGTCACCATATGATTTTGGAGCCCGAAAAAATAAAATCCGTCATCGTTTCCATTGTTTCCTCATTTATTTGCCATCAAGTAATGGGGCCAAATGCCATGATCTTAGTTTTCTGAATGTTGACTTTTAAGCCAACTTTTCCACTCTCCTCTTTCACTTTCATCAAGAGGCTCTTCAGTTCCTCTTCACTTTCNGAAAGATGGTTATGATAACCTTGTATGCGAGACAGCAAAAGAGACACAGGTGTATAGAACAGTCTTTTGGACTCTGTAAGAGAGGGAGAGGGTGGGATGATTTGGGAGAATGGCATTGAAACATGTATAATATCATATATGAAATGAGTCGCCAGTCCAGGTTCAATGCGTGATGCTGGACGCTTGGGGCTGGTGCACTGAGATGACCCAGAGGGATGGTATGGGGAGGGAAGAGAGAAGGGGTTCAAGATGAGGAACATGTGTATACCTGTGGCAGACTCATGTTGCTGTGTGGCAAAATCAATACAATATTGTAAAGTAATTACTCCAATTAAAATAAATAAATTTATATTTTTAAAAAAGTGAGAGGAGATGTCCTTGCTTTGTTTGTAATCTTAGTGGGAAAGGTTCTTGTTTCTTCCATTGCACTTTAAAACTTGTTGTTACTGTAAAGGAAATATATTGAGTTTTTCATATCACCTTTGAAATAGACACCTCAATTCTTTTACCACTTTTAGGAATCTTTCAGATGTTTCTGTTTTTTCTAGGCATACAATTATATAGTATGCAAATAACTATATTTTACTTCTTTCATCCTTATTAAATAATGTAGTTGTATCTCATATCTAATTGGATTGGTATGTATAGTGTTGAGTTTTTCCTAAGGTTTATGAAAATATGTTTAGGGTTTGTAAAGTTTTTTGTTGACCTTCGGGATCTCTGTTTGTGTGTGTATAAAATGTTAGAACAACTGGACAAATGGATGTCTACCTCACTCCATATAGTAAGCAAATTCTAGGGCTTCCCTGGTGATCCAGTGATTAAGAATCCACCTTGCAATGCAAAGGTCACCAGTTCATCCCTGGTCCAGGAAGATCCCATCTGCTGCAGAGCAACTAAGCTCACACACCATAACTACTGCACCTGCACTCTGAAGCTTGTGAGCCACAACTATTGAGCCTACATGCAGCAACTACTGAAGCCCGCATGCCCTAGAGCCCATGCTCCATAACAGGAGAAACCTCAGCAATGAGAAGCCTGTGCACTGCTACTAGAGACTAGGCCCTGCTCCCCATAACTAGAGAAACCCTCTGTGCAGCTATGGAAACCCAACACAGCCAATAAGTAAATAAATATTAGAAAACAATTTCCAAATAGGTCAAAGATTTAAATTTACAAATCTAAACCATAAAATGATAAAAATGAAGAACAAAAACATGATGCATCCCTCCACACTCTCAGGGACATAGATGCTTTCCAGAGCATGACACAAAATCTAGAAACCAAAGAATTAGAGTTTAATCATCACATAACATGTAAAATATTTTAATTAAATTTTGTAATCTGTAGCACAAAACACCATAAACTCAAAATACATACACTATATATATTTTTAAAGCCCCCACATTCCCAAATTAAATGGTTCATATTGTATCTAAAAGGGTGCTGTAGATTAAAAAGGAAAAGAAAATGAAAACATGTACTGTTATTTAAATAGTCACAGAAAGAAAAGAAAATATAGCTCTTGAACATATGCTCAAGTAAGTTCACATAAGTTCAGCTTTTCTCATTTTAAGACAAATGCAAATTAAATCAGTAATATGGCTCCTGTTTTGCCCCAATCAGATTGGACATACTGAAAATATGATAACACATTATGTGGTGAGAATGTACATGAGTAGGCACCATGTTCCATTGTTGTCAGAAGAATCAATTGGTTCAACCTTCAGAAAGAGTTATTTGGTAATAATACCAAAATTAAAGATTCACATTTTGCATAGATAAGTACAACTGTAGAAATTGATACCATACTATTCACATAATGTGAAAGTATGTGTATGCTGCTGCTGCTGCTGCTAAGTCGCTTCAGTCATGTCCGACTCTATGCAATCCCATAGATGGCAGCCCATCAGGCTCCCCTTTCCCTGGGATTCTCCAGGCAAGAACACTGGAGTAGGTTGCCATTTCCTTCTCCAATGTGTGAAAGTGAAATCGCTCAGTCGTGTCTGACTCTTAGCGACCCCATGGACTGCAGCCTACCAGGCTCCTCCGTCCATGGGATTTTCCAGGCAAGAGTACTGGAGTGGGGTACCATTGCCTTCTCCAAGTATGTGTATAACATATATTAATTGTATCTTTATTTATAATAACAAAAGATTAAAAACAGACTGAATACCTATCACTCAGGAATTGATTGAATAAATTATAGTATGCACACACAAAAAAAGGAAAACCATGCAGCTGATAAAGAGTTGAATCTGTAAAAACTGATAAGAAATTAACTCTAATAGGTATTTTCAGTGAAAAGTGCAGGATGCAGAAAATGTGTGAGTAAACGTATACCTATGTGATTGGTGCATACCTATTACATAGACAGATAACAGTGGTTATGTCTTGGGTCAGAAACTGATTTTTTGCGAACAAGAAGGAAGGGGAATTATCCAGTTTCCTTTAATGTTTTGAATTTATGTCATTTATGCATGTATTCTATCAAAAAACCAGTCAGAAATAAAACCATCCATACACTGATGTTATAATACTTCCCTTAGAAAATGCACCATACTTGTTATCCTTAAACATTTATTTCAAAATAAATAACTGCCAGTATTTTCCTGATTCCTTATGGGAGCAGTAGAATTTTAAGGCAAAATATTATTTTTCTATTAATTTAAATTTATTTGATTTAAATTTTCTTTTTTTCCAGGCCCTAAGCTGAATTGCAGGTAGATTAGAACGACCTCTGAAAATTTCACTAGTTCACTTCATGGACAGAGAATACAAATTTAGACTTGTATACCCGGTAAAGAATCTGCCTGCAGTACAGGGGATCTGGATTCAATCCCTGGGTTGGGAAGATATCCTGGAGAAGTCATGGTAACCCACTCCAATATTCTTGCCTAGAGAATCCCCGTGGACAGAGGAGCCTGGCAGGCTCCATGGGATCCCCACAGTCCATGGGATCTCAAAGAGTTGGACGTGACTGAGTGACTAAGCACATCACAGCCCCTTGTTTCCGGTCACCCATCAAAAACTTCACAGCAATGGGAATCTCCCTCAGTAAAATTTGAATTTCCTGTGAAACCTCTCAAAAGATATATGGCAGCAATTTTAATATTGCAGTTCATATACACCAAAGCTGCAATTGACTATATCGTAGTTTGCTGACCTTAATGAGTTAACGATCTTCCGTCCTAGCTCAGTTGGTAAAGAATCTCCCTGCAAGACAGGAGACCTGGGTTCAGTTCCTGGGTCGGGAAGATCCCCTGAAGAAGGAAATGGCAACTAGTCCCAATCTTGCCTGGAGAATCCTATGGACAGAGACGCCTGGCAGACTAGAGTCCATGGGGTTGCAAGAGTTGGACGCGACTTAGCAACTAAACCGTGAACCAATGAGTTAATGCTGTGTCCAAATACAATTTGTGGTCAAATGATAGCCTAGGCTCTGAGAAGTTTTGGCTCAGTATTATGTGTGAAATTTGAGCTGATATTAAATATGCCTTAAAACAACACCTTTGGGATTTGGCCTCCAGCATCTGATCAGGTCTGGCAGCTATATAGAGTCAAGAGTTTTGCCTCAGGTCTTTTTGCACTATAGGAATCATTATAAGAATATCATTATTGCCTTTAGTGAAGGAAAATATCTCAGTGTTTGAGCTTGTGAAACTGTCCTCTTTCTGATTATTTTTTCCTCTGAAATAAGAGAATTCTGCTGTATCCTTTACCTACGGTTATCTTCTCCTGCCACAGCCCAAGCTAGTAATTCCTTTCCAGCCTAGCCTTTCTGCCATTCTTAGTCATCTAATTGTTGTCTGTCTAACCTTAAACTGTCTCTTTCTATATGCGTTTAAGTAGGCCGACCCTAGCATGACTGATGCCATGACAGGTCACAGTTCCATTGTCTTTGTCTCAGAATAGATGAAGGCTCAGTCAGGACAGCCATGGCTATTTGACTGGTCATTAAATCTGGTTGGAGCAAACTGTTCTGACTGGCTTGATCAGGAGCCACTGGTGCAGATTAGACAGTTGCATTTAATATCCTCTCAGAAACAACCCCCTTTCCACTTCATCCTGTTGATGAGTTAACCATGGTCTCTCTGGGGCTACATCCTCATCTTCTGGGTGGCTCACAGAGTGAATAGCTCATTTGGGACAGGGTGGTACTTAGCCAATGTACTTTAATTAAGGCTATACTTGAATAACTTCCTTAAGTTATGGCACGGTTCCTGCCTCGGCAAAGCATAGGATTGAATTAATAAACATGGGACGTTTATAACAAAAAAGCTGAGATAGAAGATCTGTTTGTTAAGCCAAACTCATAGAAAGTGGAGATGGTGGTTGCAAGAAGCTGGGAGAGGGGAAAATAGAGAGTTGCTGTTCATTGACATTAAATTTCAGTTATGTAAGATGAGTAAGTTCTAGAGAGCTATATGACTTTGTGCCTGTAGTTGGTGATACTGTCTTGCATGTTTAATAGTTTGCTTAACGGGTCATGCCAAAGATCTCAAATTAAATGTTCTAGCTACAAAAAAAAAAAGAATTTGTAGTTATTTCATTTGGATTTAATTGGAAATGAACACAGTCCTCTAGTTTGTATTGCATAACAGGAGGTTGCAGATATTAAGATCTTTCAAGCTCCTTAAAATATCTGTATTCTTTCTCCTTAGGACTTCATATGCAGAGTAAATGGTGATTAAAATGTGCAGGATGACAAGATGGAGCAAACAGTGCTTGTACCACCAGGACCTGACAGCTTCAACTTCTTCACCAGAGAATCCCTTGCGGCTATTGAAAGACGCATTGCAGAAGAAAAGGCTAAGAATCCCAAACCAGACAAGAAAGACGATGATGAACATGGCCCAAAGCCAAATAGTGACTTGGAAGCCGGAAAGAACCTTCCTTTTATTTATGGAGACGTCCCTCCAGAGATGGTGTCAGAGCCACTGGAGGACCTGGATCCCTACTATATCAATAAGAAAGTGAGTGTGTTTTATCAGGCATATTTTGCTGTATATTGCCTTATAGTATACCTTAGACTGTTACAGCACCAACATATGCTAAGTTTGCACAAACGCTAAGTATCCTTCTCTTTGGGAAATAGAATACATTTGTATATGCTTTATGCATATTTATGGCAAATAAATTGATTAGATCATAACGGATGGAGCTGTCCCAAATGTACACAAAAGATATCTAAAAATAAATGTAAGTCATAGGCAGCTATTTTGACAAATTAAAAACTTCTCCCCAGTGGTTGAATTTACTATTTATGAGTTTTCTGTACTTGAAAATCCTGAAATTGTCACAAGTTATAAAGATCTCAAAAATGCTGGTATTAATTTCTCATAGAACAAAATTTGATACCACAAGGATTTTCAATTTTTATATTATATATAAATATTATGTTATATATCATATATCAATTAAGTTCCTGAAGAAACTTTTTCATTCAGGAAAGAACATTCCTATACAAACTATAGTTTAAACAATTATTTAATCTTTTGGTGGGAATATATTAATATTGGTAAGGATTATCCAAAAATGTAGTAATCTAAAAATACATAAATTTGAATATTCATGCTTGAAATGAGTGTATTTAGTACCTAGCCTTTCATTATGACCATGATATCACCAAGCCAAGAAGAAAAGTATAAAACAAAGATAAAATTTAAAAATTAATATCTTGATTTTAGAAAATTTGTGCCTTGTTAATTTGCAATATTTTATTATATTTTTCACCTAAAACAACATATTTGTTAACTCTTGGTGGAATGGTATAGCACAAAGATTGTGATTAAGCAAATGAAATGTTATAGTTAAATATGGTCTTTAAAAATGCCCCCCAAACTTTTAGGGATGTTTTTGGTTGTTGGCACAATTATCATGTTAGTTTTTATGAAGTGCAAAAGTTTGGAATTATGATATGTTAATTCAAGGCAGTTTTGTAAATTGCTTCTCATTGACTACTGCAGCTTTCAGAGGTAGAAACCTCTTAGGTTCAGATTTTTTTTNAGTGGCTTGGGTGTCTAAGGATGGCAGGGTGATCTTCATTAAACAACACAACACACATGCACCGTGCTCCTGGTGTAGATAAAGGGTCTAATGATGGAAGTATCACTGGGGAAAAAGCTTCCTAGGATGAGATTTCTCATTCTCACCAATACTGGGGATGTGGGTTTTATTGCTTTTGTGGGTTGTAACATACAAATGTTAATCAGGCTAGTGATTCCCCTAAGGCTTAACTCAGGTACAGTACTTAATGTGTCAGTTGTGTCTATATAGCACATCTCTATGGTTCCCTTCTTAAAAATGTATAGAATAAGCAAAGCAAGCCTCTTATCAGAATGGCTGGAGAATCTTTGCTGTGTTAGGTGAAAGTGCAGTGATGCATGTATATAAGGAATTTACCTGTAAGGAATAGAAAGGACACAAACCACAGCGAAGCTGTCTGTGATCTTCTACAAAGACAATGTCAGTGAGCTTATGGAAATGTCACTGCTGATGGTATATTTTCGGATGGCATTAGCCCACATATTTTTATCTCTTTTGCCCCAGTTTAAAATGTACTAATTACATAATGTTCAAAATTTCTGCTGAGATTGTTAAAATAGTTTAATCNGAAGCTGTCTGTGATCTTCTACAAAGACAATGTCAGTGAGCTTATGGAAATGTCACTGCTGATGGTATATTTTCGGATGGCATTAGCCCACATATTTTTATCTCTTTTGCCCCAGTTTAAAATGTACTAATTACATAATGTTCAAAATTTCTGCTGAGATTGTTAAAATAGTTTAATCCATGTTCAATGACATTGTGACAGTAACTGGAAAAATAGTATCAACTGTCTAATGAACATTCATGGCACAGGAAGCATTCTGGACCCTCAGATGTTTTAAGCCTTCAGAAGCTCAACGTAAAAACTAAGGAATAAATTAACAATGCTATCAAAAAAGACCCACAGAATTTTCCACACTGTGTTAACTTTGGTTCCATGGTCTTCAGAACGTGATTCCAGGCTGGATTCCTTTTTTTGTTTATTTACTGTGTGGCAAGGCACATTTTAGCTTGTGAACACACCTTTATTTCTTCGTGGGATTCTTTTTTTTTTTTTTTCTCACAGTTTCCTTTCATAGCTTCGGTTGATATTGCACCATTTGGCTATACGTTCAAATTCTTCACCCACTCTTTGTTACAGAAAACTTCTTCCTTCTCATGTTCTTCTTAAAATTACAGATGACTCATTAGTATCCTTTTGACTGTGACAGTGTACTGGAAATAGAATGAGGTATTTTAGCTGTGCAGTGAAAATGGATGTTTGTTAATTATGGAATGTACAAATGTATCCATTTTAAAATGTACTCTTCACTTGACTGTCTCACTAACCGTTTAAAGACAATTTATTCTCCCCTTTTATCAGCTCTTCTGAAAGAGATGCATGGCTCCTCTTTATTGGGGCTGCGTGAAAAATCGGACAAGACTTCGTGGTTTTAAATTCATGCCTGGTTTGTCATCGCCACAGGAGTTTTTAATTGTTACGTGGGGTAGGGAGAGTTATTTATTTTGGTTTTAAACAAATTGAGATTAGGTAGTTTTTCTTGCAAAAGTAATTTAAGAGAAAATCAGAACAATAGATGGTAAAAGCTCATGATTCCACGAATTTTCATCGTCATGAATTTTCTTTGTATATCATTAGCGCCTCTAAAATTACCAGTCACCCAGGCTCTCCCTCTCTTAGTTTCAGGGCACTCTAGTTCACTTTTGGATCTTTCTCCTACCCACCCTTTGTTTCTTTCTTATGTCCCTTTCTTCTTTGTCACCTCCCTGTCTCTGGCTCAGAAACAGTCCCAAGCTGATGAGGGCGGTAGTGAAATAACGTTAGCATTTATCAAGTACCTGCCATATTAGTAAAGCTTCAAAGGAAAGTGACCAAAACTTAATGGAAAATCGTTTTTGAAAACAAAGAATCACACAACTAAGTGTGTGTATAGGGTAAATCTGGTCTTACTATCAAAGGATCCAGAGCCTAAAACTGTCATCAGGCCACAGTCCTTTTGCATTTCTCACTCTGCTTCCATCTGTGCCAGCTGCATTCACAGGCTGGTTCTTCCCACAGGATGGTAGAAATAGCCATCAGGAGCACAGAGAGGGGGAGAAGGCAGTGGCACCCCACTCCAGTACTCTTGCCTGGAAAATCCCATGGACGGAGGAGCCTGGCAGGCTGCAGTCCATGGGGTCACTAAGAGTCAGACACGACTGAGCGACTTGACTTTCACTTTTCACTTTCATGCATTGGAGAAGGAAATGGCAACCCACTCCAGTACTCTTGCCTGGAGAATCCCAGGGAAGGGGGAGCCTGGTAGGCTGCCGTCTGTGGGGTCGCACAGAGTCGGACTCGACTGAAGCGACTTAGCAGCAGCAGTAACAGCATAAAGCTAACTTTTACAGCCTAGTAACTCCAAAGAAAAGAACTCATTTTTTCTTCAAAATTTCTCCTGGAATTCATTTCACTAGGTCACATAACCTATTCTGAATCAGCTACTGTAGCCAAGGGTTTGTGATGATCTCATTGGCCAGATCAGTGTCACATGTTGACCAGTGTTGCCAAGGGATGGATCAGCTCCACCCAAGTCATGTGGCTAGACAGTGAGGCAGCGGTTTTCTGTGAAAGGAAGAGAGACTTGTGAAGAAGGTGTGCTAGACAAAGGAAAGCCAAGCTCTGCCTATGCTTTAGGACATTTACAGTTCTTATTTAACCAACATGCCCTTCCAAGATAATTCTCATCTTTATTTTAAAATGATGAAACTGAGGTAAAGTAATTGTCCTAAGATCATAGAGCTATTAAGTACCAGAGACTAGATTTCAAACCAGATCCTTCAGCTTCCACGGCTTATTGCCACGCTACTCTGGATTGGCAATTGTCACACTAATGAAGAGAAGTCAGTGACGGAATCTAAATAAGCCTGTTGCTACTTTTCCTGCCTCTCCACACAGGCCACTGTGAAGCTGTCCTCCTCATCTCCTCGGCTGGCAGTATTTCCCAAACCTGACTTGTTGCCTCACTACTTGTACTCAATCTGGGCCTGCCTTTATAAAAACTAAAATCTCTGAGACTCAGTGGCTCTAGATCAGTTCCTAAATTAATTAGAAAATTACATTTCCCATCATATTCTAATAGATTGTTTTTTCACATTTTTTCCAAAGAGGACAGATTGAGGTAACATGAACTGTGTGCCTCTGTTAAAGAAATGCCATTTAAATTGGGATCTCAAGCGTAGAAAGAAGAGAGAAGTCTTCCATGGGAAGGGAACAGCCTGTAAGAAGACATGTAATATAGTGGGACTGTAATAAGTAAAAGGAAAGTAAGATGTGGCTGGGGAGATGGGCTTGGGGCTAGATCAAAGCCCCAAGAGTTTGAAGTTTAAGGGAAAAATAAGTCTCTGAAGACTTTGGGTAGAGAAGGGGCAATGTTCACTTTTTGCTTTTAAGATCAAGTTGCCGGTCTTTATAGAGGTCTGGTCTAGATTTTTGACAAAGAAGACAAAGAATGATGTATGAGATCAGAGTCCATTTTGGAGACATAGTGCTTAAGTATTGGGAGCAAACGGATGGCATTGTTTTTTGAATATGAAATTTGGGAGGAAAGAAACTGAGCAGCAAAGTTCCGATGTGAAAATTGGCATTGCTTTAACTTATGTTAAAACACGTAAGTTTTAACAAGTGTTTGTTTGTGTATATATTTGAGTTTGTATACACAAGTGTTTGTGTGTGTATATATTTGAGAACCAGAGATACTTACATTTTTAATCCTTTAATCCTTGTGTTTATATGGCACTTGGAATCATTAAGGAGATTCACATGTTTTATTTTATTTCTATCCTTTAAACCACCCTGAGGTTAGTAGTATTATAATCTTCTCCATTCAGATGAAGAAATTGACATGGAATAATTTGCCCAAAGTCTTCACACAGCAACATCGGCAATAAAACTGGGCCAATTAGTCCTTTTCTGTCAATGAAAAATTAACTGAGCATGGACTATGTACCATACCCATGTTATTGGCTAAAGATACAGGGATGAGAAATATTTGACCCCCAGATTTTATCTGTTTACCGGTGGTTATCATTTATTCTCTCTGTCTGAGGCAGAGGCAGAAGCATCTGTATCCAGCTGACGGGAACCCAGTTAGGGACCAATTATGGGGTCATCTCTAGAACTGACCCCACTGCAACCATTCTACCCAGCTAAACCTTAGGGACAAACAATTTTACAGACTCTTTTCTGGGTACATATTTTTTTCCTTTGCATGAACTTAAAGCAAAAATTAATAAAAAAAAAAAAACACCTATGAGGCCTTGAGCCTGTAGATGTATTTTTGTTTGTCTCATGCAATAAAATTTTGAATTAGTGTCTGAGATTTATAAATCAGAAGATTGCACAAACATGTGTAAACCTACATATTTAGGTTTCTCACACGCTATCAGATCTGGCATTACTGATTTGCATATCAGAAATTAGCATGCCTCTTGCACTGTCTGGCCTCTGTGGGGTGTTGGTTTGTGATCCCTGGCTTCAAGACAATTAAATGAGGGCTGGATGTTAAAGCTTGGTGGGCCGTGGGCAGGCATCAGTTCACAGATTGTTCTTTAGGCTGGTTATCCCTCATCTAAGCAGAAAAATAGAATGAGATTGGGAGATAAATCATTTTTTAAATTATTGCTCACTCACTTTGGAATCAGGTAGAGAACCTGTGAGAAAGCTTTCCATCCCTCAGTGAGCCAGGAAAGGAGGGAAATCTTGGCCTGAATCCACAGGTTAAAAAAAAAAAAAAAAAGGCAAAGACGTAGGTGAGATCATTTAGATAGCTCATAGGGAAAAAAAATAGAATAAGGTGCCAAGGATTTGGCCCACAGTGAAAGATGTCCCCAGAGATATGTACTAATGGGAATCTCTTGCCTTTCAATGCAACTATTTACACCCAAAGTTCTGAAGCATCTCTTCTGCCATGTGGTTTCATTCTGCCCTTTCTTGCTGGAACCTTTTCTCAGGCCAACAGCTTAGAGCTAGAAAAAGGTTGACCCCACTTGAAGAAGATAGAGCCAGGGAATTTCCCTAATTTGAATGCCAGGGTAATATCAAAGCGGGGAGAGAGGTGCACCTTGCTGCCCAACTTAGAAATCTGTTACCACTTTTAGAGCAATGATTTCTTATAAAGAGTGATGGAGTTCCATGATGTTATTACACAGAATTCTATTTCATTAGGAATTACATAGGCTTTTGAATCTATCCTTTCTTTGGGAAAAGATGTTCAGAGTTCCAAACAATTGACCTCCAAGCACATTTTTGGATCACAGTATAAGTACAAGTTGAAAATCACCTCTCTAAAATTTGAGGCTAAAGAATAAATGTATTTGACCGATAGCATATTCTGTTTTTCTATTATTCATGGTCATTGCTCACCTTCCTCTGTTATTTCTTTTGCTTTTGCCAGTACATTTACTATAAGAGTAGGCAAATTGAGTTGGCATCAATCCTTTTATTTGGCAATTTTAAAATAATGTTTAGATAAACACAAAGCTGAACCTTAGGTTTAAACTGTTTAAGAAGCAAAACACCTAGATTGAAAGACAAATTAAGATAATAGACATAATTTTTAAGGAAACTGGGAAACTATAGTTTGTTAAATTCAGTGTTCATCCTGAGGGGAAAAGATAAATCAGTTTCTAAAGTCTCAGAGACAAGAAGGATCACTAAATAGTTAACAAGCACAGATTCATAAACAATAATCCTACCAAACTAGTATAACTTAAGTGTTTTCTTATTGACTATGCAGCATATAAAGGGGAAAGATTTTCATGCAGGTGCATAGCATAAGCATCGATAAGAAAAACAGATTCATAGTCCTCCTGTTGCAGATCACCCTAGTTATTCATTAAAAGTGCAGAATGCTGGACATCACAATCTGACCTGCTGAATTAGAATCACAACACCTCTGTGAGCTTAGTGCATGCATGCATGCTAAGTCGCTTCAGCTGTTTCTGATTCTCTGTGCCCCCACAGACTATTGCCCGCTAGGCTCCTCTGTCCACGGGATTTCCCGAGCAGAATACTGGAGCGAGTTGCCATGTCCTTCTCCAAGGCATCTTCCTGACCCAGGGATCAAACTCGTGTCCCTGATGTCTCCTGTACTGGGAGGCCAGTTCTTTAGCTCTAGTGCCACCTGAGAAGCCCCAAGTTTAGTGTATATATTCCCATTTTTTCAAAAGAAGCAAATGAGTCACAGAAAAATTAATAACTTATCCAGGATCTCAATGCTGGAAGGCAACACAACCAGATTTTGAGCCAGGCATCCAACTCCAGAGTCCACATTCTTAATAAATACATAAGCTAAAACAAATCCTAAATAATTTTTTAAAAAGAATTTTAAAAAAACCCCACAAATCCTACTTTTATTTTCCTAATGTTGCTTTCTCGACTATTAAACTTTGATTATCAGGAGTATTAACCTGCTTGGTGGCTCAGACGGTAAAGCATCTGTCTACAATATGGGAGACCCAGGTTCAGTCCCTGGGTTGGGAAGATCACTTGGAGAAAGAAATGGCCATCCACTCCAGTACCATTGCCTGGAAAATCCCATGGACAGAGGAGCCTGGTAGGCTACAGTCCATGGGGTCGCAAAGAGTCGGACACGACTGAGTGACTTCAGGTTTAACCTGCTTGGGGTTTTATGTTGTCTTCTTTAAAGCTGGAATGGGTTTTTACCTAACAAAGCTTGCTGAAGAGAGTATGACTTGGCAGTACAATGAATGGTTTACACCTAGGTTGGTGCTGCCCAATTCAGTGGACAATATTCATGCGTGGCTATTGTACTTGAAATGTATTTGACCTGTGGCACGTTCAGTCTTTGAAGATTTAGAATGGTATGAAAAGAGGATGTAAATCATTTCAATAACTTTTAATACTGATTTCATTCCCAAATGATAATATATAGGATATATCGGGTTAAAGAAAATATTATTCAGATTAATTTCATCTGCTTTTTTTTTCTGTTTTAAAATATGGCTATTAGAATGTTTAAAATATGTGACTCAGATTTGTCGTTCATGTAGTATTTCTATTTGGTAGCTCTGGTCTAAGTAAACTTCCACTAATACTTCTAGATTTTCTTCTGTCAGTAGAGATAGTTGAACATTTACTAGTTTTCAGGCTTCTTGGGATCATAACTTACTACTTATTTCAAGTTTCTTGAGGGTCTTTGTTTTCTCTACAAACTTTACTATAGAACTTTGTGAATATTGTGCTAAATGGTTAACACACATCTTCTGCATTGAAGTGATTTGAATTAGCAATTGGACTGAGAATTAGGTCTAGGCTGCTTTCCAAGTGTCTGAAACACTCATACATATTAACAGCTTAACATATAGGGACTTAGTAAATGCTACTTGAGTTTAGAAGCTATACATAGAAGAGATAAGTGACAAGCCTGATCGATATCTAGTATTATGAAGAGTTACATTCCTACAAATGTGTCTCTAAAGTGGCATTTTATATATAACATCTCATTTCTAATTCAGTCAAAATGCTGTCTTGAAATTTGTTCTGAGGCACAATATTATTCTCAGGTTAAAATGACTTCATGAATTTCCTACAGCCTTGGGCTGTTTAAAAAAAAAAGAAGTCTATTTCAAGCTGGATACTACTGTATCAGCCTTTTCTCCACAATCAATTCTGAAGTTTTTCTTTTCTATTGAAGTGACTTAATGCAATAAAAATTTTCCTGAGTAGTTATCTTGATGAAATTTTTATTAAACTAACTAGATTTAAAGAATGTTAAGATACTTTTCTCTAATAAGACATTCAGTACATTCATTTAAAAAGTTAACACCAAACTTGTACACTTAGAATGGTTAAACTGGTAAATTTTATGGTAGGTGTATTATATAATAAAAAAAGTAGAGGCAGGGAGTTTAAAATGTCACTCAGTCGAATAGCTCATAAATCTTGCTTTGCTTAGTTTCATATTTGCTTATACAATTGAAAGTACAGAAACATCTTGTCTGAAAGTGAAAATGTTAGTTACTCAGTTGTGTCCAACTCTTTGCGACCCCAGGGACTGTATGGACTTTCGCCTGCCAAGCTCCTCTGTCCATGGAATTCTCCAGGCAAGAATACTTGGAGTGGGTTGCCGTTTCCTTCTCCATACATATTTGTTTATACAATTTAAAATACAGAAACATCTTGTCTACCTTCCCTGCTGTTTTCTTTTTGACTCCTTACCTGTGAAATGAGGAAGGCAGATATATCTATGTTGGAAAATTCTAGAGTAACTTGACTACATGTAAGTAACAGTGTTTGGAAAATTCTAGAGTTAGTTGACTACTTGTAAGTAACAGTGTTCCCTTCTTACTCTCTTCTCCCTTCAGTGCCATCAATACCATTATTTGGGGCAATGTGTATTTGAGAGTCTTTGGGGGCAAGTAAGCGACTGAGGATGCGAACACACAAACCTCCTTTCATTAATCCTTAATACTTATGAACTAAATGTCTGGCTTCTTGGATGTGCAAGTAAATATAAGGAGGATGAATACAGATAGATGACGAAATAGATACAAAATTAATTACAAACAGTAAATTTGAAGTTCTAAATGGAACATAAAAATGGTTACAGATTCAAGATTCTAACATTAGGTTTCTCTGTAAGTCAGCAGTTTAAAATGAATCCATAAACACTTTAAGGAAATATTTGTGTAGATTGTATGTAAATATATATGTTTCAATCTGGGAATGACAGCCCTCCCAGAAGAAACCCTGAAATGATCCCTTAATGCTGGTCTCATCATCAGCTTCCTAGGAACTCTATCAAGAATGTCTTCTCTCTATATACACTGCTGGCGAAAAATTAAAGAACAAGCATTGTTATATAGCAAAACATCACTAAATTCATTACACATTCTAATTGTAAGCACTTACACACTGTGCACACATTTCTTATGAAGTTAAAAATACATTCTTTGAATTTTGTAAGTGAAAATATCCTAAAGTCAGTCAAAGTCTCTGTCTGTCTTGAACAACTGAGAATTATGTCCTTTTGCCTTTAACTTTTGTGTCAAAGTATTAATTTCTCTATGTGTAAGGACTTTCAAATTGAGAATTGTTTATCAGCATCAGGGGTGCTGTGGCATTCATTAGCTTCACCCTGCTGAGTTCTGGCTCTTTTTCTGTGCCTTTTTGGGCTCCTTTGGTTCAATTTCAGAGTCTTGCTTCTTCTTGGTCTTTAGGGCAGAGGTTCTTTCTGTCTTCCACCCTTTCATTTGGCCTCTGCAGCTTTGCCTTTGGCTTCATCACCCCCTTCCTCTATCTTTTCTACCTCTTCCTTTGTTAGATCTGGTCATGGTTTGGGCTGGAGACTGGCTACACAGCCAGAGTCACAGGTGATCCTTTCTGTGCGTGGCCCCATCTCCTCAGGATGAGCTGGATTGTTATTCTTATCCACTGAGCTACAGTCAGGATCATCTTCATCCCCCTCTCCAAGTTCATGATTTAGCCCCATATGGACTGTAACTTGTTTTCCAAAATTTGTCCTTTGTTGTTGTTTAGTCACCAAGTTGTGTTCGACTCTTTGCCACCCCATGAACTATAGCTTACCAGGCTCCTCTGTCCATGAGATTTCCTAGGCAAGGATATTGGAGTAGGTTGCCCTTTCCTCTTCCAGGGATTGAACCTGCATCTCTTGCCTTGCAGGCAGATTCTTTACCACTGAGCCACCAGGGAAGCCGTTTCCAAAATTAGGCTTGTAATATTATTTTAAACAAGGGTATTCTTACTTTTAAAAAATATATCCTCTGTTATGTTTTCACTGGCTTTCCCACTCCCAGCGCATAATATTTCCACTAGGGTTTACTCAGCATGATTTTGGAGAGAGGAAGCATAGGCAATAGTTTTGCAAGGTGGACCATATTTGGTCCCGAATTAGCTCACTCAGGGCCTTTCTGTGTCCTTGCACGTGTGTACTCCCTAGGGCAAAAGCATTTGCATTGCACAAGTCTGTGCACTTTGTGTGATGATATCACAATGTCATTTAGGGACAGGGGGCCTGAATGAATCAGAGAAAAAGGCACAAAGTACTATAGACACAGGTGATTGCTCCTCCAGTAAGCACATGTGACACTCTTCCCTCCTACAAATGGATATGCTGATGCAGTTTTCTTTGTCTTCTTGACCCATAGTCCATCAAAGATGAAAGTGGAAACATGGAGTCAAAGTTACATGTAGAGCAATGCTTCTCAAACTCTCTGTTGTGAAGATGAGGCGGCTAGCCTATAAAATACAGTAAAATTAATTTTCAGAAAATTGAAAAAACAGACCCACAAAATACACTCTTCTGTTTTATTATTCGATGCGACAGATGCGACAAAATTAGTTTGTCAGACTGGCTTACACATTTCTAAATACTTACTCTCAGTGTCATGTTGCAGATCAGGAAAAAGTTGGAGACTGGTACTGGTTGGACCAGGTTCAAAGCTCTCATTTAGGGCACTTCTACCCAAAAGTGTACTTCTATACCAGCCAAGAAGCGCTAGTTCCAAACGATAACTCAGTAAATATTGGGGAATGATTGCTTGCATTTAAAAAACCCTGGAAATAGAGGGCAAAAGAGTTGAGAAATGAATACCTGTGAATACCTGAAGACTAAACGTAGAGAAGAAACACTTGTCAAAGATTGTGACTAGAAAGTAAACATAAGGTTGATGCTTGCAATGTAGTAATGCTGGCTTCCATCTCTGCATCTTAGAAGGGGGCTAGAATTTTTGAAAGAATGGGTGAATTTAAATTTAAAAGATTTGCAGTTCCCTTCCCAAGACATGTTCTTCATGAAGAAATAGGCTATTTCTCTATTTCATATTTCATAGAGAAATTGCACGTCGCACGTGGCTGCTTTGTTTGTTGTTTTGTCTACATACCATTAATTGTGCTCAAATATGGCTAAATTTTGGAATGCCAATTCCATTCACACCCATGCATCCTGGATTCTACAAGGTCTTTGAGCTTTTCCTCTATGCTAATAGGCAATCAATTGGGACTGGAATTCAATGTGTCAGCTAACTCAGAAATCCAAATACAGAATTTAGTACTCCTAGTCAACAGATACTCTCCAGGGAACTTGGCCTCCAGAAATCAATCATTGATTTACATCCATCTAACCCAAGAGTGGGTTTAATGGTGGCTGTTTTTATTGCCTATTATAAACAGAGTGATTTTTAATAAGCAGAAATGGTAAAAGAATATTTCAAAAAGTATTAGTTTTATTGAATAATTTTGCATTCTACAGCATTAATTTTCAAGATAATCAAAATGAGAAAGCTGAAATCACTATAAAAGATCTGCAGTGTCTTAAGTATCTGCAGAATGAAATGTGAACCCTTTTGAGACTTTCATTTAACTTAGGTATTTAAAATACTAAGAAAGTAAATAAATTATTTTGGCTAACTATCTTATAGACAATAAAACTGCAGTATCAGGTCAAAGGTAAGTGATATCACTGGATATTGTTTCTAGTTAAGAGAGCCTGGAGCAGTTTGTCCTTATGGTACACATCAAAAAGTTGTAACATTGGAATAACTCATGTTGACAAATAACAGAAGGTGGGTAATAGAGTTTAAATGGTTGATACTTTTATACTTCTGTGTTGTGTTCCTATCTTACAGACTTTTATAGTATTGAATAAAGGGAAGGCCATCTTCCGGTTCAGTGCCACCTCTGCCCTGTACATTTTAACTCCCTTCAATCCTCTTAGGAAAATAGCTATTAAGATTTTGGTACATTCATATCCTTTTCAAGTGATCAATATTAGCTACTTGTACATAATTTATAAGTGCTTTGTAGCTAAATGTAAGATTAAGTCGGGAAATGTCATATTCTATGGTTTTTGTCATTTTCATTTTGTATTTTCTTTTGTCATATAAGTCTTTTCTTAAAATTTATTACATTAATGTTACTGAAATTTACAGTCTTTACTACTATAGATACACACACTATATATATTTCAGTCTATTATATATCAAAGTCTAACATTATATATCTCTTTCTAAAATTATCCTGCAAATCTAGTGTAAAACAGACTTATTTTGACAATATTGTATAAAGTTTGTGACTTTCTCGAATTTGCATGGAATCCTGATATAGGAGCAAGAAAACCAAATCTATATCCAGAGCCAAGTAATAACCATATCTATAATATAAAGCATTTTAGTGTACCTTAGAGTTAACCTTTAAGCATAATTTCTATTGGAGAAGATCAGGGGGCTTTGGCCAATATGTAGCTAGGTTTTGAACTTGCCTAATGAAATCTGTGAAGGAAGTACTGGATCACTGGCTGAATTTCAAATGGAAGTCATTGAATTATGACTCTGCCATGCAAAACTGATTGCTTAGTAAAGACTCTGGAAGTTAATGAAAGATGCAGGGATTGTATTTCCAAAAGGTCTTCAGGGATTTAGCTTTGTGATTCTCCTGGTGTTAAACAGAAAAAAAAGGACTCTGCAACTAAATTTATCTGTTCCTATTCATTGGACAAAAGCCTTCACTTCTGATTATGTCTCATTTGACAGCTTTGGCAATAATAAATATAGAATTACCGGTATAATTATCATCTACTTATACTACCTGATTTTTAGAAAAAAAAAGATTCAAAAACTTAAAAATCCATTCTATTTTTAAACTGATAACAAGAGATTCCTTATGGTATAAGTATGGTATTAGTGAATTTCAAAGATTTGACACACAACTTTTACATGTTCCGAGCTATTACATTTATGGAGGTTTCCTTATCCTAGTTTGTGTTCCTAGTGCCATCGTGTGGTCATTTGATGAAAACTTTCTTTTTTATTTATGGAAAATTTTTGCTTTGGCTGGAGACTGTTGTTGAATGTTAGATATGAATGCAGGAAATCTGTGTTTTACTCCTTGGCCAAGTTATCTAATTTCTCTAAAGTTTTAGCTTTATTTCTCTGATTTCTAAAATATAGGAATTAAATAGTTGTTTTTCAAGATCCCTTTCAGCTCCATAATTCTACTAGGTCCTAGTCATTTGTTTCACCTAACATTTAGATCATATCTACTAACCAGACCTATTCCAATAATTCACACATATTATCCCATTTAACCTTTAGCTCAAACTGATGAGTTCCACATCTGATTAGCTCCATTGCGTAAAATTCAGTGGAGACACTAGAAAGTTCAGTGGCACAGAGAGGTTGAGTGACTTGCCCGAGTCATTTTTATGTTTGCTAAGATCACCTTTATGTTGAATTTTATCATGCTAAGTCATGACTTTGAATATTCACTTTCAATCTTAACCAATGCTGCTATATGTTTGCAAATATTTGAAATAAAGCGACCTGACATTTAACACAGTGCTATAATATATTCATCTATATTGTATCACATGTGTTTAAGAAATCACAATTCTGCAAGGATGTGCCTTCCTCAGCAATTCACTATTTTAATCAACTAAATTAGTTCACATCAGTGCTCTCTGCTCAAAAGCTATGCAACTCCAGAATGCCCACAGTTTTCCCAATAAGGTCTTCTGGGAATAAATAGATTGATTTAATAATAGTAGCAAAAGCCACACTTTACACTTTTATAAAGCTTTCTCATACATTATCTCATTCAATCTATACAACTACCTCGTAAGAGTAGTGTTATTATCTAAATTTAAGGATGAGAAAAATGAAATTTACAGAGATTAGATGATTTTCCCACAGTATATTTGTCACTGATTCCTGGCCAAACTGCAGGTTGAGCTTTTCAATGTTAGTTTTATATAATATAATACATGGGTTTGGGTTTTCTTCTGTGTGTTCCTTAACAATAACCTACATTATTCAGCATGCTAATCATGTGCACTATTTTGACAAACTGTGTGTTTATGACAATGAGTAACCCTCCCGACTGGACGAAGAATGTAGAGTAAGTTCAATTTATAAGCCACCTATGTGAGTATGTATATATGTGTGTGTGTGTGTATTGGTGCATAGACATAGAGATGTATGTCTATGTCTCTATATATGTATTTAGGATTTAATATCTCTCCATGTGTACTTGGTGGTGACCAGAAGCCCATCATTCTTGCACATTCATCACTCTCCCTTTAGGATATACAGTGGCCAGAGCAAATATGGTGAAAATTAATCATAGAAGGGAACCAATGTGATAGACCTTGGTTCCAGTTAACTTTCAGATTAATTCAGTGAGTCTTCCACATGCCCTAAAAACATACTATCAAGCCTCTCCAAGTTTACACTTCCATCAGGCACATCTACTCTGTGCCAGGCCTATATTGGTTTCAAATGTGGTTACCGAAATATCTGCTGGGAAAAAAGTCCCCAAATTTGGGATTTTCAAACTTGAATATTTAATAAACTGAGGGCTCTGCTAACTGAGCCTCCCTAGTCACTCAGACAGTAAAGAATCTGCCTGCAATGCAGGAGACCAGGTTTTAATCCCTGGGTCGGAAAAATCCCCTGGAGAAGGAAAAGGCAGCACACTCCTGTATTCTTGCCTGGAGAATTTCAAGGACAGAGGAACCTGGAGGGTTATAGTCTATAGGGACACAAACAGTTGGAAACAACTGGGCAGCTAACACCCCCCCCACACACACACACACATACTGAAATGAAAGAGTAGCATTTTCAGAAACCAAGTGCATTGCTAACTGTTCTAATGGACTGTTCTGGGATACTTTGAGGACAGCGAGGCCAGATTTGTGGTAAGTGCTGCTGGAGCTGTTCTCATGGCTGGCGTGGCAGCCACTATTGCTCTGTGGCTTCTGACCCTTAAAACAACAACCATGGGGATATTCTAAGGCCTTTTCCCTTCCTGGACACTTCCAGGTTGGAGCCAATAAAAAGATAAAGTTTCTGAAGAAGTGAAAGTCACTCAATCGTGTCTGACTCTTTGCAACCCTGTGGACTATACAGGCCATCATATTCACCAGGCCAGAATACTGGAGTGGGTACCCTTTCCCTTCTCCAGGGGATCTTCCCAAGCCAGGATTCAAACCCAGGTCTCCCACGTTGCAGGTGGATTGTTTCCCAGCTGAGCCACTAGGGAAGCCCAGGGATTCTGAAGGAAATTTAAAAAAAAATTATATACAAAGCATTGCTTAAGTATTAACACTAACATGTGAGGCCCACAGGTCTCAGCTCACCCTTGTTTCTGTGATTTCATTCTCCAACTTCTGAGATGAAGATTAAAACATCTAAGTTTCTAGTTGGAAATCTATAAATTTCTTCTCATTTAAACTGAGTAAGTGATTTAAATTTTGGAAACATCTAAATTTCCAATCTGTCTCAATATTTTATTCTAAATTAGATTTTCACCTCTGATGACCCTAGAATTACCCATTTGGCATGAACAAAATTCTTTTCCCAAGTAAGTTAACTTAGCTTATCTTGAAAGAAGAGGAAAACTTAAGATTTACTAATTTGTAAATGTTTCCTCATTGATGAAACATGATTGAAATTAAGCACTTTTACTTTCTAAAGGGAAATAATTTTATGCTTCCACAATATTATTGATCAGCTACTCCACCATGTGAATGTACTGGATAATTCTCAGGAGGCTCTATTCATTTGCGTCAATACTAAGACATTTCAGATACACTTTATACAGTATGTATTTCTCACTCGGCTCTTAGGGCAATTTAAAACAACTCTGTGTGTGTTAAGGAGTTGAATTTAAATTTCAGACTATGTTTTATTTCCATGAAAACAATTTTAGCCTGCATGGATTCCTTTTAAAATGTTTATTATTAACATAATGAGAGAGTATTAAGAAATTGATATGCCATGAAAGAAAGTGATTATTTATTCATTCTTTTTGGATACTTGTCTCTAGGTACACCTTCACAGGAATATATACTTTTGAATCACTTATAAAAATTATTGCAAGGGGCTTCTGTTTAGAAGATTTTACTTTCCTTCGAGACCCATGGAACTGGCTTGACTTCACTGTCATTACATTTGCGTAAGTGGGTTTTTTTTTTTTTTTGGAAGCTTCAAAAAAGGACATATTTTGGCTTCTGTGAGTGTTCATGCTTTTAAAGAATAAGCTTGCTTTAACTGTAGAATATATCTGTGTGATTTATACATTTAAGCTCTGGATTTTAATTTAGTGCAACAGGGGTCAAAGAAGCATTTCACTTTGGCATAAAGGCTTTGCAGTAATTGAAATTATAATGTTCATACATAACAATCATCTGTCAGCAAATTTTATACATGCTGCTGTTTCAACAGTACACACACACATTCACACACACACACACATGCTAATATGGAAGCAAAAGTGTATTTATAATACATCTGTGAAAATGTTTTTTTAAAATTACAACCAAAAAAACCTCTGCTGGCCCTGCAAATTTCCATTGACCTTACCCACGTCATGCACTCTCCCCAGTTTCTTAGGTAGAATAATAGAAAAGAAACATCAAAACATTTTGATATAACAAACTAATAGAAAAACATAAGGTTCTTAATATATATTTGCTATTAAATGGTTATGTCATTAACAAATGCACAATTAAGGCTTACAAACAAGCATACTCTCTGACTCTTCCTGTTTCTCACTTGATCCTTTCCTTTCTTCCTCTCCTTCTTTCCCTTTCTAATTTTCCTCATCATTTTCTTTATATAAACCTTCTTATCCTTATTTCCCAACCAGATAAAATTCAGTAATGCACACAACACAACTTCTGTAGTCTGCTTTTTTTTGGGGGGGGGGGTCTAGTGATAAACTTCCCTGAGAAAGAAGAAACCCAGAAAAGTAACAGAAGGCCACTGTGCAATAGGTGAAATTAGAATGTGGAGAAAGATGGACCAATGTGGTTCATTCTCATTCTTCAGCAGCTGGTTTACTTGGCCTCTTACAGGCATAAGGATGTGGGAAGATGGGCAAAGGAGACATGGACCTGATATTCTCAAGGCTCCAAATGCTGCCTGTCTCATCTAAATTCCATATCTATTCAAGATGAGCTGATTCTTCACCGTCCCCTCTGGCCATGACCAAAAGAAAGCATTTTTGAGGGGCTGTTGTTTCTTGAGGTTAAAATAACAGGAATGGCAAGAGTGATCATTGTGCCCCCATAAAATACTGTTCTTAATTTGCCTAGCTTTCACTTAAGAGTTACACCAAGAAATCCTGATCACATACAGATAGGCAATAAGTCGGTCTGCCTGAATTTCTCTTGGATGATTTCATGTATTTTTTAAAAACTGAAGGTTTAAAACCATTAGTTCAGTTCAATCACTTAGTCATGTCCGACCNAAAAAAGGACATATTTTGGCTTCTGTGAGTGTTCATGCTTTTAAAGAATAAGCTTGCTTTAACTGTAGAATATATCTGTGTGATTTATACATTTAAGCTCTGGATTTTAATTTAGTGCAACAGGGGTCAAAGAAGCATTTCACTTTGGCATAAAGGCTTTGCAGTAATTGAAATTATAATGTTCATACATAACAATCATCTGTCAGCAAATTTTATACATGCTGCTGTTTCAACAGTACACACACACATTCACACACACACACACATGCTAATATGGAAGCAAAAGTGTATTTATAATACATCTGTGAAAATGTTTTTTTAAAATTACAACCAAAAAAACCTCTGCTGGCCCTGCAAATTTCCATTGACCTTACCCACGTCATGCACTCTCCCCAGTTTCTTAGGTAGAATAATAGAAAAGAAACATCAAAACATTTTGATATAACAAACTAATAGAAAAACATAAGGTTCTTAATATATATTTGCTATTAAATGGTTATGTCATTAACAAATGCACAATTAAGGCTTACAAACAAGCATACTCTCTGACTCTTCCTGTTTCTCACTTGATCCTTTCCTTTCTTCCTCTCCTTCTTTCCCTTTCTAATTTTCCTCATCATTTTCTTTATATAAACCTTCTTATCCTTATTTCCCAACCAGATAAAATTCAGTAATGCACACAACACAACTTCTGTAGTCTGCTTTTTTTTGGGGGGGGGGGTCTAGTGATAAACTTCCCTGAGAAAGAAGAAACCCAGAAAAGTAACAGAAGGCCACTGTGCAATAGGTGAAATTAGAATGTGGAGAAAGATGGACCAATGTGGTTCATTCTCATTCTTCAGCAGCTGGTTTACTTGGCCTCTTACAGGCATAAGGATGTGGGAAGATGGGCAAAGGAGACATGGACCTGATATTCTCAAGGCTCCAAATGCTGCCTGTCTCATCTAAATTCCATATCTATTCAAGATGAGCTGATTCTTCACCGTCCCCTCTGGCCATGACCAAAAGAAAGCATTTTTGAGGGGCTGTTGTTTCTTGAGGTTAAAATAACAGGAATGGCAAGAGTGATCATTGTGCCCCCATAAAATACTGTTCTTAATTTGCCTAGCTTTCACTTAAGAGTTACACCAAGAAATCCTGATCACATACAGATAGGCAATAAGTCGGTCTGCCTGAATTTCTCTTGGATGATTTCATGTATTTTTTAAAAACTGAAGGTTTAAAACCATTAGTTCAGTTCAATCACTTAGTCATGTCCGACCCTTTGTGACCCCATGGACTGCAGCACGCCAGGCCTCCCTGTCCATCACCAACTCCTGGAACTTGCTCAAACTCAGCGTCCATTGAGTTGGTGATGGCCATCCAACCATCTTATCCTCTGTCATCCCCTTTTGCTCCTGCCTTCAGTCTTTCCCAGCATCAGGGTCTTTTCCAGTGAGTCAGTTCTTTGCATCAAGTGGCCAAGGTATTGGAGTTTTCAGTTTCAGCATCAGTCCTTCCAATAAATATTCAGGACTGATTTCCTTTAGGATTGACTGGGACTGGTTTGATCTCCTTGCAGTCCAAGGGACTCTCAAGACTCTTCTTCAACACCACAGTTCAAAAGCATCAATTCTTTGATGCTCAGCTTTCTTTATGGTCCAACTCTCACATCCATACATGACTACTGGAAAAACCATAGCTTTGACTAGATGGACCTTTGTTGGCAAAATAATGTCTCTGCTTTTTAATATGCTGTCTAGGTTGGTCGTAGCTTTTCTTCATAGGAGCAAGCATCTTTTAATTTCATGGCTACAGTCACCATTTGCAGTGATTTTGGAGCCTTCCAAAATAAAATCTCTCACTGTTTCCACAGTTTCCCCATCTATTTGCAATGAAGTGATGGGACCGGATGCCATGATCTTTGTTTTTTGAATGTTGAGTTTTAAGTCAACTTTTTCACTCTCCTCTTTGACTTTAATCAAGAGGCTCTTATTCTCTTTCTGCCTAAAACTGTAGCCAAGAATTATTGTCTTTTTACTTAATTCTCCTAAATTACCCTTATCGATTGTACTGCTTTCTGCAATGACAAAAGGATTGTGTACTTAAGAAATTTACATCTACTTCACGACCTTAAATGATTTGTAAGTAAAGAAAACCATAGTGATAGACCCTAACTTCTAAATTGTTACTGCCAAAATTATCATTCAAAATCACAAAGAAGGGCTTTATAAAAGACCCAAGCAAATAATCTATTGCTATTGCTATTGCTAAGCCACTTCAGTCGTGTCCGACTCTGTGCGACCCCATAGACGGCAGCCTACCAGGCTCCTCCATCCATGGGATTTTCCAGGCAAGAGTACTGGAGTGGGGTGCCATTGCCTTCTCCGGCAAATAATATAAATGCTGCTTAATTCTTGAATAACTCTGATTTAATTCTACAGGTATGTAACAGAATTTGTAAGCCTAGGCAATTTTTCAGCTGTTCACACTTTCAGAGTCTTGAGAGCTTTGAAAACTATTTCTTTAATTCCAGGTAAGAAGTGGTCAGTGCGAAGCATAAGGCTTCTTGTACCTATGGCTTTTTCTCTGTTTCCTGTTATTGTGTTTGTGTGTGAACTCCCCTATTACAGATATGTGACAGAGTTTGTGGACCTGGGCAATGTCTCCGCATTGAGAACCTTCAGAGTTCTCCGAGCGCTGAAAACAATTTCAGTCATTCCAGGTAAGGGTTAAACACTGAGGCTCAGCTGTCATGATTTTTCAACAATGGTCTATTTTCTTAACACTCAGCATTACAGAAAATTGGGGATCATAATCATTTAACTCATAAAAATTAAAAAAATGAGTGTTACTCAGAAAAGAATTCTTATTATTTGAACATAAATGTTTATGTTTTCATATTTTTCATCAGTCTTGGAGTTCAATACTTTCTTGCATGAGACACTGTATTATACAGTCTATGTGATTTGTACTTAAATAAGTCCTGGGTTTTTTCCTCCACATCAGTTGTACTAAAGATTTGTTCCCTATCAAATGTACCGGTCTGTAATTTCTTGTTCATTTTAGGCGTTGATGACAATGTCTGTACAATGTGAATCTTAATATTGTTTAAAAGGCAAGGAAGTAAGATAGTAAAGAGTAGCATGGATCTGCTGGAGGATTTATTATCTTTTGAGCCATGCTGTGTGGCTTGGGAGATCTTAGTTACCTGACAAGGCTTTGAACTTGGGCCATGATAGGAAAAGTAGCAAATCCTAACCACTAAACTGCCAGAAAACTCTGCAAGCCTTTATTATCTTATAGTGCAATTATACTCCAAACCACCTCCGGTTTTATAGCAAAATCTTTCCTACTTATAAATAGGAATTTGAAAATATTTTTATTCTGGTAATTTGTCATAAAACTGACAACTGACCCTAATGCAAGTATGGGGCAAGTTTCATTAGCAAACCAGAGAAGTCCAAGATATTTTTCTTCATATAGGCCTTGTGGAGACCATGAACTTCCAGCTATTGTATCCGAATGTAATGGGATACGGATTTTCATTTCATTGTTCAGATCATTGTGTTTCCAGAGTTTATTTTAATTAGCACTTCAATCTTCCATGAATTGTTGCTTTCCCTTTACCATTGATTGCAGTCATTTTCAAACTTATTTATGGAATCTATATTTTCAAGAAAATTGTGTGAAGCTTTTCGTACTTCAGACATTCTAAGTCTTCATAGTAATAACCTTCCTTCTTTCAGGTCTGAAAACCATTGTGGGGGCCCTGATCCAGTCTGTGAAAAAGCTCTCAGATGTCATGATCCTGACTGTGTTCTGTCTGAGTGTGTTTGCCCTGATTGGGCTGCAGCTCTTTATGGGCAACCTGCGGAATAAATGTGTACAATGGCCTCCCACCAATGCTTCCCTGGAGGAACACACTGTAGAGAAGAACATAACTAAGAATTACAATGGCACACTTATAAATGAAACTCACAATGAGTTTGACTGGAAGTCGTATATTCAAGATTCAAGTAAGAATTACTATTATGTAGGGTTATTTTTTCATTGTTGACCTTCTTTCCATATAGGCATGGAAAAAGTTTTAAATGATTTCATAACAGGCTGTGATACCTTTATCACCTTAAAATGGTTTGCACATAAATTTAATTATTTTAGTGATTAAATATTCTAACTCTTAAATGCCATTTTCTGTCACATCATCTGATGAGAGACTGAAAAATTCAGCAAGAAAGAAATTTTCATAGGATATTGGTTTCTGTACATTCTTCTCATCAAGGTGTGAGCCATACATTGTCTCATTTGAGGCAATCAAATAAAATATTTGAAGGCCCTTTGTTAACTCCAAAGTATTATGCAAATATAACTTATTAAATACCAATATCAGAATACATTTTACATACCAGAAACTGCACAAGATTCCAGGAAAATAATGGTGATGGCACATGGTTCCAGGATGCTTATAGTTTAATAGGTAATTTTTATTGTTATTTTATAGAAATCAAGTGAAGACCTAAAGATAAATACTTTTCTTACAATTATAGAATAAGAATTTTAAGTAATAATCCATCAAAAAAAAAGGAAATGAGAATCAGTAAACCTTTAGGAGAGAGAATTTTAAGATGTCTAAAATCTGTGAAGATATAGGAATCAGTTTATCTTTATTTCCAGAGTTTAAACAAAATAATCAAATGTTTATATATTCTAGTATAGAAGGATGAAAAAAATAAATGGCCTAGTATCCTTTCTCTTTTGAAAGTGACAATAAAAATAAGCAAATTTTTTTTATTGTATAATTTTAGTATCTGCCAGTAGCAACATTTCAAAAGCAGAGAAAAAGACCATGATTCATGGGAAAAGAGACCATCCTTTTAAAGAAAAATATTAAATATATAAAACTTAGACTATAGAGGTGCTTAAATATAGCTACATCTTTATTATTTTAAGGGGATGAGTAATACTTAGGGGAAAAAAAATCAAAGAAGAAAGAAAGCCTTATTATGATTATGTGAAACAAGTAGAATTAGTCTTAAAGGTTAACTTACTGGTGATTTGATAATTCTTAAAGTAATGATATCTTAATTATATCTACTACTGTGGGCAATAATCCCTTAGAAGAAATGGAGGAGCCATCATTGTCAACAAAAGAGTCCAAAATGCAGTACTTGGATGCAATCTCAAAAATGATAGAATGGTCTCTGTTTCAGGCGAATCATTCAATATCATGATAATCAAGTCTATGCCCTTGAGTGTAATGTTGAAGAAGCTGAAGTTGCATTGGAGAAGGAAATGGCAACCCACTCCAGTGTTCTTGCCTGGAGAATCCCAGGGACGGCGGAGCCTGGTGGGCTGCTGTCTATGGGGTCGCATAGAGTTGGACACGACTGATGCGACTTAGCAGCAGCAGCAGCACCATGAAGACCTACAAGACCTTCTAGAACTAACAACAAAAAAGATGTCCTTTTCATTATAGGGGACTAGAATGCAGAAGTAGGAAGTCAAGAAACACCTGGAGTAACAGGCAAATTTGGCCGTGGAGTACAGAATGAATCAGGGCAAAGGCTAATAGGGATTTGCCAAGAGAATGCACTGGTCATAGCAAACACTCTCTTCCAACAGCACAAGAGAAGGCTCTACATATGGTCATCACCAGATGGTCAATACTGAAATCAGATTGATTATATCCTTTGCAGCCAAAGATGGAGAAGCTCTATACAATCAGCTCAGATCATGAACTCCTTATTGCCATATTCAGACTTAAATTTTAAAAAGTAGGGAAAATCACTAGACCACTCAGGTATGAGCTAAATCAAACCCCTTATAATTATACAGTGGAAGTGAGAAATAGAGTCAAGGGATTAGATCTGACAGAGTGTCTGATAGGATGGAGGTTCATGACATTGTACAGGAGACAGTGATCAAGACCATCCCCAAGAAAACGAAATGCAAAAAGGCAAAATGGTTGTCTGAGGAGGCCTTAAAAATAGCTATGAAAAGAAGAGAAGCAAAAGACAAAGGAAAAAAGGAAAGATATACCCATTTGAATGCAGAGTTCCAAAGACTACCAAGGAGAGATAAGAAAGCCTTCATCAGTGATCACAGCAAAGAAATAGAGGAAAACAATAGAATGGGAAAGACTAGATATCTCTTCAAGAAAATTAGAGATACCAAGGGAACATTTCATGCAAAGATGGGCACGATAAAAGACAGAAATGGTATGGACCTAACAGAAGCAAAAGAAATTAAGAAGAGGTGGCAAGAATACACAGAACTATACAAAAAATATCTCGATGACCCAGATAATCAGGATGGTAGGCACTCACCTAGAGCCAGACGTCCTGGAGTCCTAAGTCAAGTAGGCCTTAGGAAGCATCACTAAGAAGAAGCTAGTGGAGGTGATGGAATTCCAGTTGCACTATTTCATATCCTAAAAGATGATGCTGTTAAAATACTGCACTCAATATGCCAGCAAATTTGGAAAACTCAGCCATGGCCACGGGACTGGAATAGGTCAGTTTTCATTCCAGTCTCAAAGAAGAGCAATGCCAAAGAATGCTCAAACTACCACACAATTGCACTCATCTCACACAGTAGCAAATTAATGCTGAAAATTCTCCAAGCCAGGCTTCAACAGTACGTGAACCATGAACTTCCAGATGTTCAAGCTGGATTTAGAAAAGGCAGAGGAACCTGAGATCGAACTGCCAACATCTGCTGGATGATAGAAAAAGCATGAGAGTTCCAGAAAAACATCTACTTCTGCTTTATTGACTATGCCAAAGCCTCTGGCTGTGTGGATCAGAATAAATTTCCTGTGGAAAATTCCTAAAGAGATGTGAATACCCAACCATCTGACTTGCCTCCTGAGAGAGCTGTATGCAAGTCAGGAAGCAACAGTTAGAGCTGGACATGGAACAACAGACTGGTTCCAAATTGGGAAAGGAGTACGTCAAGGCTGTATATTGTCACCCTGCTTATTTAACTTCTATGCAGAGTACATCATGNCAAGGAGAGATAAGAAAGCCTTCATCAGTGATCACAGCAAAGAAATAGAGGAAAACAATAGAATGGGAAAGACTAGATATCTCTTCAAGAAAATTAGAGATACCAAGGGAACATTTCATGCAAAGATGGGCACGATAAAAGACAGAAATGGTATGGACCTAACAGAAGCAAAAGAAATTAAGAAGAGGTGGCAAGAATACACAGAACTATACAAAAAATATCTCGATGACCCAGATAATCAGGATGGTAGGCACTCACCTAGAGCCAGACGTCCTGGAGTCCTAAGTCAAGTAGGCCTTAGGAAGCATCACTAAGAAGAAGCTAGTGGAGGTGATGGAATTCCAGTTGCACTATTTCATATCCTAAAAGATGATGCTGTTAAAATACTGCACTCAATATGCCAGCAAATTTGGAAAACTCAGCCATGGCCACGGGACTGGAATAGGTCAGTTTTCATTCCAGTCTCAAAGAAGAGCAATGCCAAAGAATGCTCAAACTACCACACAATTGCACTCATCTCACACAGTAGCAAATTAATGCTGAAAATTCTCCAAGCCAGGCTTCAACAGTACGTGAACCATGAACTTCCAGATGTTCAAGCTGGATTTAGAAAAGGCAGAGGAACCTGAGATCGAACTGCCAACATCTGCTGGATGATAGAAAAAGCATGAGAGTTCCAGAAAAACATCTACTTCTGCTTTATTGACTATGCCAAAGCCTCTGGCTGTGTGGATCAGAATAAATTTCCTGTGGAAAATTCCTAAAGAGATGTGAATACCCAACCATCTGACTTGCCTCCTGAGAGAGCTGTATGCAAGTCAGGAAGCAACAGTTAGAGCTGGACATGGAACAACAGACTGGTTCCAAATTGGGAAAGGAGTACGTCAAGGCTGTATATTGTCACCCTGCTTATTTAACTTCTATGCAGAGTACATCATGAGAAAGGCTGGGCTGGATGAAGCACAAGCTGGAATCAACATTGGAATATCGATAACTTCAGTTACACAGATGACATCACCCTTATGGCAGAAAGTGAAGAAGAACTAAAGAGTCTCTTGAATTAAAGTGAAAGAGGAGAGTGAAAAAGTTGGCTTAAAGCTCAACATTCAAAAAACTAAGATCATGGCATCTGGTCCCATCACTTCATGGCAAATGGATGGGGAAACAGTGGAAACAGTGGCAGACTTTATTTTTGGAGGCTCCAAAATCACTGCAGATGTTGACTGATGCCATGAAATTAAAAGACACTTGCTCCTTGGAAGAAAAGCTATGACCAACACATTCACTTTGCCAACAAAGGTCTGTCTAGTCAAAGCTAGATTTTTTTCTAGTCAAAGCTAGTGGTTTTTCTAGCAGTCCTGTATGGATGTGAGAGTTGGACTAAAAAGAAAGTTGAGCACCTAAAAATTAACACTTTTGAACTGTGATGTTGAAGAAGACTCTTGAGAGTCTCTCAGACTACAAGGAGATCCACCCAGTCCATCATAAAGGAAATCAGTCCTGAATATTCACCCAAGGACTGATGCTGAAGCGGAAACTCCAATACTTTGGCCTCCTGATGCGAAGAACTGACTCATTGGAAAAGACCCTGATGCTGTGAAAAATTGAAAGCAGAAGGAGAAAGGGTTCACAGAGGATGAGATCATTGGATGGCATCACTGACTCAGTGGACATGAGTTTGAGTAAATTCCGGGAGTTGGCATAGGACAGTGAGGCCTAGTGTGCTGCAGCATGGGGTCACAAAGAGTTGAACATGGCTGAGCAACTGAACTGAACTGAAAGTAAAGATAGCATAATAAAAAACCTAATGGGTCTCTTATAGTTGTAGATCTGGAATATACCTTGGTTGATACAGATGGAAGATCCATAATCTTCCATCATATTGTTGACATGCCAGCAAATAATTTGCATATAATTATAAACTGCTACATTAAGACAAATGATTAGAAAAATACACGTAAGAGGAACACATGAAACATGTCTTGTTCATTTCATATGATGCCTATCAGTTCACTGATGTCACAACTCCCTGAAGTCTGTTTTTCTTTTTAATCAAGAAACTGATTATGAGGATATCACTTATGATTTATTCACTTTAAGGAAAATTTATTGAACTCCATTCTTCTTACCTAGAAAATAAAAGAAGTTAAGAATACCTCAGGCTATTTTCTGCCCTAAAAATCTGTCTTATGATTTTCTCTAATAATATTCCATTTGTTGAAAAAAGAGTACTTTAAACCAATGCACATATAGATAAAATGGTTTGTTTTTGAAAGTGATAAAAAATATAATTTATTAAAATCAGATAAACATTATGATTGAGTTATATTTTCTTCAGATTAAACTTCTAGATCACTGAGTTTAATGGACAAAGCTTCCCTTTAAAATATCTAGTATCAAAAACTTGTCCAGAAAATGTCATATTTCTTTCACATTGTTTAATTTTAATTACAAGTTAAGAAATTGTACCTTCAGTTTCTTATGTTCAGAGATGACATGTGGAATTAGAATATTTTTATTAAGTATCTTTGCATCTCTTACAAAACTACATAGAATAAATTTCTCAGAAAATTTAACATCTAGAAAATATTTTTTCTTATAAAATCCTAACTTGTTCTTTTTACAAAATGACACTTCAACTTCATGTGTTTCACTTTTTGTCATCCCTTTACTTATTCATTCAGTAAACTTTATTGAAAGGCTGGAATGAAGTGAAGTGAAAGTTGCTCAGTTGTGCTCAACCTTTGCAACCCCAAGGACTATACAGTTCATCGAATTCTCCAGGCCAGATTACTGGAGTGGGTAGCTTTCCCTTCTCCAGGGGATCTTTCCAATCCGGGGACTGAACCCAGGTCTCCCACATTGCAGGTGGATTCTTTACCAGCTGAGCCACAAGGGAAGCCCTATTGAAAGGCTACTAGGTCCCCAATACTATGTATTCCCAAATAATATGGAAATAACCAATGACTCATTTTTCAAGGAGGAGTAGTATTTGTAAACAAATAATTACAACATAAGACACTGAATGTAATAATAATGGGTATAAATGTTCCAGGTAGCATAGTGAGAGTCCTTAATTTTGCCTATCTTCATTGGAAGAAGCTAGAACTATTCAAGGAATAGTTCACTGAAGAGTTGTCATTTCAACAGGATATTAAAAGAATCTAAGGAATTTGCCCAAAGACAAAAAACTTAGAGTTAATAAAATTTTCACCTATAGTAATTATTTTAGCTTTAGTATTTAAGATTATTTTAAAATTTCACTTATTTTAGTAATTGACATGGTTTATGCATCTTTTATTATAAGTTGCCATGACATATTTTATAAATTGGTAGAATATAAATTATAATTTATGAGTCATTTATAAAGTGTTAAAAAATATAGAATACTGTTCAGAAAGCTTAAATCCCTTTCTTTTGAAGGATATGGCAGTCTTGAGAAAGCAAAGAAATCCCTATCATTCTTATCTATTTTTAGAGAATGAAATTTTTATTTTTCATGAGGAGGGTAGAAAAACACTGATACTTTTAAAAATGTTATGTTAGTTCCTGTGATTATCACTTCTTTTACATTCACAAAAAACAAATGTTTTCTACTCTTGCGTAAGTATCCAATCCCCTTGATATAATAGCTAATATTTAGAGGGAATAATAGTCTGCCTTTGAATAAATTATATTATGTATTTAAAATTACAAACTTAAAAAGAAGAATCTGATCTTAATCGTATTTTGCAGTGTCGTGCAAATGTTCATCATGTGACATTTTTTTTTTCCTAAACAGGATATCATTATTTTCTGGAGGGTTTTGCAGATGCACTACTATGTGGAAATAGCTCAGATGCAGGGTAAGCCAATAATTTGTATGTGTGTATACATATTTTCTCTTTTTTTGTACAAACTGACAGATAACAGCAGCTAATTTTATTTATAATAATTTGTGATAAGTAAGATTTATTTATAAGGTGAGGGATTATTTAAATGTTAGGCAAGCTTCATGTTTTGTAAAACAAGAAGAAACACTTTAGCTTTAATGCTATTTCCTTTAGATGAGTATTTGTGAGTTATGAGTCAACTGTGGAACATCCATGCTAAGAAAATGAACTAAACACATGTTAACACACTGGTTACGGCCAAAAAATAGTTTTGTAAAATATTACTAGGGATGCTATACAATATTTTGATGATGACATCAGGTGATTAGTAAAATTATATTAAGTCAAAAGTTGGGAAATGTGTTACTTATTTATCATGCTGTCATCCCTTGAAATAGCAAATCTTTCTAGCTCAAATATTAAAATTATAGTGTGCTACCAGAATAAAAACACAGCAGAACTTCTTATAATACTTTTTTTTTTTTTTGCCACATTTACAGCCAATGTCCAGAAGGATACATGTGTGTGAAAGCTGGTAGAAATCCCAATTATGGCTACACAAGTTTTGATACCTTCAGTTGGGCTTTTTTGTCGCTGTTTCGACTGATGACTCAGGACTTCTGGGAAAATCTTTACCAGCTGGTGAGAACCTGAGACGACACATATTGTGTTTAATTGGAAGTATATAAGAAAACCAACTTAGTTATGAAATCCAAACCACACCAAAATATAATGGAAAGGGCAGAATTTGAAATCCGAAGACTTGAATTTCTTTATCTTATTGATTATAACACATATTAAGCATAGCCGTGTGTTATGAACACAATTCTGTGTCATTTCCCCTTGACCTCAAAACATATTTCCCACCCTTCCCAAATACAGATGCTCTTAAATAGAAAAGCACAGCTTCCCCTTAATTCCGTTTACCCCCTCTGGTATTATCCTTCAGGCGGCAGGTGATGAAAATGAATAAACAGATGTAGAAGGATAAAGTGTGGTCTCTTCCTGACTTTACTCAAAGGTTCAGCTCTTTAATGAAGATCCCCATGGTATTTTATTTGACTCTGCTTTATTCCTGGTAAATCCAGGAATTCCCTCCTACAGATTAGAAGGCTAAATGCATGAGTTAGGGGAGAAGGAAGAGGATGAGGTTAAAGAAACAGATAGTCAACAAGGTAGGAGGGGATGTGACCATCATAATTATTTATATCAGAGTCCTACAAGACACAAAGTTGACATTTGAAGCCACCAGTTAGTGAAATATTGTAAAAAAAATAATTCTGGTACTCTTGTTTTCAGACACTACGTGCTGCTGGGAAAACATACATGATCTTTTTTGTGCTGGTCATTTTCTTGGGCTCCTTCTATCTAATAAATTTGATCCTGGCTGTGGTAGCCATGGCCTATGAGGAACAGAATCAGGCAACGCTGGAAGAGGCGGAGCAGAAAGAGGCTGAGTTTCAGCAGATGCTCGAACAGCTTAAAAAGCAACAGGAGGCAGCTCAGGTAAATTCACCAGATCAAGTGTGTCCTGTCTCATGGTATAAACCTTTTTTTTATTGTTTTGGTTGTTACAACACTGGAGAGAAAGTGAGAAACAGATGATTGTTTGTACTTAGGAGAAACGGGTAGTATAGAAGGTTAGTCAATATTTCTACATTATTTTGATCATCTGTAAATCATTTAGTTTCACATTCTAAGATGTTTATAATATTGAACACAATATTATTAAATATTGTTTATATATTTATTATAAAATATTGACCACAATATTATAACATAGCAATATTCATGCTATTTTAATCATCTTAAAAATTTTACAATTCAAGGAAAAATGTGATTTTGAGATCTTCTCGGGTGAGAAACTTTTACTGAATGAGTATACTGGCATTAGAAGAAAACCCTAAGAAATTTTCTTTTCTTAGGAAAAAAATGATTATTGTGTAAAAAGATGTTCATGTGGTTCTTAGAAGATAGTCTTTACCCCAAAATATGTTGTCTTTTATTGTGGTTCCTTGTCTTTCTAAATAAAGAAGTGATCAAATAATGTAATGCTCTCTGATACAGCAGTAGGCATATAAAAGTCACCAATTTTATGGAGATCAGGGAACCTAAGAATTACTTCATCTTATAGTATGATAAAATGCCCTTCCTATCACTTCCATATTTCTTCACTCCTGCTTAGCATCAAAACTCACTGTCTTTACTATAAAAAAAAGTTGATTGGGGAATATTAATTTATTTGCAAGCCTAAATTGAAGGCACTCTTGGAACAATGAAAATCATCAAAAAGTTCCAGCAAGCTGTGATAAAGAGCATTGTTTTCATCCCATGACCTTGTAGCCAGCAAAAATCAGTGCTGACTTGAAGAAACTGGGGATGATCTTTGGAGAACTGAATATCTTATCTTGCTTAGCAGAAACTATTGACCCTCCAGTCTCTAGTCTTTTGGATAGAGTATTGTAGAGATGAGACAGGATATCACCTTCTATAAAGTTGGTTGATAATATTTTGAGGGTACTGGACAATCCTGTTTGAATAGCTAGAAAGAGGCCCTCAGTTCTTTATCTCATGCCTCCTAACTTTGTATATGACCCAAAGTAACTCATCACCTTTTCTTCCATGCTCTAGGGGTTTTTTTTTCCCCCAATGAAAAACAGACAGTGCTAGTTACCAATTTTGAGTAAATCAACTCCCAAAAGAAATATGAATATATGTTCTTGTTGGTGTCTGATTGATCCTTTTGAGTATGTGATCTGTAAAAATTGTTAGCACAGAGAAAATAAATTTATTTCTAAAAGCCTTTTTTAGATGGACAGGAGAAAAATGCCCTCATATTTGCAGTTTCTTCAGTGTAAGATTAACTGGAGTCAGCTGAATTTTTTTTCAAATATTTTGCAAATACTTGAGCTATATTTTTAAAAGGAAGCTCTTCTCCACTTCCATGCTGAAACCATGTCTCTTCAATGTAGCAGGCAGCAGCTGTAACTGCCTCAGAGCATTCCAGAGAACCTAGTGCAGGAGGCAGGCTCTCAGACAGCTCATCTGAAGCCTCCAAGTTGAGTTCCAAGAGTGCAAAGGAAAGAAGAAATCGGAGAAAGAAAAGAAAACAGAAAGAGCAATCTGGTGGAGAAGAGAAAGATGATGATGAATTCCAGAAATCTGAATCTGAAGACAGCATCCGGAGGAAAGGGTTTCGCTTCTCCATAGAAGGGAACCGGTTGACATATGAAAAGAGGTACTCCTCCCCACACCAGGTATGGCACTGCAGAGTTAAACGATGCCTGGATGGAAATTAGAACACGAAGCTGGCAGGGGGACAGGGGAAGGGCAGCTGGTGACTGGGAGGAGAAGTGAATACAACTTAGGAATTTTTATCAACTGAATTGACTGCTTTTAATATATATATATATATATATATATTTAAATCTATCCTTTCTGTGCAGTTTGAAAGAATTTTAGTTTGCATATATGTAAACCTGCAGCTTGGTGTGTATGTGTGTGTTAGTTGCTCAGTCATATCCTTTTAACCCCATGGACTGTGGCCCACCAGGCCCCTCTGTCCTTGGAATTCTCCAGGTAAGAATACTGGAGTGGGTTGACATTCCCTTCTCCTGGGGGTTTTCCTGACCCAGGGATCAAACCCAGGTCTCCTGCATTGAAGGAGGATTCTTTACATCTGAATCACAAGGGGAAGCTCTACAGCTTGGTGTATTAAGGTAGCACAGCATCAAAAGTCAGGATACGTGAATTCTCACCTGAACTTGTCTCCTGGCACTTGTTCTAGCTAACATCTTTCTGCTCCACAGCCTTTTTAACAAGAAAAAATGTAGATGACTCATCAGTGTCTTTTTGTCTTTGGGGTTATTTTATGTTGTGTTTTTTTTTTTTTTAACAACCCAGACTTCCTTATAAACCATAATGCATACTTCCGAAAATATTCACCGTGGTATGCTTTATGAAAAAGCACATCACTCTGAATTTCAGAGGTCTTAACTTCAAGCTCCAACAACACTGTGCCTGTTAGATGTGATGGGAATAATAATTCAAGTGATATTAGGGGATGGACTTAAACAATTTGTTCAAAGTGTTGGAATTTCTTGAAGGGAAAGAGCAGTGGAAACAGATATGCCATGCTGTTTATTGAGTGTTTACAGTGTCCACAGTAAGGTGCTAAAGATGTTCTCTTTTGAATTTGAAAAATGTAGTTCAGGGTTTTGTTTTTCAATACCTTTATGTTGCGGTCTATCTCTCCAGTTATTAATCTCAAGGGCTAGAAACCTTCTCTTATAAACTAATTTAATCTGAATGCACATAAAATGAGAATGTTAATCAAGAAATGAGTCACATTCTGTTAAGAACACTGAACTCCCCTTCAACTTAATCTTACAAAATAAAAGCACATTCCAAATGACCATACTAATATGAGTTTAATTTTTTTTCGGTTTCAAACTTATAGTCTTTGTTGAGCATCCGTGGCTCCTTATTTTCTCCAAGGCGAAATAGCAGAACAAGCCTTTTCAGCTTCAGAGGGCGAGCAAAGGATGTGGGATCAGAGAACGACTTTGCTGATGATGAGCACAGCACCTTCGAGGATAACGAGAGCCGCAGAGACTCCTTATTTGTGCCCCGACGGCATGGAGAGCGACGCAACAGTAACTTGAGTCAGACCAGTAGGTCGTCCCGAATGCTGGCCGTGTTTCCAGCCAACGGGAAGATGCACAGCACTGTGGATTGCAATGGTGTGGTTTCCTTGGTTGGTGGACCTTCGGTTCCTACATCGCCTGTTGGACAGCTTCTGCCAGAGGTGATAATAGATAAGCCAGCTACTGATGACAATGTAAGGACGTTTTAAATAGTTCAGGCATGGCAGGCCCATGATTGCTGTACCAGCCAGTGTTTCTACAGAATGGAACCCCTTGAGAATGATTCCTGGTTGGTCAAGCTGTGAATGCACCTGCATTTTGTGATACGTTTAAAAGACTAACCAACTAAAACTTAAGGCTTCAACACTCTCTTGCATAACACCTGAATGCATTTATTTATTAAATGTGCTAATGATAAATTATACACAGTAATAAATGACTGCCTCCAGTTGGAGGATTTGCTATATACCCCTGCTGAACTATCTTTAGATAGCAGGCCATCCACTAAAGACCTGGTATAAGAATAAATGAACGATTCCTATATATAAGTGTAAAGGGTGTATAATAAATCTTTCCAACAGATTCTTCAATATAGCTTGCCTTAGCGTAGAAGATTTCAAGAACACTGTGCCTAAATAGATAGCTTTATTTTCTTAAAATTTCTAGTACCCATACTTGTCTTACTAAAAAATAATGCTGATATAGGTCTTCTCAAAACTAATATACATGAAGAAACACAAAAAATTATTAATATAGACAGTTAAAAGAATTCTCTGTGTACAAAGGTATGTGTTTGTGCATATATACCCAGATAAGGAATTTCTAAACACGTGCTGCCTCTTATTAGACCTGGAAATATATCAGCATGAATGAGGCATGATCAAGTCAGAACTAGATGACTTATTGCTTTGGTACCCTGGATGAAACTGTTGTCCATGCAGCATGTATTGTTGTTTTTTTAACATACAGCTTGTGTTGTCAATGACCATCTGTGTCTTGTGTCCAGAAAATGAGATGGCAGCTACGTGTGTTCTAATTATTTGTATGCCTTTAAAAATAAAGGGCTACCTTCTCAAAATGCTCTGATCATTTAGGTGACTTTTCAGGTTATTACTTTTTGCTGTTAGTTCTAAAATAAGCAAATTGCTAAATATGTCACTCACAAGGTTTATCAAGGATATCAAAATTATGTTATGTCACCTAAAACTATAAAATCAGAGGGTAAAAAGAAAACCCTCAGTTTTGGTGTATGAATAAATGGCTAACAGTTTGGACAGTCCAGGTTAATGCTACAATAAGTCAGCAATATCTGCCATCACCTATTAAATATGAACGTGCATGATGCATGTATTTCATGAATTCCACTGTGTCACAATGGTGGTTTGCTTATCATATTGCCCAAGTTAAGCATTGAATACATTAACATTTTCTTTACAGGGAACAACCACTGAAACTGAAATGAGAAAGAGAAGGTCAAGTTCTTTTCATGTTTCCATGGACTTTCTAGAAGATCCATCTCAGAGGCAAAGAGCAATGAGCATAGCCAGCATTTTAACAAACACAGTAGAAGGTTTGTAACAAATTTTGTTGCAATTTCAGTTGTTTTCACTGAATTTATATTGTCTTATTTGAAACACATGTCAGTAAGCTGGAAGTAGTGTATTCCAAAGAAAACATCATAGGTTTTATTTAAGAGGTATTTGTTATATATTTCTATATTCTAGAAACTTTCAAAAAAGTTACTTAAATTCCATGGTTTTTGCAACTCTAAAGAATGTATCCTGTATGTTTTGTTGGGGAGTCTCTCAGTAATGACTGGCTCTTTGCCACCCCATGTACTGCACTACACCAGGCTTCCCTGTCTTTCACCATTTTGCAGAGCTTGCTCCAACTCATGTGTATTGACTTGGTGATGCCATCCAACCATCTTGGGCTCTGTCGTCCCCTTCTCCTGCCTTCTATCTTTCCCAGCATCAGGGTCTTTTCTAATCAGTCTGTTCTTTGCATCAAGTAGCCAAAGTATTGGAGTTTCAGCTTCAGCATCAATCTCTCCAATGAATATTCAGGATTGATTTTCTTTAGAATTGACTGGTTTGATCTCCTTGCAGTCCAAGGGACTCTCAAGAGTCTACTCCAACACCACAGTTGAAGAGTTGAAAAGCATCAGTTCCTTGATGCTCAGCCTTCTTTATGGTCCAACTCTCACATCCATACATGACTATTGGACAGACCATAGCTGACTATATGGACCTTTGTCAGCACAGTAATGTCTCTGCTTTTTAATATGCTCTCTAGGTTACTTATAGCTTTTCTTCCAAGGAACAGGCATCTTTTAATTTTGTGGCTGCAGTCATCATCTGCAGTGATTTTGGAGCCCAAGAAAATAGTCTGTTACTGTTTCCAGTGTTTCCCCATCTGTTTGCCATGAAGTGATGGGACCACATAGCATGAGCTTCATTTTTTTAATTTTGAGTTTTAAGCCAATTTTTTCACTCTCCTCTTTCACCTTCATTAAGAGACTCTTCAGTTCCTCTTTGCTTTCTGCTGTTCAGTTCAGTCATTCAGTCGTGTCCAACTCTTTGCAACCCCATAAATCACAGCACGCCAGGCCTCCTTGTCCATCACCAACTCACGTCCATTGAGTCAGTGATGCCATCCAGCCATCTCATCCTCTGTTGTCCCCTTTTCCTCCTGCCCCCAAGCTCTCCCAGCATCAGAGTCTTTTCCAATGACTCAACTCTTCACATGAGGTGGCCAAAGTACTGGAGCTTCAGCTTCAGCATCATTCCTTCCAAAGAAGTCCCAGGGTTGATCTCCTTCAGAATGGACTGGTTGGATCTCCTTGCAGTCCAAGGGACTCTCAAGAGTCTTCTCCAGCACCACAGTTCAAAAGCATCTGTTCTTCGGTGCTCAGCCTTCTTCACAGTCCAACGCTCACATCCATACATGACCACAGGAAAAACCATAGCCTTGACTAGACGGACCTTTGTTGGAAAAGTAATGTCTCTGTTTTTGAATATGCTATCTAGGTTAGTCATAACTTTTCTTCCAAGGAGTAAGCTTTTTTAAATTTCATGGCTGCAGTCACCATCTGCAGTGATTTTGGAGCCCAAAAAAAATAAAGTCTGACACTGTTTCCAGTGTTTCCCCATCTATTTCCCATGAAGTGATGGGACCAGAGTTAAGGTGGTGTTATCTGCATATCTAAGGTTATTGATATTTCTTCTAGCAATCTTGATTCCAGCTTGCACTTCTTCCAGCCCAGAATTTTGCATGATGTATTCTGCATATAAGTTAAATAAGCAGGGTGACATTATACAACCTTGTTGTACTCCTTTCCTAATTTTGAACCAGTCCATTGTTCCATGTCCAGTTCTAACTGTTGCTTCTTGACCTGCATACAGATTTCTCAGGAAGCAAGTAGGGTGGTCTGGTATTCCCATCTCTTAAAGAATTTTCCACAGCTTGTTGTGATCCACACTGTCAAAGGTTTAGTATAGTCAATGAAATGTAAGTAGATATTTTTCTGGAATTCTCTTGGTTTTTCTATGATCCAATGGATTTTTGCAATTTGATCTCTGATTCCTCTGCCTTTTCTAAATCCAGCTTGAACATATAGAAGTTCTTGGTTCAAGTTCTCAATTCTCTTGACAGAGAATTTTCAGCATTACTTTGCTGGCATGTGAAATGAGTGCAATTGTATGGTAGTATGGACATTCTTTGGCATTGCCCTTCTTTGGGATTGAAATGAAATCCAATCCAGTAGCTACTTTTCCAGTCCAATAGCTACTACTGAGCTTTCCAAATTTGTTGGCATATTGAGTGTGGCATTTTAACAGCATCATCTTTTCAGATTTGAAATAACTCAGCTGGAATTCCATCACCTCTACTAGCTTTATTAGTAGTCATGCTTCCGAAGGCCCACTTGACTTCACACTCCAAGATGTCTGATGCTAAGTGAGTGATCACACCATCATGGTTTTCTGTGTCATTAAGATCTTTTTTGTATAGTTCTGTGTATTCTTGCCACCTCTTTTTAATACCTTCTGCTTCTGTTAGGTCCATACCATTTCTGTCCTTTATTGTGCCCATCTTTGCATGAAATGTTCCCTTGGTGTCTCTAATTTTCTTGAAGAGATCGCTAGTCTTTCCCATTGTTTGTTTGCCTCTATTTCTTTGCATTGTTCACTGATGAAGGCTTTCTTATCTCTCCTTGTTATTCTTTGAAACTCTGCATTCGACAGGTATATCTTTCCTTTTCTCCTTTGCCTTTATCTTCTCTTATTTTCTCAGCTATTTGCAAGCCCTCCTCAGACCGCCATTCATTTGCATTTCTTTTTCTTGGGGATGGTTTTGGTCAATGCCTTTTATATAGCATTATGAACTTCTGTCCATAGTTCTTCAGGCCCTCTGTCTATCAGATCTAATCCCTTGAATCTGTCACTTTCACTGTATAATCATAAGGGATTTTATTCAGGTCATACCTGAATGACCTAGTGGTTTTCTCTACTTTCTTCCATTTAAGTCTGAGTTTGTCAATAAGAAGTTCATGATCTGAGCCACAGTCAGTTCCTGGTCTTGTTTTTGCCGACGGTATAGAGCTCTCTATCTTCAGCTGCAAAGAATATAATCAATCTGATTTTGGTGTTGACATCTGGTGATGTCCATGTGTGGAGTCATCTCTTGTGTTGTTGAAAGAGGGTGTTTGCTATGACTAGTGTGTTCTCTTCGAAAAACTCTGTTAGCCTTTGTCCTGCTTCATTTTGTACTCCAAGGCCAAATTTGCCTGTTACTCCAGATATCTCTTGACTTCCTAATTTTGCTCTCCAGCCCCCTGTAACGAAAAGGACATCTTTTTTTGTTGTTAGTTCTAGAAGGTCTTGTAAGTCTTCATACAACCATTCAACTTCAGCTGCTTTGGTATCAGTGGTTGGGACATAGACCTGGATTACTGTGATACTGAATGATTTTCCTTGGAAGCTACTGAGATCATTCTGTCTCAGACCAAACTACAGGGAGGGAACACAGTCCCACCCAGCAACAGAAAATTGGATTAAAGATTTGCTGAGCATGGCTTTGCCCACAGAACAAGAGCAAAACAGAGCAAGACCCAGTTTCCCCACAGCCAGTCCCTCCCATCAGGAAGCTTCCACAAGCCTCTTATTCTCATCCAGCAGAGGGCAGACAGAATGAAAACCACAATCATGGAAAACTAACCAAACTGATTGCATGCATCACAGCCTTGTCTAACTAAGTGAAACTATGACCCAAGCCATGTAGGGCCACCCAAGATGGACAGGTCATGGTGGAGAGTTTGGACAAACGTGGTCCACTGGAGAAGAGAATGGCAAACCACTTGAGCATTCTTGCCTTGAGAACCCCATGAACAGTAAGAAAAGGCAAAAGATGTGATACTGGTAGATGAACTCCCCAGCTTAGTAGACATCCAATATGCTGCTGGAGAAGAGCAAATCAATAGCTCCAGAAGAAATGAAGAGACTGAACCAAAGCAGAAACAGCACCCAGTTGTTGATGTGTCTGGGTGATGAAATAAAGTCTAGTGCTGTAAAGAACAATATTTCATAGGAACCTGCAATGTTAGGTCCAAGGATCAGGGTAAATTCGAAGTGGTCAAACAGGAGATGGCAAGAATGAACATCGACATTTTAGGAATCAGTGAACTAAAATGGACCAGAATGGGTGAAATTAATTCAGATGCCCATTATATGTACTACTGTGGGCAAGAATCCCTTAGAAGAAATGGAGTAGCCCTCATAGTCAATAGAAGATTCTGAAATGCAGTACTGGGGTGCAGTCTCAAAAATGACAGAATCCTGTGTGTGGCAACTCCTTAAAAATGCACAATAAAGTATTTCTGTAAAGGGTTTCTAATCCTATTAGTCATAGTCACCGTATCTTCCATTCCATTTAGTTTAGGACTTCTGATACCATCCTAAACACTCTCAAGATTGGAGGGGAAGAATGGGTTATTCTCACAAAATAAAAACAAACAGCTGATTCTTGGCTCTCTTGTACCCTGAGGATGACANAAAGTATTTCTGTAAAGGGTTTCTAATCCTATTAGTCATAGTCACCGTATCTTCCATTCCATTTAGTTTAGGACTTCTGATACCATCCTAAACACTCTCAAGATTGGAGGGGAAGAATGGGTTATTCTCACAAAATAAAAACAAACAGCTGATTCTTGGCTCTCTTGTAGACTGAGGATGACAGCATAGCCAGACATTAACATAGGATTACACACAGTATCTCTGTTAAAAAGACAATCCATGTAACTTAAAGCCAAATATGGAACCACAATATCAATGCATAAGAGAAGAAAATCATTCTTTGATACCCCTGTTCTATGTTTATGTCTGAAGACATTTTGGGGAGGAATCTAAAGAGTAAATTAAATTCTATTTTTAAAATCATGTTTTTTTAATAATAAAGTACCAAAATAGGTTTACTATAGCAAATGAGAATGTTTGGTTAGTGAAATCTATTGGATCTGAGAGGAATATATATGTTTAAAAATCTCTTTTGGTGGTTGTTTTTATTTTATTTTTTTTAATCTAGAACTTGAAGAATCCAGGCAGAAATGCCCACCCTGTTGGTACAAATTTTCCAACATATTCTTAATCTGGGACTGTTCGCCATATTGGTTAAAAGTGAAACATATTGTCAACCTGGTTGTTATGGACCCTTTTGTTGACCTGGCCATCACCATCTGTATTGTCTTAAATACTCTCTTCATGGCCATGGAGCACTATCCCATGACAGACCATTTCAATAATGTGCTTACAGTAGGAAACTTGGTAAGCATATTGGAAGGTAAATGTGTTCAGTCTTCAAATTTTCTGTTTGGGAAACTGCATTTAATGTCTTATAGCAGTCTTACCACCACCCTTTCTACTTCCTTGCTTTCAAAAGATGGGAATTATATCTAGCTGGCTATACCCTACTCTTTGACAAAAATAGCCCTTAACAGCTCTTAATATCCAAGCTGAAACTGAGAAAGACAGCAATATAAAAACAGGCCTACATTATTACTTGAAAAAGTCAATACTGATATTTATAAGTAATACAAGGCACAGAAGCAGTTCATAGTTTAAGGACACACTTTTTGAAATGATGTTATCACAGTTTCCCTACATAGAGAAGGCTAAAATAAAATTACAGATCTTTTTATCTTGCTTAGTCATTCATCTTCACTATAAGCCACAACTTATTTAACAACTCACAAATGGCTCCAGCTTTTCTACTTCCAAGATCTAGGTAGGGCCTGTATTATTTAATTCATCTAGTCTAGATCAAAGCCATAAAATAGTAAAAAACATCCAATACATTTTGTGCATTATATGATTAACAAGGACATTTTTGGTGAAGGTTTCCACCTAATTCTTTCTCTTCTGAGCTTAAAAAAAAAACAAATTGTTAAAAAGTGTTTGTTGTCTCAATTTAGGAATATTAGCTTTCATTTGCTGAAATAAAGGTCTCTAAAATAATGTATTCATTTCTCATGATATTTGTTTTGAGGTTTAAAGTTTTTGATGTTAGAAAAATATGTAAAGCATCCTGAATTATAGTATTCCTATTTTTAAAGTTCTAGTATTTACTGTTGAAGTAATTTTTCATGTGCATAATAAATAATGATAATAATGCACATATTATAATATAGGTACGTGTGTAAAATAACTGTCTGAGTAGAGGAAATAGGAATAAGCTTATAGATAAAGCTGTTTATGAGAAAAATCTTGTCAGTACCTGTGCTGTATGAAGTCTGGAGGAAAATGCAGTGATGTAATGGAAAGAACACTGATTAAAAATAGATTTGCTCTCAAATCCTAGTTTTTCTAACTTTCTAGCTGATGTTGGGCAAGCCACTGAACCCATCTGAAGACATGTTTCCTAGTTGGTAAAGTAAAAGTTATAATACTCACATTATGTTTTTAACAGTGTTTTGTTTGAGGATAAAATTAAATAACATATATGAGAGCTTTTTAACAACTATAAATTATTGTGCACATGTAAGCATGTAATAGAATACTTGCTAGTGTAAACATTTTGTTCTAGGAGCAAATATTATGGCATGCTACTTTATCATTACCTGATGGAATTAGAGTAACTTTGTTTTGATCTTAGGTTTTCACTGGGATCTTTACAGCAGAAATGTTTCTGAAAATTATTGCCATGGATCCTTACTATTATTTCCAAGAAGGCTGGAATATCTTTGATGGTTTTATTGTAACGCTTAGCCTGGTAGAACTTGGCCTGGCCAACGTGGAAGGATTATCAGTTCTCCGTTCATTCCGTTTGGTAAAAAACAAAGACAAAAACGTTTCCAACAATCAGGGTTCTTGCATCATAGATTTTACCACACACCATTAACATTTTAAGTTTTTTGTGTAACACTTACATTGTTCAAAACAGTCCCTAAGTGGAAAAAAATATTCCCACATATTTAGAAAAAAGCTTTATTGTAAAAATTCTGGTCATATAAAGTTGAATATGTTACTCAATTACCATTCCAACTAATTATTGTTTCTAGAGATGACTGTAGTTAATATTTTTGCATCTAAGAAAACATTTTAATGAAAATGTATTTTAATAGTACTTTGAAAATATCATTACCCTTTTATATGGGTGAGTAACAATCAGATAAGGATTTGTATGTAGAAACCGTTTCTAACTGTATCTCTGGAAAATATTCTCTTTCCCAAAATGAGAGGAGAGAAATCAGAAGAATTATTTACTTAGTCCACTGATTCACATTTACGTGCATGCAAATAGGGGAAGAATTATGAAGTCATGGGAAGCATTCCAAGCTCTTAAATGCACGTGCATCTAGCCATGTCAGTGCAACAGAGGAGCATGATGAATAATAAACACCACACTATAGCAGGGCTCTGTGTGCTGTTACTTTGCCTGCTATGGACAAATGAGTATCTTTGAGCAGAAATCATTGAGATCCAATATTAATATTAGTGTCAGTCCAAGTATGCCTTACATCCACCTTTACAAAACAAATGAGAGACAGTATGTCCTCAAGTAATAATTAAAAATTCACTCTCAGGGAAAATTATCTACATAAAACATGGAAGGATCAGATTCTTCCTGAGTGGGACGGAGGGGTCCAAAAATTAGCCATGAGACTGGCCATGGTCAAGGATAGGACAGATGTTGTAAGCGAGTTTTGTTGTTGTTGTTCTTTTTTTTTTTTTTTTTTTAAGATAAGAAGCTCCTTACAGGAAGACCTTTGCTTCTTGTTTGGTGAAGTGAAACATTTGCTCACAACTCTCTGTTCCTGATAGATTAGAAATATGTCTTGGAGTAAAGCCAAGCACTAACACAAAGACATCCAGACAGCCTGCTNGAACAAAAAAGGAAAAATTAATTATTTTATTGGTTTTTAAATCAATACAAGTACTTATTTGAAAATTTTATTTGTGTTGTTATCCATCTTATTTAGTAGCTTATCTGAATTAATATCTCAGATCTAAAAATCTTTTCCTTCCCTTTTTGAGTAATAGTGTTTTTATTCCAACCAAATAAAGGATTCAGAACCATATTATCTTTGATTTCAACAATGATAAATATAAAAATACACTGAAAACGTATAATGGTTGTGAGAGTTTTAATACTATCCTTTTGGTCTGTGATGAATCAAAGAAAAATAAGGATGTCAATCATTTGAATAATATAAATAGTAGAATGTTACAAATGTTTGTTATCTAGAAAAACTATATGTACAGAGAATTCTTATTTTCAATGGCCCATGGTGTATTTATATAAATTAATAATGTACTGGGTTTCAAAGTAAGCCTCAATAAATTCAAACAAGCAGACATTGTAGGGTTATTATACCAATAAATTCAGGATAGAAGATGTCGTATATGGTTATTATCTAATCACAATGCAGTTAAACTAGAAATTAATAATAAAATAACAGAAAAAATATAACCATTTGAGAATTTAAGAGTTTCCTCCCAAGCAAATGTTGGGTTAAGCAGAAAATAAAATATATAAATAACTGTTTAGAAAATAAGAACTTTTTCTCTCAAAAATCTATGAAATTGGACCAAACACCCTCTGAACATCTCACTGTTAACGAAGATGAGCAAAAAAAGGATGAAAGAACATGACATAGAACTTAATTTGAGAGATTAGAAATAGAGCAACAAAACAAAGGGAACGTGAATAAAGAGAAATTAATATAGCAGATGATATTAGTGTAGTAGGTGGTTCTTAGGGAAAAAAATCAATAAAACATACGAACTTTAGTATTATCAGCAGGATCCTAAGATGAAGCCAATGACTCAACAAGCTTGGGTTCANTTTGAGAGATTAGAAATAGAGCAACAAAACAAAGGGAACGTGAATAAAGAGAAATTAATATAGCAGATGATATTAGTGTAGTAGGTGGTTCTTAGGGAAAAAAATCAATAAAACATACGAACTTTAGTATTATCAGCAGGATCCTAAGATGAAGCCAATGACTCAACAAGCTTGGGTTCAGTTTATTAATGTGGTCATTTAATCTATTTTTGTTTAATACATTTATTATTTATTTTTTAATTTCAAATTTACCTACTAATGTTCTTTATTTAGCTCATCAGTCAAAACCCTTGCTGCCTCCTCTGTATTGTCTAGGCATGCTTCTCAGCTCAGTCCCTTCTGTATCAGTTTCGTTTGTCTTTCTTTCCTTTTTCACACTAATTCTATTTATTTCCATTATGTACAAACTTAAAGAAAAAACACTACAATTTTTCTTNCTTCAAATTTACCTACTAATGTTCTTTATTTAGCTCATCAGTCAAAACCCTTGCTGCCTCCTCTGTATTTTCTAGGCATGCTTCTCAGCTCAGTCCCTTCTGTATCAGTTTTGTTTGTCTCTTTTCTTTTTCACACTAATTCTATTTATTTCCATTATGTACAAACTTAAAGAAAAAACACTACAATTTTTCTTGTGGTAGCATAGTTTATCTAGAGTAGATTAGCTGGCCTAAGTCCACTTGCCTGTGGTTGGTTTTTTCTAACATTCACTTGTCACTTTATCTGATGTCAGTATGATTTAAAGCTGGGGCAAGTTTCCCTCACTAGTGTGAGAATCAGGGTCTATCAAAGGGGTCAGCCAGGGTGTGGCTTACCAGGATTTTTTTGCAAAATGTTGTTTTAGGGACATATTTAAACCATATATGAATACTAAATTTAAAAATCTAATTTGTAATCATGTCCCACTCCTGAAATGCATACAAACTCCTGGATCCCAAATATTAAACTGCTTCATTTTGAAAAATGATACATACTTACATTAAAATACCTCTTTGGGCCTCTTGTTCTAGCCTGGGTTCATTATTTCAAGTTCTACATCATTGCTTATTATGAGCTACATCTGTAATTCATCATCTATGATTCTAGTTTAGGTTTTTTCAGAAGACAAAGATTATAAAGAACTGTATAAAGCAACCTGAATTTAGCATCGTTCCAGAAATTTATACCCCATATATTACAATGGTGTGGTTAGTCATCCAAAACCAGACATTCTATCTAGAGTGCAAAGTCAAGTGGACCTTAAGAAGCACTGTTGTTAATCAAACTAGTGGATGCGATGAAATTCCAGCAGAGCTATTCAGACCCCTAAAGGATGATGTCATGAAGGTTTCGCATTCATTATATCAGCAAATCTGGAAGACCCAGCAGTGGTTACAGGACTGGAAAAAGTCAATCCTCATCACTCATCACCCATGCTAGTAAGGACATACTTAAAATCTTGCATGCTAGGCATCAGTATTATGGGAACCAAGAACTTCCAGATGTCCGAGCTGGGTTTAAAAAAAGAAGAGGAACTAGAGATCAAATTGCTAGCATTTGTTGGATTATAGAGAAAGCAAGGTAATTTCAGAAAAAGATATCTCTCTCTCTTTCATCAACTAGGCTGAAGCCTTTGACTGTGTGGATCATGACAAACTGTCGNTAGTAAGGACATACTTAAAATCTTGCATGCTAGGCATCAGTATTATGGGAACCAAGAACTTCCAGATGTCCAAGCTGGGTTTTAAAAAAGAAGAGGAACTAGAGATCAAATTGCTAGCATTTGTTGGATTATAGAGAAAGCAAGATAATTTCAGAAAAAGATATCTCTCTTTCATCAACTATGCTGAAGCCTTTGACTGTGTGGATCATGACAAACTGTCGAAAGCTCTTAGAGAGATGGGAATACCAGACCATCTTACTTGTCTTCTGAGACACCTGTATTTGGGCCAAGAAGCAACAGTTAGAACCTTGTATCGAACAACTCATTGGTTTACAACCGAGAAAGGTGTACGACAGGGCTGCATGCTGTTACCCTGTTTGTTTAACTTATATGTTGGGCACATCATGAGAAATGCCATGCTGCATGAGTTACAAGCTGGAATCAAGATAGACAGGAGAAACATCAACAACCTCAAATATGCAGATGATACCACTCTAATGGCAGAAAGGGAAGAGGAACTAAAGAGACTTATGAGGAGTGTGAAGGAAGAGAGTGAAAAACTGGCTTAAGACTAAATATTAGAGAAACTAAGATCATGGGATCCACCCCGACTACTTCATGGCATATAAAAGGGGAAAAGGTGGAAGTAGTAACAGATTTCCTCTTTCTTGGGCTCCAAAATCACTGTGGATGATGACTGCAGCCATGAAATCAGAAGATTATTGCTTCTTGGCAGGAAACTGATGACAAACCTAGACACTGTGTTGAAAAGCAGAGACATTACTCTGCCGACAAAGATCCATATCGTTAGGGCTATGGTCTTCCCAGTGGTGATGTACGGTTGTGAGAGCTGGACCGTAAACAGGCAGATGCCAGAGAATTGATGCTTTCACACTGTGATGCTGGAGAAGACTCCTGAAAGTCCCGTGGACAGCAAGGAGGTCAAGCCAGTCAATCTTAAGGGAAATCAAGCCTACATATTCACTGGAAAGACTGAGGCTGAAGCTGAAACTCCAGTATTTTTGTCATCTGATGTGAACAGATGACTCATTGAAAAAGTCCCTGATGCAGGGAAGGGTTGAAGGCAGAAGGTGAAGAGGCCCTCAGAGGATGAGATGGCTGGATGGCATCACCAATGCAATGAGCATGAAATTGGGCAAACTCCAGGAGATGGTGAGGGACAGGGAGGCCTGACATGCTGCAGTCCATGGGGTTGCAAAGAGTCGAACATGACTGGGCAACTGAACGACAACAGCATACCCTTTTTAAAAATAACCTATTCACAGCTAATTTTACAACAAGCTATGTTTTAATTTGTTTTTTGATTGGAATAAAATTGCTTTACGATGTTGTTGGTTTCTGCTATACAACAATGTGACTCAGCCATAATTATACATATATCCCTCCTTCTTGAACCCCCCTCCTTACCCCCATCCCACTACTCTAGGTCATCACAGAGCACCAGGTTGGGTTCTCTGTGTTATATAGCAACTTCAACAAGCTTTTCTTTATGTGTTTGTATATGTTTGAGGGATTTGCCTTTATTAATTTTATGCAGTGATTTCAGTTTCGTTTTTATGAATACAGTAACTTTGTTTTAAAACTCATTTTGTCACATTATGCAAGAGTAAGTTCCATAATTATATTAATTTACAGTAGTACAGATTGATTTGAAAACAAACAGCTTATTTTTGATAAGCATACAACTCACCAGGTGGAAGCAGAGATGTACTACATTATAGCCAACCTCCTGAGAAAATAGCATATTACTGGTATCAGTCATTGTGTTTTACAGCGAAAAGGCCAAGCATTGTTAGTTTGGTAAGTCAGTGAGCATGGAGGTGGGCTAGATAAAAAGCAGTCTGTGCCCAAAGAGTTGTGCAGATAAAGTGGTGAGGATAGAATAATTATTCTTCTTCCAAAATGATGGGCAAAATCCACTATATTACTAAAAGCCAGAGAACATTAAAGAAGTTCACCATTACTAAAGTACAACTTCTGTGAAAGACAGATCTGGGAAATATGCTTGGAAAGCCAAGTGGAGACAGAAACTTCATTTGGTAGTAATATCTGAAGCACAGGCACTTATTCATTCACCAAATATTTATTGGGTAACTAGCATAATTCAGGCCTTTGTGGTTCACAAGGGCCTAGTATTAGGTAAGACTAGAATAAATGGTGAATTTATTATTTATAGCTGCCCAAAAAAGAAGTGACAAGGGTGAATAGAGCATTCCTAGGAATCAGGAAGATGAAACTGAGAGCAGAGTATTTCAAAGGTATAATTAAATTTGACTTCACTGTCATTATTTGAAATAAATAAGAATAAGCAAGATGATTTTGAGTCTAGGTGCTGAAAGATATTTCAAACAGAATTAGGAACTTAGTTTAAAAAGTACATTTAAGAGAGGAAAAAGAAGTCATGCCTTTAATTGATATAGGTTGAGTTTCAGTGACACTAGACACACTTCTGCTTTCTTACCGTAGTCCAAACAAACCATGGGATATACTTATATGGCTTAAATTGTGCTTGGAAATTAATTTATAAACATCTAAAGGATCACCAGTGTAAACCTGGGAACTTTCTAAGAGCACATCTTCCATTGTAATACTAATAATGGGCATTTAATCATCTTTTATATCCTTTTAAAATTTCTCCCAGATTGATTCCAAACTGTATGCATTAAAGGGGAATTATATCTGGAAGTATAATAACTGGTAATATTGTAAAGCTTGATTTTAAAATAGGAGTAGCTAATTTTGAAGAATATTCTTAAGAATGTTGTTGTTCAGTCACTCAGTTGTGTCCAGCTCTTTGCAACCCCATGGAACTGCAGCACGCCAGGCTTCCCTGTTCTTCACTAACTCCCAGTTTGCTCAGACTCATATCCATTGAGTCAGTGATGCCATCCAACCAACTCATCCTCTGTGGCCCACTTCTTCTGCCCTCAATCATTCCCAGCATCAGAGTCTTTTCCAATGAATCAGCACTTTGCATCAGGTGGTCAGAATATTGAAGCTTCAGTTTCAGCATCAGTCCTTCAGGATGAATATTCAGGGTTGATTTCTTTTAGGATTAACTGGTTTGATCTCCTTGCTGTCCAAAGGACTCTTAAGAATCTTCTCCAACAGCACAGTTCAAAAGCATCAACCCTTCAGTGTTCAGCCTTCTTTATGGTTCAACTCTCACCTTTGAACATGACTACTGGAAAAACCATTGCTTTGACTAGACAGACATTTGTCTGCAAAACCATTTGTCTCTGCTTTTTAATATACTTCCTAGATTTGTCATAGATTTTATTCCAAGGAGCAAGAGTCTTTTAATTTCATGGCTTCAGTCACTGTCTGCAGTGATTTTTGGAGCCTAAGAAAATAAAGTCTGTCACAGTTTCCATTGTTTCCCCATCTATTTGCCATGAATTGATGAGGAGCCAGATGCCATGGTCTTAGTTTTTTGAATGCTGANCCTAGATTTGTCATAGATTTTATTCCAAGGAGCAAGAGTCTTTTAATTTTATGGCTTCAGTCACTGTCTGCAGTGATTTTTGGAGCCTAAGAAAATAAAGTCTGTCACAGTTTCCATTGTTTCTCCATCTATTTGCCATGAATTGATGAGAAGCCAGATGCCATGGTCTTAGTTTTTTGAATGCTGAATTTTAAGCCAACTTTTTCACTCTTCTCTTTCATCTTCATCAAGAGGCTCTTTAGTTCCTCTTTGCTTTTTGCCATAAGGGTGTGTCATCAGCATATCTGAGATTATTGATACTTCTAGCAAGCTTGATTCCAGCTTGTGCTTCATTCAGCCCAGCATTTTGCATGATGTATTCTGCATAGAAGTTAAATAAGCAGGGTGACAATATTCAGCCTTGACATACTCCTTTTCCAATTTGGAACCAATCCATTGTTCCACGTCCTGTTCTCAGTGTTGCTTCTTGACCTGCATACAGATTTCTTAGGAGGAAGGTAAGGTGATCTGGTATTCCTGTCTCTTTCAGAACTTGCCACAGTTTGTTGTGATTTACATAGTTAAAGGCTTTAGCATAGTCAATGAAGCAGATGTTTTTCTGGAATCCCCTTGCTTTTCTATGATCTAGCAAATGTTGGCAATTTGATCTCTGAGTCCTCTGCCTTTCTCAAATTCGGCTAGTACATCTGAAAGTTTTTGGTTCATGTACTGTTAAAGCCTAGCTTGAAGAATTTTGAGCATTACTTTGTGAGCATGTGAGATGAGCACAATTGTGTGGTAGTTTGAACACTCTTTGGCATTGCCCTTCTTAGAGATTGGAATGAAAACTGACATTTTCCAGTCCTGTGGACACTACTGAGTTTTCCAAATTTGCTGGCATATTGACTGCAGCACTTTCATAGCATCATCTTTTAGATTTGAAATAGCTCAGCTGGAATTCCATCACCTCCACTAGCTTTATTCATCATGATGCTTCCTCGGGCCTACTTGATTTCACACTCCAGGATGTAGGGCTCTAGGTGAATGATCATACAATTGTGGTTATCTGGGTCATTAAGACCTTTTTTTGTACATTTCTTCTGTGTCTTCTTTACACCTCTTCTTAATATCTTCTGCTCCTGTTATGTCCATACCATTCTGTCCTTTATTTTGCCCATCTTAAGAATAAAGATGAATATACTGGCAACGGCTCTCATCTGAAGAAAGTATGACCCAATAAGACCTTAAGTAACTATACACCAAGAAAATAAGTATCAATTTATTTCATCATCATCTAGGCAAGACACAGCATGTTAAAAAGCAGAGACATCACTTTGCCAACAAAGGTCTACATAGTCAAAGCTATGGTTTTTCTAGTAGTAATGTATGAATGTGAGAGATGGACCATAAAGAAGTCTGAGCTCTGAAGAACTGGTGTTTTTTAAATTTGGTGCTGAAGAAGACTTTTTGAGAGTCTCTTGAACTGCAAGACCCAACCAGTCAGTCCTAAAGGAAATCAACCCTGAATATTCATTGGAAAGACTGATGCCGAAGCTGAAGCTCCAATACTTTGGTCACCTGATGCTAAGAACTGACTCATTGGAAAAGACCTTGATGCTGGGAAAGGTTGAGGGCAGGAGGAGAAGGGGACGACAGAGGATGATATGATTGGATGGCATCACCAGCCCTATGGACATGAGTTTGAGCAAGCTCTGGGAGTTGGTGATGGACAGGGAAGCCTGGCGTGCTGCAGTTCATGGGGTTGCAAAGAGTCAGACATGACTTAGCAACTGAACAACAACAAAGGCAGGACACAACAGAGGAGGATATTTAGTGTGGCAATCAATAGACATAAACAAATTTGATTTTATATTATTTTAGGTTCACATCTTTTCATCTTAGTACTCACAGTTCCTAATTGAAAAACTGAAGTCTGGGTGACCAATAATGATATTTACTAATGGATACAAAATCTGATATTTGGCACTATGTGTGAAGAACTATGATAAGCAAGAACAGGATTTGCCTCAAAATTTTAAAGACTTTTCAAGTAGTACTTATAAAAAATTTCTCCGAGTTAAAGTAATATGATACCAAAATGTTTTATTATTGCTTGTGCTTAAGTTACTATTATGCCATTTATTTTCTAACAAGTGTTTAATTCATTTGGAAGAATTACTATAAACAAAGATTAAACAGAAACTCATGTCTACAACTACCCAAAAGTTTTTTTGCATTTGATGAAACTATCTCCATGAAGATACTGAATATTTATATCATTGTAAAATTCCATTATGGGTTTACATTATGGATAGATGTTTTTGTTTTTTGTGTCACTTCAAGGTTGAATTATAGATTCTCTTCATCTGTTAGACTCATTTTGGGATTTTTCCTATGGATTATTTTCATTTTTAAATGGATAGAATTATAAGCATGTGAATACACTGTTTCTCTTATTTCGGAACAGTGAAGTTGCACAGAAGACAAGGGATGGACATTGGGGTCAGGAATAATTCAAATCTTGGTTTTCTCATTTACTGGTTATATGACATTAGACAAGTTACTTAACCTGTCTAAGCCTTAATTTTATCATCTCTAAAATGACAGCAATTATACTAACTCCTCTTCCCTCAACCTTCCTTTTGGCTCTTTTCGAATTCATAAAACAGTGGGTTGCTTCGTACATATTTTCAATAGCCATTTGTAACTTCAAAATATAGAAATCTGATTTCATACACTACAAATTATGGTGAATGATTATTTTCTTATACCTTAATATATATACCTTATATAATCTTATATATCTTATGTTAAGATATATAAGAATCTTAATATACCTTATATAATCTGATTACCATAGATTATTTTCTTATTTCCTCCTATTCAATCACTCTTTTGCTCTAATCTTAAAAATCTCTTTATTTCAAGGAGAATCCAAAATCAGTTCATAGTATTCTTGCTAGACTATTTCTTAGTAACCAAATTAAAGTGATTTACTTTTTATGTCCATCTCATGGTCAGAAGCTTAATGAAAGCAGTAGTTCATCTGAAGGTAGCACTGTAGACATTGGAGCACCTGCCGAGGAACAGCCTGTAGTGGAACCCGAGGAAACCCTTGAACCTGAAGCCTGTTTCACTGAAGGTAAAAAAAAATGACCTTCATGTTAATCTTACATTTATAGAGTGCAGTTGTTGTTGTTGTTGTTGTTGTTTTTAAAGCTGTTGATCATCCAAAACGGACAACTCAGAATAGAGCAGTACATTGTAGTCAATCTATTTTAATTACTTCTAATAAGCTAACATATGTAAAATCTCTCATTATATTTTGGTTATACCTGCCATGTGTAAGGAACCATGAACATGGAGAAAAGATCATTTAATGTAGTCAGAATGAAGGACTAATTTATAATTTTTCAGATAAAATGGTGATTTTGCAAGAAGTCAGCATTTTAAACATTAGTCAAAATTCTCATACACAACATTTGCTTTAAAAATAATATTTTTATTATCAAATGAATTGCAAGCATATTTTTTTCCATGAAAACAGCAGTTTCCAATACTTGGGTGGAACAGGAAACAAGCACTGCCCTGTTCCTGATCCCTGTACAGAACCTAGTTGAGTCTGGTGCAGTATGGACAATAAATCCAAACTTATTCCTTTGTTTTCTCCATGATTAGTATTTCCCATGAAAATAAGGGGCTGAATAGTTTTCACAATTTCACATTGCTAATGCATGTGTTCCTACTACCCTAGGCTTACAGAGTTAGCCCAGCAAGATGGAGATGGCAATAGTCATGAGAAAATGAATCCAGAACATGCCAAAGGGTATCACTGAAGCAGGAGAAGTTATTTATCTGCTCCTGTTTGAATATTATATTTGCAGGCTGTGTGCAAAGATTCAAATGTTGTCAAATCAGTGTGGAAGAAGGGAGAGGAAAGCAATGGTGGAATCTGAGAAGAACGTGTTTCCGAATAGTTGAACATAACTGGTTTGAGACCTTCATTGTTTTCATGATTCTCCTTAGTAGTGGTGCACTGGTGAGTGAATACTAAGCAAAAGTGTCATAAGACTAAGTTTTAGAATCACCTAATACTGATGACTTATTAATCCTTTCTGTTGCATTCTTTTACTATCCAATGCATTATTTTTCCTGAACCCTCATTGTACAGCTATTTCCATTTCCATGGAATCAGCCATTAATCTCTGTTTGATAGCCCTAGAACTTTTATCTCTATGTATGACTTCTTCCTTAAACATGCATACATCACTATACCCATCCATCCACCCACCCATCCACTCAAATCTTTCTACCTATCTCCAGGGCATTTTTAGCAACACCACTTCATATCTTCCAGACTATAGACAATGTATAACTATGCAGCTCTGCATTTACTTTTATTATGTATACACACATTTCTAATTAACTAGTTATTAATTTTCATTTTATTATTAAGTAATCCAGAAAATCTGTCTAATTTATTCATGATAACCAAAGGACATGAGTATTTAATTACTCATATTTTAACAACAAAGTAAGCATGATAATACGGAGTAGAAAGTCCTGTGGTTGGGTATATATATTAATATAATTTCTATGTTCTGCTGAATTTTGTTTATGAATTATAGTATTGTTATCTCCTTATGGACTGTTGATAAGTCCTTAGAGACCACTTCTCTGTCTTTTTTGAAATGCATCCAGTGTTCCCTTGTTACTCCAAAACCAGTGAATATTGGTAACAATAAATACTGGGCAGTGTGCCTAAGTAATCATTTAAGGATTGATTTCTCTCTGTATAAAGGTGTTCATTTCATCAGAATCAATTTCTATTTATATAAAAATCATTTACAAAAATGTAAAATATAGCACATATATAACACTTTAGGAAAATGCTAACACAAATGGACTAGTTAAGCCATAAAATAGATGTAGACAGACAGACAGAGATGGAAAGATGATACAGTACTTAACTGAAACACAATAACTTAGGTTTATTTAACTTAAAAATGTATGATTCTAACACAGATCTATATTTTTCTGCATATTTCTCTGATGAAATAAATTTTATCTACATCCTACTTTAGATGAGAAATAGTTTTTTTTAATTTTTTAATTTAAATGAATATAGACTTAGATATAAAGTATCATTGAGGTTCATATTAGAAAAAGAATACATATTATAGTCTAAATGAGAAGGAATTTCATCCTACCATCTTTGTTACACCATATCTTTGCTGGTAAACATAAACTGTCAACAAAATGAAAGGGACAAATTAATTCAATGTATAGTAAAATTAGGTGATGTATTGATCAATTATAATTTCTGCTTTATGAAAAATATAAGCCTTTTTATTTCTTCAACCTCCTTTCTGTGGGAAAAATAAAGAGGCTAACAGGAGGAGGCAAAAGATATGAAACAAAGAGAATAAATAACTTCAAGTTGGGATACCAGCATCAAGACATGACATTAAGAACTATTTCCTGAACAAGTCACTTTAATTCCTTAGAGTTATGCTTTTATTTCTTCCTTTTAGTTAGATCAATAGAGAGCATAACTTTTCTCCTGGTTCATTAAAAGATCTTTGAAAGGAAGAAAAAAAAAACATCAATAGCCACTTTTCCTCTACCCTCCTATTCCAATGAAATGTCATTATATGTATATGAAAATCAGGAAAAACTACTAATCAAGGAAAACAGTCTATAATAGATGTAGCATGAAAGTTTCAGAAAACTAAAATGCATAACTTTTCTTTATAGGCATTTGAGGATATATATATTGACCAGCGAAAGACGATCAAAACAATGTTGGAATATGCTGACAAGGTTTTCACTTACATTTTCATTCTGGAAATGCTTCTAAAATGGGTAGCATATGGCTATCAAACATATTTCACCAATGCCTGGTGTTGGTTAGACTTCCTAATTGTTGATGTAAGTATCCTCCATATTTTTGTCTTTCATTCAAGGTAGTTTGTCTTATTTATAAACTAATTCCAAAATAGTGAATCTTTGATCACTCTGTTATGTTGACAGGATATGCTACTTAACAGACACTAAACTAATTCACTGAATAACAGTGTAGTTTTTGTAATAAATAAGCTAATTTAGTACAGATTTAGCATTGGGAGGATGGGATTTATGGCGGTTATCTAAGATAAAAAGCTGAGGGAAAAACATCAGAAGTTTGTAGGGAGAATGGTAAAATAGGATATGATGTTTAAGTTACTTTTATTAATATTATGATTCAAACAGAGTTGAGTTTGAATCCCAGCCCCACCACTGATTTTGTGTTTCACTAAGTTACTTGGCTCCTAACACTATAAATTGATCATATTAGTACATAAGAGTTGGAGGCACTCAGTAAACAAACAAACTAGTGATGATGGTGGAAGCTACTGGCAATTTTTAAAAAATCAGTTCTAATGAGGTAGATTAAACTGGAGCCAATTATACAGAGTGAAGTAAGCCAGAAAGAAAAACACCAATACAGCATACTAATGCATATATATGGAATTTAGAAAGATGGTAACGATAACCCTGTATGCAAGACAGCAAAAGAGACACAGATGTGTAGAACAGTCTTTTGGACTCTGTGGGAGAGGGAGAGGGTGGGATGATTTTGGAAAATGGCATGGAAACATGTATAATATCATATAAGAAACGAATCGCCAGTCTAGGTTCAATGCAGGATACAGGATGCTTGGGGCCGGTGCACTGAGACGACCCAGCGGGATGGGATGGGGAGAGAGGAGGGAGGGGGGTTCAGGATGGGGAACACATGTACACCCGTGTCGGATTCATGTTGAAGTATGGCAAAACCAATACAATATTGTAAAGTAAAAAATTAATTAAAATTAAAATTAAATTAAAATTAATTAAAAAAATAAATTAAATGTGCTACAAATAAAAAAAAGAGAAGAAAAAAATTCTTTTTGATTTTCGTAAAAGATATTTTTAAAGAGTAGATTATATAGCTTGTAACTAAATTATAGAAAATAAGATGTGTGGGGAATAGTGAAAAAATTCTACTTCATGCAGTGTGATGGGAGTTACTCTAGAATATAACTAGATTTACGGCAAGCCCATAATATACCAACAGCCCTTCACAGAGTTGGTGTATTCAACAGTTAATACTTCATCAGCCCAAAGCAAGTAGCTGTCTTTGAGATCTGTTAAAGGCAAACATCATGCTTTATGTTTGGCATATTTTCAGCTTTAAAAATGTATTTTCAAAATACCACAGACTTCATAGGCATTTTATTCTCCTAAAATGATAATCCAGCAGAACTACTCAATTTTCTTATGGAAAGTATTTGTAGAACTAAGAACCATGCAATATCTCTTTAATTCTGTTGAACAAAGGCAAATCCAGAGCTATTTGAAAAGCTTAACGTTACTATGAAATGAGTAAATTAGGGAAAAAAAACACCTCAAAAGAGTAATAAGTGGCTCATATTCTATATACATAAACAGCTCATACAACTCAACATCAAAAAGCAAACATCCCAATTAAAAAATGGGCAGAATAACTGAATAGACAATTTTCCGAAGAGGAAATCCATATAGCCAATAAGACCATGAAAAGATGCTCAGTATCACTTATCATCAGGGAAATGAAGAGAAAAACCACAAAGAGATATGACCTCACACCTGTCAGAGAGGCTATCATCAAAAGGGCCACAAATAAAAAATGTGGAGAAAAGGGAACAACTTGTACACTGTTGGTAGGAATGTAAATTGGTGCAGTCACTACAGAAAACAGAATGGAGCTTCTGCAAAAAATCAAAAACAGAGCTACCATATGACCCAGCAATTCCACTCCTGGGTATAGATCTGGAGAAAATGAAAACATTAATTTAAAAAGGTACATGCACTCCAATGTTCATAGCAGTATTATTACAATCACCAAGATGTGGAGGCAGCTTAAGAATCCATCAAGAGATGAATTGATAAAGAAGGTTTATAATACTGCTAAATGGAATACTACTCAGCCATGAAAAAGAATGAGATTTTTGTTATATGTAACAACATGAATAGACCTGGAAGATGTTATGCTTAGTGAAATAAGTTAGACAAGTGCTGTATGTTATCACTTAAATGTGAAATCTACAAAATAAAGCAAACTAGTGAATATAACAAAACAGAAACAGATTTCACAGCTGTAGAGAAGAAATTAGTGGTTACCAGTGAGGAAAATCCCATGGACAGAGTAACCTTGTGGGCTGCAGTCCATTGGGTCGCTGGGAGTCGGACACGACTGAGCGACTTCACTTTCACTTTTCACTTTTATGCACTGGAGAAGGAAATGGCAACCCCCTCCAGTGTTCTTGCCTAGAGAATCCCAGGGACGGTGAAGCCTGATGGGCTGCCGTCTATGGGGTCGCACAGAGTCGGACACGACTGAAGCGACTTAGCAGCAGCAGCAGAAGCAGCAATGAGGAGAGAGAATGGGGGAGGGGCGAGATGGGGTAGAGGGTTAAGAAGTACAAACCACTATGTATAATGTAAGTCACTCACAAGGATATATTGTATAGCACAAGGAATATAGCCTATACTTTATAATAACTTTAAATGGAATATAATCTATAAAGAATTTGAGCTACTATGTTGTAAACTTGAAACTAATAGAATACTGAAATCAACTATACTTCAATTAAAAAAAGAAATAAACCTCAAAAGAATAATTGCTTCAGCATTTCACAAAGAGAAAAAAGTTTCTGCTATTGATATTTCAACCACTAGAAGTTATTTCATATTTCAACTCCTCAAAAACTTTCCAATTAGGCTTTAAATCTAAACGTAATCTAAACTTTTTGAAAATTTCTAAGCTTTACTTTTCTTTATTATACTTATTCCATGTCTGAACTTTTTAGTGGAAGAATAATGATTTTGTTATTGTAAGTTGGTTTTTAATAGCCATTTCCAAAGTAGTTTAGGAAAATGATTCTATAGAGAATTTTGTAGTTTTGAAACAATAATACTTCCATTTTTCAAGGTTCTATTTTAATTATTTCTTAAGGATCAGTGTATCACTCTAAAAAAAAGACAAAAGGAATTATACCACATCTCAAGTAAAGTAAACAATGCCAACTTAACACACTAAAATATAGAAAAATTTGCAAAAATAGTGTTTAGTTTATTTGGAATGATCCAATATTCTATTCTCAAACCAAAGAAATTCTATTTGGATACAGAGTTTTGGTCTTTATTTAAAGAATTAGACACCTAAAATTTTATTTCTTAGTTATTGCATATTTCATGCAAATGAAATTTAGTTAGTTTATTTAATAATATTGACTGGCCATTTTGGGTCAAGTACCATGACAGGAAGCTCTAAATTAGTATTAAAAATTTGAGTAAATTTCATGATGGAATTGTTACATTATTTATATAGAAATAAACTTTAAGCAAGTGAAAACACAAAGTATTAGCAAGACACCAAAAAAATCACTGTCAAAAAATCAACCTCAAAACAATGTGACATAGTGCATTAATTTCTGAGGGTATCAATTATCATTAATTGAAAATACCAACCAACACAGGCTAGAGATTGCTTGCCTTTTCTGATAAAATCGCAATTTTTACATTTTATTAGTGGGCTTCCCTAGTGGCTCAGAGGGTAAAGCGTCTGTCTGCAATTCAGAAGACCTGGGTTCGATCCCGGGGTCAAGAAGATCCCATGGAGAAGGAAATAGCAACCCACTCCAGTACTCTTGCCTGGAAAATCCCATGGACAGAGAAGCCTGGTAGACTACAGTCCATGGGATTGCAAAGATTTGGCCACGACTGAGCGATTGCTTGCCTTTTCTGATACAATCGCAGTTTTTACATTTTATTACTAGCCATTGGTAAATCTCTAAATTCAGCAGCAACTTAATAAAGGAAGGATGATCAATGACATTTTCTTGTACCTGGCTTTCTTCCTTTTGAAAATCAGTTTTTATTTAGGTTTTCTAACTACTTGAGGGATTAATAAATCACATGACATTTGTTGCTTTTTATTCAACTAGCTTTAAATAACCTCATGAAAGCAACTTTCTTTGTACCAAACTAAAAATATTTCCTTAAAATTTTAAGTGCTTTACTAAAAACATGTAAGCATTTATCTTCTGAATAATTATAAATACAAACTGTTAATTGTTACAACATTTCAATTCAACTATGTATGGAAGTGTTAGTCACTCACTCTTGTCCGACTCTTTGTAACCCCATGGACTGTAGCCTGCCAGGCTCCTCTGTCCATGGAATTCTCCAGGCAATACTGGAGTGGGTGGCCATTCCATTCTCCAGGGGATCTTCCCAACCCAGGGCTAGAACCCAGGTCTCCTTCATTGCAGGTAGATTCTTTGCCATCTGAGCCACCATACCTCAATAAAATAAAATTGTAATAAATTATGATGGTGTTATAGAATACTACATATTGAATGGCAATAATTCTATTTTTATTCATTTATTTTTGTATGCTTTCAGGTTTCATTGGTCAGTTTAACAGCAAATGCCTTGGGTTACTCAGAACTTGGTGCCATCAAATCTCTCAGGACACTAAGAGCTCTGAGACCTCTAAGAGCCTTATCACGATTTGAAGGGATGAGGGTAAGAACCACGAAAGAACATGAAGTATTGTATATAGCCAAAATTAAACCAAATTTTTAAAAAAGGAAAACTCATGCATGCAAAAGGAATGGCAAAATTTTGCAAAATTGCTACTTTATCTTTTTATCTGTTGCATATTTACTTCTAGGTGATATGCAAGAGAACTTAGGCCTCCTTTGAAATGATATAATATCATTTATCTGCTGTGCTCATTAAAATGACTTTATTTCTTAGTCCATTTTGGGAGTTTCCTTGCAAACCTGTACACAAAAAAGCAGATGCAGTATTAAAGTACTATGTGTCATGATGATGCTGATAATAATCAACTAAAATAAATCCTACATCATGTGGTTCTCATTTGTGATGGTCTAAACTGTGTTCAATGAGTTTTACTGAAAATAATATGAATCCTGCCGAAATATAAAAGAAAAAAATTTAAGTTGTCAAAATTTTGTCTGTACAATGCCAAAGTTAGCCTTATTTAAATGTTCAAGGGTAGATATTAACTGAATTTCAAAGTTTTCAAAAAGTTATATTAATATAACCTCAACCTGTAACTGTATTAGTCTTAATTTACATAAACAGTAATATCGACTTTAAGATTATATATAAATGCTAAGTTGCTTTAGTCATGTCCAATTCTCTGTGACCCTATGGACTGCAGTCTGCCAGACTCCTCTGCCCATGGGATTCTTCAGGCAAGAATATAGGAGTGGGTTGCCATTCCCTTCTCCAAGGGATCTTCTGAACCCTGGGATAGAACCCAGGTCTGCATTGCAGGTAGACTCTTTGCCATCTGAGCCACCAGTCTTATGAGATCCTCACATTTTTACTAAAATGTCACTGAAATTCTCCTCAGGATATGTGAAAATAAAGTTTATTTTCCACTTAAAATAGAGAAACATATCATTTTTATATATTCTACTTGAAAGAATTTTTTTATGTTTTTTAAAAACATTTGATTGGAAGTCACATTTGAGAATCCCAGGGACAGGCGAGCCTCGTGGGCTGCCGTCTATGGAGTCGCACAAAGTCAGACATGATTGAAGTGACTTAGCAGCAGCAGCACATTTGAAAAGGGGCTTCCCAGGTGGTGCTACTGGTAAAGAACTCACTTGCCAATGCAGGAGACTTAAGACCTGGGTTCGATCCCTGGGTTGAGAAGATTCCGTAGAGAAGGGAGTGGCAACGCATCCACTATTCTTGCCTGGAGAATCCCCATGGACAGCCGAGCCTGATGGGCTACAAGTCCATAGGATCTCAAAGATTTGAATATGACTGAAACCACTTAGCATGCATGCACATTTGAAAAGTTTTCTGAAATCTGAACAGTTCTAAAGATTTGAGGCTCTTATAATTATTTCAGGTTTGACCTTTTGTAAATTGATTAAATCCATGAATCCAAAGGCCAGACATTTTCATATTTAACACCTTACTTCTGAAACAATACTGGCCCGGTGGGCCTTTAATTTTTATAGAAAGGACCTTCTCTATAATTTTGATCAATGTTTTTTATGCTGTAGGGGAGGCCAATTTTTGAAACTTGAAGTCTGAAAAACATAAACTCATTATAGATACTGATAGGAGATGAACTCATCATTTAAATTATCACCCTTATGAATATAGTTCTTGCGTCATAATGACAGCATGTATACAACCCTAAAATGGCTGATGGTTTCCACATGTATTTGGCATTGTAAAGACAAAGTAACCTGATTACTGATTCTACTTGTGTGTGTTTGTTTCTGGTGTTTGGAATTTTTGACTTTGTTAAAAATATAAACATATATGCTGGTGAGGATGGAAATAATGATGATTGTAACTGAGAAGTGAGCTTTGAATATATTCAGAAACTCTCATCTTATTCTTTTCCCTAGTAGCATAAAATCACAATGGCTATGTCAAAGCGTAAATCAGACTCATTTTATTTTTGTTGTTTGGTCGCTTTTTCAAAGCATGTGCTTTAATACAGTATTACCAAGTAAAGCATGTTGTATAGTGCTTGATAAGAAGTTAGAAAGTGAGAAATAAATTATCATCACTTTGCCCTTTATGTTTTGCATGTTTTATGCACATTTCTGGCTGACAGCTTTGAAACATTTATTGTATTTCAAATTTCCAGTCCAAATTTTTCAACTTGTAAAATTGAACTGAGTGAACTGATGTCATGAATAACTTGAGTAAAATACATTTTGTATTTTCAATTTCCTTATCTAGGAAATCTTAAATATCTTCTTCTTTTTTTTTTTTCCAAAAGAACTCAAGTCTTGATTGATAGGGAAACAGACAGAGAGCATCATATACAAAAAGTAACACCAATTGTTCTGTCATATCAGATTTCTAACTAATAACAAACTATATATTTCTATTTTGTATAGGATAATCTTGCTCCAACTTGGATGGGGTGGAGCGCTGGTTCCGCCCCTCAGCCCTTTATTATGGGTACTGTATTACCCCTTTTGCTTCCTTTCATCCTTTCACTGTGACTTTGTGTAGTGGGATGAGGGAGGGGTGGGGAGGGGTACTATTGTACCACAGTAAGAAAAATACAATATTTACATTCTAATCCCCTATTTTCAATTGCCTTCTCTTTTGAGAAAAATAGCTTTTGTGAATTTACCCTCTGTGGATTTGAAGCCCAGCTGTTGATATCCTTATTAAGTTTCACTGAATCTGATTAGATGTGTGTATATCGAGTTATCCATTTATGGGGAGATTATCTATCTGATTGGTGATGGGGGGGACCCTGGTTCAGAATGATTGAATAAAATTTTTAACTTGTCAAGTTGAATGATGCTCTTTAAGTCATTTAGAAGGATCCTTGCTATTTTCTACATTGGTCTGAGTCCTGAAAGTTAATATCAAGTTACCAACGCTTCTTGCCTTGTTGATCTGTGTGAGCAGATGCTGGAGTGTAAAAATCCCAGGTTTCATAGACTGGAATTGATTGTGTGATCATTCTCATGTTTTATTAAGTGTAAGTTTATAGGGGCTATTTTCCAAATGCAAAAAAAAAAAAAAAAAAAGACATATTAAGATAGAGTTGACTGAGCAAATGTGATCTGTGTTTTAAATAGGAAAGTAAATTTGAAAGGATTCACTTATTTGTATTATACAGACAAGAACACCCTAGAAATAAAATATCATGTGTATTAAGATAGTATTTAATGCATAAACTGACTTCATAGAATACATCACTCCCAACTAACCTCTTAGTCTTAGAAGACAGCACAGTGAACACCTAAATAAAAATGCATCTGCTACTGCTGCGCTGTGCTCAGTCATGTCTGACTCTTTGCGACCCTGTGGACTGTAGCTCACTAGTCTCTGTCCGTGGGATTTCCCAGGCAAGAATACTGGAGTGAGTCGCCATTTCCTCTTCCAGGGAATCTTTCCCATCCAGGGATCAAACCCACATCTCCTGTTTCTCCTGCATTAGCAGGCAGGTTCTTAACCAATGAGCTACCTGGGAAACCCCACATTTTATTGATTCTTAAAGTTTGGGATAATGTGCAAGGATGATAGTTATTTCTGAGGGAGAGAAAAANCCAGTAGCATATTGGGCACCTACTGACCTGGGGAGTTCCTCTTTCAGTATCCTGTCATTTTGCCTTTTCATACTGTTCATGGGGTTCTCAAGGCAAGAATACTGAAGTGGTTTGCCATTCCCTTCTCCAGTGGACCACATTCTGTCAGACCTCTCTGCCATGACCCGCCCGTCTTGGGTGGCCTCATGGGCATGGCTTAGTTTCATTGAGTTAGAGAAAGCTGTGGTAGGTAAGGCAAATATTTGATAATCAGTGGAAAGTCATTAAATAACTTTAAATGAGAGTTGAAGAAAATGAATTCATCTTACATGAATTAAAAGAAAGAGACAATTGGAAGACTGTAGTATAATTTGGTAATAACAGATGTCAGAACTGAATGGCGATCATGAAGATTGAGAGGTGAGAACGATTTTGAAGAAAAATGTGAGACCTGCAGATGGATATGAAAAGAACTCAAGAAATAGGTATAGGTAATTAGTGTTCTGCTCATGGCCTAAGCTGAGTGTTGTAGGTTTTAAAATAAAAGCTTATTTTAATGTGTGCTTTGTGTATACACAGTAGAAGCAGCTTTTAAATCTGGATGGTAAGCAAAATATTTGGAAAAGGAGAGGAATAAAAACGTGATTTCAGCTTTCAAATCTTGAATCCAAAGAAATCTAAGTGTATCCACACATTTAAAGTGAAATATAAAAGAAAGACTTATTCATTCAATTGTATCAATACAGATGGCCACATGAGATAAGGTGAGGGCCATGTGTCAACTTGGTAGGCTTGCATAGCTCACAGCATCTGGATCTGCCTAGATAACTCAGCTGATTTCATTGTTTCATTCTCATTCCCTTCCTTGTCATTAATGGTTTTTACTTCCTTTGGCCCTCTTATCACACTGTATTGTAATTCCAGAAGGCCTAGAATTCTTGATAGACTTTAAACACAGCTCAGAAGCGTAAGGAAGTTCCTCATCTATCCTTGTTTTCAGACAGTCAAAAAATTTGTTCTAAAAACACATTGGTATCAAATGGCAGGTAGAAGATATTTTGATGCCTGTTGTTTCTTTTAGATCAAGAATGATAGAAGTACACAGGTAGAATTCAATTTAGCTGTGCATGTTCAAGTCTGAGGCATCATCTGCTACTTAGGAGCAAATTAGGGCCTGTCTTTCTCTCTTAGCTATTCATGTGTATCTCCAAAGGGAACTATAGAGAAGGAAGCAAAGACAGTCATCCCTACAGTGTTGCTAAATAGTAAAACACAGATTTTTAACTTATGGTTCAAGAATAAAGATAAAAAGGGCAAAAATGCTTCCATTAAAAAAAATAAAGGTAGATAATTATTTAGCACAGAATTTTATGTAATCACATCAGATTTGGGCACTATCACCCCAAATATGACATCTCTCCTTTTCTTATTTTCCTAAGAAACTGATTTCTACTATGTTTCATTTAAAATAAGTTTATCAAATTAAACTCAGTAAATGAAACAACTGATATGACTGGAGCTTGAAATAAGCTATGTGATGATCTAATGAAATACATGATGCTAAATTGTCTTGCTTCTTATGCAAAAATTATTATTAGTCATAGTGATGCATGAATAATTAAGGACAAAATTATTTAGGTATTCAATNCTGATTTCTACTATGTTTCATTTAAAATAAGTTTATCAAATTAAACTCAGTAAATGAAACAACTGATATGACTGGAGCTTGAAATAAGCTATGTGATGATCTAACGAAATACATGATGCTAAATTGTCTTGCTTCTTATGCAAAAATTATTATTAGTCATAGTGATGCATGAATAATTAAGGACAAAATTATTTAGGTATTCAATAATATTTTTATATTTATACACCTGAATTTTTTTAGTTTATTAAAATATATCAGTCAATCAAGTCAACTCTTGCCCCAATATTTTAGTTTCATTCTTTAATATATTGCTTTGTTTAATGAGTTAATCTTCTCTGATAGGATTTCTTACTTCTCTTTTTCTAATAAACAAATTTTATGGCTTCATCTGGCAGCAAATTCCTCTGATTTTGTTTTCCCTTTAACCTTTTAGTACTTTCTCCTCTCTTTTAAAAAACCTTTTTTCTTTCTTATATTGTCTATATTCATTTCTCTAAATGTATGCTTATGAAAGAATATATTTCTTTTTAAGACTTTTTAATTTTGCTTTTAAATATCTTAGAATAGTCTTGATATTAAAAAAAATAGAATCACTAAAGATTACTAGGGGGATAATGTTTTTTCATTTAACCAACAAGAATTCTGACTTTTCTTTTTTTCCATTTGTGTATTAGGTGGTTGTGAATGCCCTTTTAGGAGCAATTCCATCCATCATGAATGTACTTCTGGTTTGTCTTATATTCTGGCTAATTTTCAGCATCATGGGCGTAAATTTGTTTGCTGGCAAATTCTACCACTGTGTTAACACCACAACTGGTGACATGTTTGACATCAGCGAAGTGAATAATCATTCTGATTGCCTAATACTAATAGAAAGAAATGAGACTGCCCGCTGGAAAAATGTGAAAGTAAACTTTGATAATGTAGGATTTGGGTATCTCTCTTTGCTTCAAGTTGTAAGTGAACACTCTTTTCTCTGAAATGTGTTTATTGTCTGGAATAATAACAAAGTGATGACATACAGCCTTTGTGTAGTACTAAGAAGAAAATTTATATATCCTTTTTTCTAATTTTGATTTATTAGTACAAGCTGATGAGCCCAGATGGGTGGAAGTATCAATATATTTAAACAGTGCAGACATAGTTGATAGTGGCCAGGTATTTCAGTTATCCTCCTATTATTCTCTCTTCCCATACAAACAAGTTGATGACTAAATCAACAAATTTGGTAATATTTCCCTATTGCAATTGGAAAGCTTGTTTCACTGATGGATCGCACCCTCCCCTCAAACACACACCCTAAACACACCTGACTGGATTGTAACAAATTGGTGAGAATTAATTGCTACTGAGTTATGTCATTTGGATTGAAGATTGTGGAATGATATTTAGGCTTTAGGATTAGATCCTCAGAGTGAAATGGAATAATACCAGGTAGCACTCAGAAACAGAAATGAAACACAAGCAGCTGTTATCCCATCACAAATGGCCGTTAGTACAATTATAGGACTTTTTTCCCTCTAAATATTAATGTTTTCACTACTGGGTCTCTAAGACTGAAAAACCATTCACAATGTATAAAAATATAAAAGATGGTGGCCTCCTGAATATTTCATTTGATGCAGCTTCTGACTGCAGCTGCATCACAAAAAGAGTGTATCTGAAAAACATTGTAAAATATTGTTCTATTTTGGCCACTGAAAACTCGTATTTAAAAAAAATGCATAAATTTGTTCCTGTGGTTCTATAGTCCTTAGGGCAGAAGTCTATTTCATTTCACTAGGGTTGTGTTTCCAACTGTTCAACCAGGAGATTAAGCAAGCAAACAGACTTGCACTGATCAAAATCCTCCTGCGTCTCTTTCAGAGTACTCTGGTTCTTTTGCATGTCTTTTCTACCTTCTTGTTAGAAATTCTTACTTCTCTTGTAGATGTTTCCGACTTACTCTAAACGTTCATGGAATTAAAATAGAGATTTTAAAAATTTGGACAAGTATGATTTCCTTGAATGTTATAGTAGACACATGATGTTATTTCCTTGGGCACTTACCCTAACCCTTAACTGATAACCACACTTGTAAATATCACTAATGTATGTCACTTCCTCCATAAAATTGAGAAAAAAAAATTGAAAATTTCAAGCAATCCCTTAAAATGCTAGGGTAGAGATGCTGCACAAAGCCAGTAAATAAATTCTGTTACCAAAGTACTGATTTACACTTGGCTATATATAGAATCATCTCTCTGTTGGTTAGCAAATCATTAAAATGGTTCTTTGAATCACCTTTTACTGCTTTTGTACCTAGTATGTAATGAACTTGTTCTGTCATTGACCTCAGCCATTGACACATTCAAAATTTCCCTCTTTGATAGACAAATAAGTTCTATTTTCTAGCTAAGAGTCTTTACTTTTTCTTCATTGTCATCACAAGCACCCATACTTGACTTATTTCCCATGACATCTACCACTTCATAAGTGTTAGTGTTACAAAACCAAGGATGTGTTAATATACAGATGCTAAAAGCTTTTTGCTAGACTTTCTGACTAAGGAATAATCCTCTCAAGTCCACAGTGTTCAAAACTCATATTCTAGAACAAGTATCAAGTTACTATAAATTATTACACTTGGAATACCAAGTGTCTACTGTACTATTTTCACTTTTCTTACCCAAATTAACTCACTCTCATCAAAAATTGCAGAAAAGTAAGTGGAAGATAGGATTATTTCTGATGTTACACTTCAAAATTCTTAAAATGTTAGCTGCAACTGACTTTTTGGCTACCTGTATGATCTTTAGAGTGTTACAATCAAGAGAAATCGTAAGCTTTCAGTCACTTGGATCACCTTTCATACAGATTTTAGTGGATGATCATCAGGTCTAAGATGTAGTTGTTTTGCTGCTATGAAGTTTGCCAAATGTGTTGGCATTTGTAAGACTTTCTAAAAGTATTCCACCAAATCTTGATAGCACTTTAAACTGCATGATTCCATTAACTAAAGAACTGGAAAGTATTTGTCAGTTGGTTGTCAAGCAGGAGGATAGGATATATCAATGGACCATTCTATTCATTAGATGGCCTAGAAATGAAGAGACTTACTGTGATATTGTTGGTCCAAAATCTATGTAAAATTTGTTTTGAGATGTCTTTTTAAAATGTTCCTTTTAAAGAAATGTATCAGTAAGGATATTTATTAACTATCAGGTCTGACTTCCTTTTACCCGAAAATAAAACATGTATGTCCTTTTTAATAGGCCACATTTAAGGGATGGATGGATATAATGTATGCAGCAGTTGATTCCAGAAATGTAAGTATTCTTTACATTCTAAGTCTTTTCACAATATTGATTAGACATTAAAAATAATTTAACAGAGCATAGCAGCTACATGGAATGATTTTACGATGATTTTTTAAAAAGAAAAAGTATGATTCAGTACTCAAGTATAGCAGTAGTATGCATGCACATAGCAGTGTTTATCTGAAATCTTACTAAGATATATCAAAACAGAAGTGCAACTAAAGTAACACAGTCATATATTTAACAACTAACAAATATCCTTCTATTGACTATTTTTATATTTTGTTTCCTTTCAATCTATCAATTACATACTCATTAATAATTTTGGCGTGATAAAACAAATGTGAAGAAATATATGATTGCCATCCATAGTTTACCCTCCATTTTGGACAAGTTAAGGATGTTGTCTAGGAAGTGTAAGATTTCTGTAACAGTCACTTTAAAATCCATTCCTTTATGTGATGATACACTGTGCTCCGTCACTTCAGTCGTGTCTGACTCTTTGTGACCCTCTGGACTGTAGCCCACCAGGCTCCTCTGTCCATGGGATTTTCCAGGCAAGAATACTGGAGTAGTTTCCCTTCTCTTCTCCAGGGGATCTTCCCGACCCAGGAAATGAACCTGTGTCTCCTGTGTTGTAGGCGGATTCTTTACCACTGAGCCATCTGGGAAGCACCCTTTATATGATCCATAAATTTACTGGAGCCTTTACAGATACTGTTATCATTTCTCTGATCAACAGTTTCCTTTAAGTTTTTATCATCTAAGACCTCCTTTTTTGATTTCTCCTACTATAGCCTTTTTTAGACTTTAAGAATAATTAAAATCCATGCTCATTCCAAATCTGCTCTTCAAATTTTGTACAGTTTAGTATTTTCTCTCTGTCTTTCCATTCTTCAGTTCAGTTCAGTTGCTCAGTCATGTCTGACTCTTTGCAACCCCATGAATTGCAGCACGCCAGGCCTCCCTGTCCATCACCAACTCCCGGAGTTCACTCAGACTCACGCCCATCGAGTCAGTGATGCCATCCAGCCATCTCATCCTCTGTCATCCCCTTCTCCTCCTGCCTCCAATTCCTCCCAGCATCAGAGTCTTTTCCAATGAGTCAACTCTTCGCATGAGGTGGCCAGAGTACTGGAGCTTCAGCTTTAGCATCATTCCTTCCAAAGAAATCCCAGGGTTGATCTCCTTCAAAATGGACTGGTTGGATCTCCTTGCAGTCCAAGGGACTCTCAAGAGTCTTCTCCAACACCACACTTCAAAAGCATCAATTCTTCGGCACTCAGCCTTCTTCACAGTCCAACTCTCACATCCATACACGACTACTGGAAAAACCATAGCCTTGACTAGACGGACCTTAGTTGGCAAAGTAATATCTCTGCTTTTGAATATGCTATCTAGGTTGGTCATAACTTTTCTTCCAAGTGTCTTTTGATTTCATGGCTGCAGTCACCATCTGCAGTGATTTTGGAGCCCAGAAAAATAAAGTCTGACACTGTTTCCACTGTTTCCCCACCTATTTCCCATGAAGTGATGGAACCGAATGCCATGATGTTAGTTTTCTGAATGTTGAGCTTTAAGCCAACTTTTTCACTCTTCTCTTTCACTTTCATCAAGAGGTTCTTTAGTTCCTCTTCAATTTCTGCCATAAGGGTGGTATCATCTGCATATCTGCGGTTATTGAGATTTCTCCCAACAATCTTGATTCCAGCTTGTGTTTCTTCCAGTCCAGCATTTCTCATGTTGTATTCTGCATATAAGTTAAATAAGCAGGGTGACAATATTTTTAAGAGGACATGAATATATTAGGGCACTCTCTGTCCTATAGTGACTCCTTTATGTCTTTATTACATGCTAAGTAAAAGCTTAAATGCTTATTTCTCATGAGTACACTCTAGAGATTAAATTACTGGTTGAAGATTTAGCAGATGGCATGTCCAGTTGAATGCTAAGTCCCCTTCAGTTGGATCTGACTCTTCGCAATCCTATGGACTGTAGCCCACCAGGCTCCTCTGTCCATGGGATTTTCTAGGCAAGAGTACTGGAATGAGTTGCCATGCCCTCCTCCAGGGGATCTTCCCAACCCAGGGATCGAAACCAAGTCTTTAACGTCTCCTCCATTGGCAGGCAGGTTCCTTACCATTAGTGCCAGTTAATGTCTACTTAATCTGAAACATTCAGTGACTGTTACACTGTTATAGGCAGGGTCAAACATCTAAGTAAATAAACAACTCAATTCTTGTTTGCTAAATAAATTCACACATGAGGAATGATTATTTCTAAACATAATCTACACATATTTACTGATGTAAAATGTTTTCACAAGTAACTTTTAAATTATCAAAATGCAGGATGTTAAAATTTGCAAAATTTAGTATACTACTGTCCAAATGGCAAGATATTTGTTGTATCTGTATTTAGAAAAATAAAATTTCTAAATAATTTTATGGTATTTTTTACATAACACCTCATTTTTCACTTAAAAAATTATCCTAAAGGCTAATTTCAGAGTTTATTTTTAGAAGTAACTAATTTAGAGGAAATAAAAGTACTGCTTAAGTATTACTAAAAATTTTCTTATCTATTATCATGAAAAAGCAACAGTGACTTCCAGCATCAAATGTATTATAATGTCTTAAAAAATATTCTCCTTTGGTAGGTGGAACTCCAACCTAAGTATGAGGAAAGTCTATACATGTATCTATACTTTGTTATTTTCATCATCTTTGGGTCCTTCTTCACCTTGAACCTGTTTATTGGTGTCATCATAGATAATTTTAACCAGCAAAAAAAGAAGATAAGTATTTCTAATATTTTCTCTCCCACCAAGATAATAAATCATTTGGAGGGCTTTCAATATCAAGTGAGTGCTTTAGCTCAGAAACCAAATGGGATTATATATTACAATCTATTTTTTGCATGCTTCCTCTCTGCCATTCACTGCCCATGTCTTTGCCAAGAATGACTGTGTTCCATATTTCTGTGCATAGGCTCACAAAATCTCCTCTTTAAATAAAAACAAGCAAATAGACAAACTTCAAGGACAACATTTTCTCTTTTGAAAAAAAAATAACTAAAAAAAGAACTGGAAGAGAACACAGACATATACCTCTTTCCCAGACTCAGCTTATTGTTTATCCTTATGACATCCCCCCTTAAAATATATCGTCCAACAAAAACCTTTAGAATGCAACAAATTATACATGAGATGTAAGCTTCTTCTAGTGCTTCTTTTCACACTTTAAAATTCTTTATTGACTCCTTTTATATATTCCCACTTAATTCTCCCTGATATTAATTATAAGCTATCAATTCTAGCTTTGAATTGAAAGTTCTTTATTAATTAGTATCATTTATAAAGCCCACTTATTATCTAATTATATATGTACATTATCATAAAATTGAAAGTAAAGAAATATCTTCACTCAGGAATAACCATTATTCACATTTTATGTTTTGCTGTATAAACTTTTTCTACACACATTCTTATTATTGAAATTATTTTATCTATAATTATAAATTATTTTTGACTTAACATATACATTTCCCTTTTTAATCCTTCATATATACATTATCATAATTTACTTAAGCATTTCCAAGTAGACTGATGATATAGGTTATTTTTAACCTTTAAGGATTAAATAGTACCTGGTCAAAACTCTTTGTGCCAAAAAAAACTGGAGCCTTTAACAATTTCTTTAAGATAAATTCCCAGAGTAAAGTGTTTTGCTTTCCTACTCATACTACCAATAACAGCATATGGCTGTGCTCAGGTCACCACTGATACACTAGCATCAAACATTCTCTCTGTTTTTTGATACTTGGTATTTGATATAAGAAAATTGTATTTAATTTTCATTTTCATGTCTTTTATTATAAAGGGCTTTTTTTGCCATTTATATTTCTTCCTTCATGTACTGATCCTTCATCTCATTTGTTCAGTCTGTTTTCCTATCATATAATTGCTTTCATTGTGTGAGGCTCTTTCACTATAGAGCATGCCTTCCTTTGTTATTACTAATATTACTCTGTCATCATTATCAAGCTATTTCATTTCACTTATTAGCCTGATTTCCAGTTGTCTGTAACTATTGGCCTGTCACATACCTGCCAAACTTATGACTGACTTTTCCCCTAACTCTTCTACCAACTTCTCCAGTTTCCTTTCTAGCCTTCTGCTCCAATTCTTGGCAGAGTGACAATGGCTTTTAACAGTACTACTTCCTGAGTTTACAGTCTTGGGTAAAATACTTAACCTCTCAGTTTGCAGGATTGTTTTCCTCCATAAAAAAATAATAAAAATCATAAAGTTAATTTTGGATGATTGAAATAAATAAGATTATAGTATCTAAAATTAGTTTTAATTTTTCCATTTAAAATCCTAGGCAAATAATGCTAATTGGTTGAATTTTGTGTTTCCTTTTTTAATGGTCCCTTTTCTAAGTCTAGTATTGAAAGAAGGAAGGTACACAGTTTTAACCAGTTTTTGTTTTTCTTTTCTATACTTTGGAGGTCAAGACATCTTTATGACAGAAGAACAGAAGAAATACTATAATGCAATGAAAAAATTAGGATCAAAAAAGCCACAAAAGCCTATACCTCGACCAGGAGTAAGAAATACCAAATTATATGGGGGAAAATGTACAAAAACAAAAGTTTGCCTGGTTTTTCTCACAGAAGAGATAGCAGCTAACATTTCTAGTAGTAAAGATTTCTCCCACTTTTAGAGCATCATTAATTCATACATTTTGTGGGAATGGTAAAATAATTTTTTTACAGGAAGAGGCCAAAAGGAAAAAGAGAAAACAGAAAATGTACCTTTATTGTCAAGTCAATTAGAATTATACAACTAGAATTGAAATGAAAAGGCAAAATATACATAGGCAGTGTTATGTGCACAAGAAATTTGATCATGTAACACAAGAGTAGTTGCTGAGTAATATATATGAAGGAGTAAATCTTTGATAGGGTTCAGAAACAGTTTCCAAACAAGTTGATGAACTGTTGAATGAAATAATACCTTACTTCCATTTTAGTTTTCATTAGAGGTACCAAGTATTTTGGAGATGAAAAGACTTCTAGTATCTAATATTCATATATATGGCTATAAAGTTAGAAATTACTAATGTCTACAGAAGTCAGAGCAAATAAGTACAATTCATGATGATAAGAAACAGGTGTCATGTTTCCATGACAACCAGTAAAACAACTGCTATGAAATAGAGAGCCTTATCCCACACTGTGTTGATTTTTATGACGATGACATGTGAGGTTAAAGCAACTCCTGGGGTGTACTGGGGAATAAAATGTTAATGAATATTCATATTCATATTGTGCTATCCTACACTTGCTTTCTTGAGAATGATGAAAAACATACGCTGTCCTCTGTGAAGGCTTAACACTGAGAGTAGAAATAAGTCAATTATGTGTAGGAAAAATGTAAGACAGAAGATATCCTCAAAGTTCCTCAGTGGCCTAGGGAAGTGGGTCAGACAATGAAAGTGAAGTGAAAGTGAAAGTCCCTCCATTATGTCTGATTCTTTGCAACCCTGTGGACTATACAGTCCATGAAATTCTCTAAGCAAGAATACNACTGTGGGAACCCATCTGTTGGGATTTTCTTCTTTGTCAGTTACATCATCATATCATTTCTGGTCGTGGTGAACATGTACATTGCTGTCATCCTGGAGAACTTCAGTGTTGCTACTGAAGAAAGCGCAGAACCCCTGAGTGAGGACGACTTTGAGATGTTCTACGAGGTTTGGGAGAAGTTTGATCCCGACGCCACCCAGTTCATGGAATTTGAAAAGCTATCTCAGTTCGCAGCTGCTCTTGAACCACCGCTCAATTTACCACAACCGAACAAACTCCAGCTCATTGCCATGGATTTGCCCATGGTAAGTGGTGATCGAATCCACTGTCTTGACATCTTATTTGCTTTTACGAAGCGGGTTCTGGGGGAGAGTGGAGAGATGGATGCCCTTCGAATCCAGATGGAAGAGAGATTCATGGCCTCCAATCCATCGAAGGTCTCTTATCAGCCAATAACTACGACTTTAAAGCGAAAACAAGAGGAAGTGTCTGCTGTTATTATTCAGCGTGCGTACAGGCGCCACCTTTTAAAGCGAACTGTAAAACAGGCATCATTTACATACAACAAAAATAAAATCAGAGGTGGGGCTAATCTTCTTGTAAAAGAAGACATGATAATTGACAGAATAAATGAAAACTCAATTACAGAAAAAACTGATCTGACCATGTCCACAGCAGCTTGTCCACCCTCCTATGATCGGGTAACAAAACCAATTGTGGAAAAACACGAGCAAGAAGGCAAAGATGAAAAAGCCAAAGGGAAATAAACACACATAAATAAAAATCACTGGGTGACAAATTGTTTACAGCCTGTGAAGGTGATGTGTTTTTGTCAACAGGACTCCTTTAGGAGGTCAATGCCAAACTGACTGTTTTTACAAATTTACTTAAGGTCAGTGCCTACAATCAGACAGTGACCCCTTGTTGGAAAACTGTGACTGTGTAAAAGGGAGATGACCTTGACAGGAGGTTACTGTTCTCACTACCAGCTGACACTGCTGAAGACAAGAGACAAAATGGCTACGTAGACTGTAGGGACCAGTTCAAAGGGGTGTAAACCTATAATCCGGGGATTGTTTAACACGAAAACACTATAGTGTAGTAATTGTATCCACTCTTTGCATTTCGACTGCCACATTTGTCACGTTTTTACAAAATCTGTTAGTGGATTCATCTTTTTTTTAGTCCATATGTTGTTTATTATATGTGACTATTTTTGTAAACGGGGTTTCTGTTGGGAAATAGATTAAAGGACCTCTTTAACAGGCATGCCACTGGGGGTTATGGGCAATCACATGGCCCTCCCATATGCACAAAGACATGGTTTGCATGAGGGCATGCGACACTTAGAGATCATGCATGGAAAAAGTCACAAGGAACACAATGAGCTCTTAAATGCCATCTATGTTTCTGGGAGGGGTAATTAGGTGATAATTGGAGGTGCTTTGCTGATCTTGTTTTGTCAAATCCAACCCCTAGACCAAGTATGTCATTTTAGGGGGATAGTCCATTAAATCTTAGCAGGTGCAAACTTCACTCAAATGTCAGGAATCTTAAGTGTTACATTTCTGTTTATTGTATTTAAAAAATACTGAATAATGAGTATTGCTTCTCCCTTAAAGACGGAATTGACCAAAAAAACCCTTTATAAATTTCTGCTTATTCCTGCACTTTGTTTAGCCATCTTCAGCTCAGTAAGGTTGACAATGTATATGTTTATGAAATGCTATTTATTATGTAAATAGTCATTTTACCCTGTGGTGCACGTTTGAGCAAACAAATAATGACCTAAGCACAGTATTTATTGCATCAAATATGTACCACAAGAAATGTAGAGTGCAAGCTTTACACAGGTAATATAACGTATTCTGTACCATTTTAGATAGTTTGGATGCTATGAATGCATGTTTCTACTACCATGCTGCTGTATCTGGTTTCTCCCACCGCTCAGAATCTCATTTATGAGAAACCATATGTCACTGGTAAAGTCAAAGAAATTGTTCAACAGATCTCATTTATTTAAGTCATTAAGCAATAGTTTGCAGCACTTTAACAGCTTTTGGGTTATTTTTAAATTCTAAGTGGATAACATATGGTGTATAGCCCGATTGTACAGACATGTTTAAAAAAAACCCACTGCTTAACCTGTTAAAATGTGTTTAGAATTTTATAAGCAAATATAAATACTGTAAAAAGTCATTTTATTTTATTTTTCAGCATTATGTACATAAATATGAAGAGGAAATTATCTTAAAGATTGATATCACAATCACTTTCTTACTTTCTGTCCATAGTACTTTTTCATGGAAGAAATTTGCTAAATAAGAAATGAACACATGATTGGGTAGTTGTAGATTTCTGCTTTTTTATTACATTTGCTACTTTTAGATTATTTCATAATTTTAAGGGGCAAACATAGATTCACAACTGACATCCAAATTATGCTTTGCAATTGGAAAAAAGGTATAAATTTTTATTTACATTTTTGGTAGTGCCTATACTAACTGATTGAAGGTAGTGTTTATTTTTCATTTGTGTCTTTTCTTTTCTAATTTCTGTTTATGTTTCCATTTATTTGAAGTCATGCTGCTCTAGATTGCTCTAAATATAATGTGAGTTTCACAATTTTTTTTCCCCACAAGAACAGAGAGTAGTGAACTTATGTAGTCAATTACATCAGTATATTTTGTGTTTCTTACAGAAGCAAACTATAGGCACCTCTTTTTCTTAAAACTACTTAGAATACTTAAACTGTATTCGTGAACTGCATGCTGGAAAATGCTACTATTACCCTAAATGATGCTAACCAACATTAAAAATGTGCAAACTAATAAAGATTACATTTTTTATTTTATTGTTTGCCCAGTTACTTTTGGTTAACTATGTTGTGTAACAAGATAAGTTTTATTCTACAGATTGAGGGAGAAGGGGAGCTACACACACACACACACAAACACACACACACACACCCATCCAGGCTGAGAGCAAGAAAACTTGGGGTAAGAATGAGACTGGAGGGAATGTCCTACCAGGGACTACAAGCAGCAGATTATAAACTGGAGGCTCCAGCAGAACAAGAAGCAAGGGTGGGTGGCCACTTAAGGTACAAAGAGAATCCCTCAAAACCTATTAAAATATTAGTAGTTGCTATGTGTGAGTGGGGTCTTTTGTTTGCTCCTCCAGAACCACTCCTCCTGCTCCTCCATCATGCTCCATGTTAGGATGAATTTGTAAATTGAATCAACGGGCTCTCTTACCCTCTAGATCTCAATTGGTTTGGCCAATGGGAAACCCCAGCAGGAAAACACTATCAAGAAAGCAGAGTAACGGTGCAACTGGGTGTTTACACCCTAGTGTCATCTTTGCCAGGTTGCTCTGACTTGGCAGTGCTGCCTTCATCAACAAGGTCATACTTCCAGTCAGACAGCCCCTCCTACAATGAGAGCTACTTTGTTGAGGGGCTGGTCATCACTCTGCCTTGCTCCCTTAGACCTGTGGCCCCTTTATCTTGCTGACATCTTTTTAAATGGCCCTTCATGAAAAACATCTCTCTTGCCTCATTTCAGTGTGCCATCTGTCTCTTACCTGGATGAAACAGTGATTAAAATAGCTTGTGAAAGTGGGCAACAGGCAAAGATTTGCCTTGGGTCAGCTTGGAGGCTTAATCTAACCAGCATTAGTAGATGGAGAAAGAGGAACTGGGGAACCTACAGTCCAGTCAAGCACAGATTTCACAGAGATCATGGAGCAGTTACTAGAATGGTCCAAACAATAAAAGTGACAGCTGAAGAAACATCTAAATTTGTGAGAAAAGAGAAGCCTCATTTGTTATCAGATTTGCACAATGTCATGAAGTCTGAAAGAGGAAGGTGGCCTTGATGAGAAGCAGTCACACACAGTGCCTTTCCCTTTCCTTCAGCTTCCTAACCTTGTCTCTTCATGACATCATTGCTCTAAAACACCAGGACAGCTAATTCTGAAAAGAATTTCCCATTTCTAACCAACAAAAATAAGGATTATAGGATAATCCCTATAGATTTTTTAAATATTCCACATTCATACCAGTACTTACTGGTACCTTTTCAAATACAAAGCAAATTGGTGAAACATAATCATATAAGTCACCATAGTCATTTTGGTATTATTTTTACATAGTGAAAGATAGTAACAGATTATAATCCATTGAATAAAATAAGAATTCACAAGGATGTACTAACATAAATAAATGGAAAAAGTGAAAAGCTCTTCCTCACAGTTGAATATTAACTAACAAATGTAGAAGAAATAATGAAGATAGAAAATTACCACTTGGCAACCATCTTAAAGACATTCATGCAAGAAGAATCAATGAATACTAAAACTCATGGGTGAAAGTTTGACAAGGAATAGGACATTTACATTGTCTCAAAATATCTCTTCTGCATTAAAATTTTTTTAAATAAAACTTACAGTGGAGACACCTAGCAGACACGATCTTCATCAATTATGGGACAATTCTGAAGAAGACATCACTTCTTGGTATCCAGTCAAAATGGCATAACCAAAATTTAATCATAAGGAAAATCAAATTGAGGACATTCTATGAAATGACTGAACTCTTTAGAAATCTCATGAAAAGCAAAGACAGGGTAAGGAACAACTTGAGGTTGAAGAGTTATGAAAACAATATAACATGTGATTCTGGATTGAATACTGGACTGGAAAAATAGTAATAATTATGGATGTTACTGGGAATACTGACTAAATTTGAATATGGACTCGATTAAGTATTAGTATTATAAAAGTATTTTAATTTCTTTAATTTTATAAAGTCTAATGAGGTTATTACATAGTTATGGGTAATATCCTTACTCTCAGAAAATGCACATTAAAGTATTTAGGGATGAGTGGGATGATGTCTGCAACTCACTTTTGAGTGGGACTGAAGGACAATTAAAGGACTTCGCTGATGATTCAGATGGTAAAAATTTCTACCTGCAATGCGGGAGACCCGGGTTCGAGCTGATCCCCTGGAGAAGGAAATGGCAACCACTCCAGTATTCTTGCCTGGAGAATTCCACAGACAGAGAAGCCTGGTGAGCCACAGTCCATGGGGTCGCAAAGAGCTGGACAGGACTGAGAGACTAACACAGAAAGGGCAATGAATTCTATGTGTATCTTCCCTGGTGGCTCAGATGGTAAAGCATCTGCCTGCAATGCAGGAGACCTGGGTTCGATCTCTGGGTCAGGAAGATCCCCTGGAGAAGGAAAAGGCAACTCACTCCAGCATTCTTGCCTGGAAAATCCCATGGTCAGAGTAGCCTGGTAAGTTACAGTCCACGGGGTCACAAACAGTCGAACACGACTAAGAGGCTTTACTTCATGTGTGTATGTAAACGTTGATATAGATATGTGTGTGTGTCTTCAAGGAAGTGAAGACTTTTTTTGTTGCTCTTGTGTTACTGCAGTATGTATGTTTGTGTGTGTTCACTTTATCACCTGTTTTCACTTTATCACCTGTTTTTCTGTGTCCTGGAATTTATGATTCTATGCTTAAAATTAGATAAACTATTTCTAATTACTTCAAAGAACACTGCATTTTAATTACTATTCTTGTTTTCCAGAAGTTGTGTTTTTGAAGATACAAATGATTACATCCCTTATCCTTTGTGGTAAGCCTTATGTTACTAAAAATAAGAATATTTTTAGGAGAGATCTGTGGCATAGTGGTTAAGACTCCAGTATTTGAAGCTAGATCTAATAAACTGGAAACTTGTGATCTTAACTCTGGTGATCCTGCCTGTACTGTATCAGAATGTGTCTTATTGGCTATATGAGTCCCTGGGGTCCAAATATTTTAAGTATCCACCAGTAACCCCAAACACAGCTCTACAGGCCAGCACCCACATGACAAATATTTCACATGCCACAGTTAACCTTGGAAATTACGAATAATGTGATAAATATTTATAAAGCTAAACATATTCAATTTAAAGAACTTTACTGTAAAAATATGCCTTTTTAAGGTTTTATTTCCAAAGACTAAAAACACTTTACGTTAAAATGCTCTTTTTGAAATGATGGTGAGAATAAATGATAGTGGGTTGTTTTAATATTTTATTTAGCTAAATTAAAAATTGGCAAGCCTGTGTTGGTCCTCCCATTTGTATTTTACTGATGCAGCAAATAAAGAGTCTAGGAACCAGTGGGACAGACAATCAGTACTCAGCCTTGTAAGTTTGTGTGTTCATATGTGTGTAACAAAAAGTTTGGATGTTAGAACTATACAAACCATATTAAAGTCTTCAAATTTGTCCTATAATTGTTTATTCTACCATACATGGACTAAATTTCATACTATTATGTAATAAGATGAATGCTTCTTAGTCAACTATGAATGTACTGAAATGTTCATAATCAAAATATTATTGCTTTAATCATGTACAATAGCACTTTTAGTACTGTCCTTCCTGGAACATGGGAATATTCTCCTAAATTGTCAATTAACACTGATTCAGTCCGTGTGGCAGCAAAGGCACTAGAGGAGAAAAATATTCTGAACAATTGAGTATTGTTGGGGAAACTGCATCACCAAGAAATTCTTGACATCAGTAATAGATAATCTGCAATGTCAACTGAGTACTCAGTGTTGAGTTATTGCCCTCTCTTGTGTATTTATTCTCTCCTTTTGATTGCTTCTTTCTGTCCAACTTTACACTTTCAAAATTGCCTTTCTAAATCTTGAAAAATAACTTTTCTCAAACCTTATGCATTTTTTCTCATTGTTCATAGCTCATTCCTTTTTAAAAAAATACCTTTTAAATTCAGGGTTCTATACTCAACACTTTCACTCTTGGTTAAAATTAAATGAAATATAGGTCCCAATGATATTGATGAGAAAATTTGGCTGTGAATATTCTTATTGACATAAGCACATGGAGTATTCATATGCTATGCTGGTCATTATCTTTCTCAATAACACTATGAAGAAAAGACTGGAAAATACAAAAGGTGAAGACAGGAAGAAAGAACATTATCCATGTAGAACAGAACTGTGTATAGTCTATTTCTGGTTATCATGAATTATCTCCTTATTTAATGTTTACTTAGAAGAGCAAGATGGTCAGAGAACTATTCGATTGATAACTGCAGCATTTTGTATGTCTTCCAGGAATGTAGTCTTTATTTATCATGGGATGGAGACCAGAAAGTTCTTAAAATAAATTTATAGGAAATTACATTTTAAGTATAAATTCTTCATTAAAAATATGCTGTTACAGGAAATCCAATTTACTTTCTGAGCTCTCATGAATTCACTACCCCATGTTTAACTTGCCATAGTGTGGTGTGTGTTAGAGAACATTAAGATACAAGTTTTATCTTTCTTCTTCAAGCTGTTTGAAATACATTGAGACTCTAACATGGCAGCCTATTTCAGTATTCTTGCCTGGAAAATCTTATGGACAAGGAGACTAGTGGGCTACAGTCCATAGGGTTGCAAGTGTCAGACATAACTTATCAACTAAACTACAACACATTCAAATATCAAAATAATTTTGAATCTTTTTCTTAGAAAGCACCTTATCATTCTCTTCAACGTTCTCAAATCTGGTTCTACCTCCAACCAGTCTACAATTACTCAAATTCAATTATATTTATTCAGTCTTTATCATATTTTTTATAGATTTTTAGAATTTGATGAAGATGGTCATCACTACCTCCTTCATTGAATTGTATCTTCCTTTGCCTTCCATAAAAACTAAGCTTTTCTAGGTCTATTCTTTCTTTAGTCTCTTTGCCTTCACTTTTTAATTTTTCCCCTCTCCTATCAGATTTCTTCTGCAGCATCAGCCTGTTTTTTTGAGTTACAATTCTAACTTTCTGTTGGTCTTTTATACTTGCATATATGTCTATCATCAACTTCATACATCCAAAACTGATTTGACCATGTTCTAGTCCTCTCAACCACCAGGAAAATTAGCCAGAAGTCAACCTGCTTCCTCAGTCTGTTACTGTTTGGAGTCTTCCTTCAGGCTCAGCAAAAGTAAGTACGAATTACAGAATACATAGAGGAATGGGTGAGTAGTTCTACAGCCTTGGATTAGAGGCTTGGAAGGAGGATTCAGGGACAGTTATAACCGTAAACTCTGACCTGGATTTGAAGAATGAGGAGGGTGGGGCAGTTCAGATAGCAGAAATATTACAGAATAGTGGTCAAAATGTGTATTCTGCAGATTGCCAAAAGGCAGGGTCATAATTTGGGAAGTTGCTGGAAGAATGCAGGTAAACAATGATGGAACATAACCCTTGACTGCTTCCTCACCTGTCTTTCTACCTCTGAAATCAAACCCATCCTTTAGGATTCAGTGACATTTTCCTTGTGTCTTATTACTGGAAGATAATTTTCTCTCCTGTGAACTTCTATGGAATTTTGATGTATATGTTTACACCTGGACAGTTTTGAGAGCAAAGGGAGAGACAATTAATAATTATGCTAATGCAACAAGTCTCAGTGAGGACTCTCCTGGGCAAAGCAGGACATAAGATCACCTCCACATTCCATTTGTATGGACTGAAACTACCATGACACCATAATTTAAAATAGTTTTCTTCCTCTCATCACCCTTCTCCTCCACTTCTGCCATAAGAATACACATACCAGAAAGTGTACAATTGGCAGAAATTGGCCTTAAATACCATTGTATCCTCTATAGTAACTTTTTACAGAGAAGGTGTTCTCTAGATATTTAGTAAATGGGCAAATTAGCTAATTTTTAGCACTGTTCTAAGTAGTTCTATTTTTGAAAGCATTATTTATCACTCTGGAACCTTTCCCTCTTATATGTTTTTTCACAGGGATATCATTATATGCAAGATATATAAAAGAATAAAACATCATAAAAGTTACAAATGAAAATTAGCCTTGGTATTTTATATTAATATTGGATTTATATAATAAATATTTAAACAGACATAAATTACATCAATAAGAGAACATACACTGTTTTTGTTACTTATAAATAAATAAATATAGATATGAGTGTAGTTATACATATTTGTATATCCATAAATGTTTGTAAGGTATAAGAGTGAAAAATAAATTGACTTTTGACTCTCTAGAACTCAAGGACTACATAATATTCACCTCGTTCTGTGCTATGATGGAACTATTGAGCTTGTCATTTAATATTTAATCTCGAAAAGGAATTAGGGCTTCTGGACCATGTTTTTTCTTCAATATCATTTGGCCTGACTCTTATCTGCATTATTAATGTTCCTCGTTCATCAAGGATGGTGAAGAAATGCCTTATTCAACAGTATTTCTTGCAGTCACAGAAAATATATGTTTCTAAAGACAAACAGATTGTGCTTGTGATCAACCTCCATCATAAATGCAGCCGTTTGCCCAACTGCAGGAAAAATGTCTGTTGAGTTATACTGACTGAAATCCTCAAGTAGGTGCAATGCTAGAGCAAAATATACTAACTATAAGATTTCGATCCCATAAACCTGCAAGGATATGGAAAATAGGATTTATGGAGAATGGCTAAATTATGTAGACAGATTTTTTTTTTGTTTTTCAGAGACAAGGAGAGTGAGGAAGGACTTGATTCAAATATAGCAGAGGTTGTCCTATTTGTAACATGCTACCATTTGCTAAAGTGAAGCTCATTAGGCAGTTAATTGCATGAAGTTTAGTGTAAATCTAGTCAGGCACATCTTAGAACTTTATGATTCTACTCTTCTTTCCCCACACCCAAATCTTGGCATTTCCATGGCATTCTCTCATGGCATTAAGGCATTATGCCTTAAATGGCCAAATCAATCCAAAGGTAACTTCAGTGTGGTGGGCTCCAAGTCTTTGGGTCTATTAGATAACCTCTCTTACCTTTTAATAATCTTAGGATATTAAAAAAAAAAAAAAAGAACTCATCTAAAAGCCTACCAGGACAATAGTTAAAAATTTAGTTTCTGTATGTGAGATAGCAAAAGAGACACAGATGTATAGAACAGTCTTTTGGACTCTGTAGGAGAGGGAGAAGGTGGGATGATTTGGGAGAATGGCATTGAAACATGTATAATATCATATATAAAACGAATCATCAGTCCAGGTTCAATGCAGAATACAGGATGCTTGGGGCTGGTGCACTGAGACAACCCAGAGGGATGGTATGGGGAGCGAGGAAGGAGGGGGGTTCAGGATGGGGAACACGTGTATACCTGTAGCAGATTCATGTTGATGCATGGCAATCATCATGACAACCAATACAATACTGTAAAGTAATTAACCTCCAGTTAAAATAAATTTATATTAAAAAAAAAATTAGTTCTAAGTCTCATCTCAAATTAAATCAGAATCATCAGGAAAGGGCCTAAAAATGTCTATTGAATCGTGCTATTAGAAAGAGGCAGAAGAAAGTTATAACAAGCTTCCCAGGAGGGTCTTATAAGCAGCAAGTCTGAGAAATCCTGTCTGAGTGATTGGTAACTGGGTAAGGTTCAGGCCTTTAAGAACTCATCATTAGTTGACTGTAGTACTCAATTAATAAAATACTCAAAAGTCAGAATCACCAAGTAGCATCTCTGAGTTACCGAGTTTGATTCAGTATGGTTGTGTTATTTTTCTAAAGACCTTCCAGCAATCTGGGCTAAATAATAGCAAGGCAGCTTACATTTCAACCTATGTGATTTAGATTTACTAAAAGAAAAGGAGTTCTAACATCAGGGACACAATTAGCTCACATAGGCCTTTGTGAAAAATTGGGAAAAAATACCCTTTTTTTCCTCTGGGGAAAACAACTCTGTGCTGGGACAAAGGATTCAGTAAATTAATTTCAACAGGTACTGTGTAGGAGCTTCTCTTTGAAAAGATCACAGGATACTCTTGAATTTTTCATCTCTCAACATATCTTCCAGGACAAATAATTCTACAATCATAACATCTGTAAGGGAAGGAACCATGCCCATCCTACATAGTATGGAACAGCGCCTATATTGAACTTTTTAAAAAGTCGAATAAACGAATAACCTACCACCTTGAATAGATATTGCAAACTGCACTGAAAGCATCCTTCACAATATCTTGAAATTTAGGAACAACAACACAGAGCCAATAATACTTTCTCTTTTTTTTTGCAGGGAATCTAACACAATCAGCCTGTATGACAGTGTCATATTTCAGATGGTGGAAGCTGCATGACATACTATTATTATTCAGAAACAATGACTGCCAGAGAATGAAAATGGGGAGGTATGCCAAATACTATTAGCTCATCTGATGGTATTTAATTCTTATATATTCTATGAATGATATACAAAGAATGTAATTTAAATTATCTTCAAAAAATTATGTGTATATATATGTGTATTTTTTCACTGTTTTCACTAATTTTTGCATTATAGGTGGATTCTTTATTGTCTGAGCTACTAGGGAAGTCCTTCACTAAATTTTATATGGGCATAGAACAAGAAATTTCTACCTCTTCTTTTAAATCTAGTAAAATTCAAAGCTGAGGATCAGTCCCATTGGACTGCCAGGAAATTTAATCTCATTCAATATTATAATCTTCTCTCCTAGGACTCTACCGGAATCCCAGAGGCTTATAGGGTGTTCAGTAAATGGGAAGCCCCTCATAGCTTCTAAGGGCAAACTTATTGGCCACACTGGATCCCTGAGGGTCAGTATTTTAGACTCAACTCTGCTGGGCACACCATGCAACTGTTTTCCTGAAGTTTTGCCTCCTTCTGCGTACACTGTTACAGAAGACGGGGTAGGGCCCTAGGAATCACAGGACCCTATTGCTTTTGGGCCCTGTCCCGGTTTCAAGGACAAACTCAAGTGCTAAGTTTTATACATGTACTTGACATTAGCATGTATTGCCTCCCTCTCTTGCCTTAGATACAATTCTCTGGCTCCTCCTACCCACCAAGAAACCCAGACTCATTTCTTAAATAAACTTATTCCTCTACAGAAGACCCAAGAGCTTTTAAAGTGCCATAAAATAGAATTTCCTGAAATGATGCAAATGACCTCTGTGCTGTCCCAATCCAGCAACCACTAGCCACATGTGGCTACTGAGTATTTGAAATGTGGCTAGTGCACTTGATGAATCTAACTTGTAATTTTAGTTAACCATCATGAAAATGTAAACAGCTTCATGTAGCTAGCAGCCACCTTTCTAAGGGCTTTTACTTCCACCCTGTTACAAAAATAATAATGGTCCAACCATCCACACGAATCAAGGAGGATGGAAAAATACGAAAAGCAGTAAGATACAGCATCTCAGGAAAGTTCTATGGTAGTGAGTAGAGGGGTTTTACTGTGATGTTCAACTCTTCTGTATGTTTGAAAATTCTCAGAAATTTGTGGAAAAAAATCCTGCCATAAATTAACCCCAGTTATACATGGATTTATGAGCAGGGATTTTGAGGGAGGAGCTCCAGCCACTTTATTCTTTTTCAGAATTTATTATTTATTTGGCTATATACCGAGTTTTAGTTGCAGCACTCAGGATCTTTATTTACAGCATGTTAACTCTTGGTTGCGACATGTGGGATCTTAGTTCCCAACCAGGGATTGAACCTGCATCCCCAGCATTGGGAGTGAGGAGTCTTAGCCACTGGACCACCAAGGAAGTCCCTCATTTTAATTCAACTGATTCAGACAAGCAATAGGGCTAATAAGGAGGGCCCGGTGCCTGAGAAACCAGGAGATGGATGTAAGGAGAGAGAAAATCTGGATACTTTGAGGTGAGAAAAAATATATATTAGCTGTTAGGGAAAGCAAAAACTCTGCCTCCAGGCTTACCTCTGAATGGAAGGGTTCTCTCCTCCCCAGGGAGATGGAAGCAATGTCTTTGGGATGGAGGCACTTTCACTTAGTCATTGTGAGGCTCCAATGAATTTCTGGCCTCATTTGTCATAGATAAAGAAGTCAGGCTGGCAGAGGGAGAGGTTATTTAGGGCAAGCACGTCGGAATCACAAGCTAGGAAGCAGCGGCAATCCTGTGGAACAGAGGCATCACACAGTGGCTGTTAACACATAGATGCTGAAATTTATTCAGGGAGGGGAGAGACCAAGGGAAAGCTGAGAGAGGAGGATGAGTGAGAATTGGGTCTGATGTACTCAAAGAGGATCATGCCTGAGCATACCATCCTGCATAACGGAGTCGACTGGGCAGGAACAAAGTCGCTTTTCGCTCCTTTATTTTTGCAAACTCAGCACTTGACCTTTAGCATATTTTGCCTCCAAGGAGCTTGGGACTGCTTGGAAATACTGCCATAAACAAAGTCCTCCAGAATCAGATTCTTGGAGAGCTGAGGCTGATTCTTCTCAACCTTAAGATAAAAATTAGAACAGAGGTCTGGTTATCTCACATTCAGAAATAACTGAGTGTCTAGGAAGATGTGCAGTGTGAATTTGATGTTGAGGAAGACTTTTTAGAAGTGAGCTTGGACCTATGGGAGTAAAATCTAAAGCAATGTACTGTCTACCTAATGTCACACCAGGCAGAGGGAGAATGATTACTATTTTTTGTTCTTATTCTATCAATCAGAAAAAGATTCTTTAAAGGAGTAGAAGACAGATGGCATCTTGTCAAGATATTCAGTATATCACAGTTTTAAACATTTAAATAATTCATTGTTTCTATTTCAAAATACCAAACTCTTCTGAAATGTATTTTTCTGTTTTCTCTCTCCTACTTTTGCATAGATGAAACGTCAACATATAGTCAAGAACACCAAGAAAAAAAATAACCCCTGGTAAATCTCTGTCATGGTATTTGAGTAGAAACATTTGTTACCTCAGGTGCTGCTGCTGCTAAGTAGCTTCAGTCGTGTCCGACTCTGTGCGACCCCAGAGACGGCAGACCACCAGGCTCCCCCGTCCCTGGGATTCTCTAGGCAAGAACACTGGAGTGGGCTGCCATTTCCTTCTCCAATGCATGAAAGTGAAGAGTCAAAGTGAAGTCGCTCAGTCATATCTGACTCTTAGCGACCCCATGTACTGCAGCCCACCAGGCTCCACCATCCATGGAATTTTCCAGGCAAGAGTACTGGAGTGGGTTGCCATTGCCTTCTCTGGTGAGCTAGAAACAAATTTCTTAGCCATCAGTTATCTGAGCTTCTCAGGTATTTTAAAAGAAAAGCAAAGTTACCATTCAGTAGTCTAAAAGAAGTTAATTGAAGGAGTTGAGTGGAAGGATTTCTTGGACTACAAGTGATGTGAGTTTCACTTCATTCTTGGTATATTAATCCCTGTAACTGCACAATTTAGTCTGTTTATTGCACTTACTAAAATAACTATTACAGCTGTCACTGCTTATAATTTTTCCATTTCCTTTTGTGAATATTTATTCAATGTCTGTCTACCTTTACTAGACTTTAAATTCTAGGAGAAGACGACAAGAATTTTATTCTCTGTCACTAGTATTCATTTAACATTTGGTGAATGAATGCACGAATGATTAAGCAACACACTGTTAGAACTCAGATCACTTCCTCAACTTTCTCCATAATTTCACTTCAGTTCAGCTCAGTTCAGTTCAGTCGCTCAGTCGTGTCCGACTATTTGTGACCCCGTGAATCGCAGCACGCAAGGCCTCCCTGGACATCACCAACTCCTGGAGTTCACTCAGACTCACGCCCATCGAGTCAGTGATGCCATCCAGCCATCTCATCCTCTGTTGTCCCCTTCTTCTCCTGCCCCCAATCCCTCCCAGCATCAGAGTCTTTTCCAATGAATCAACTCTTCACATGATGCTAAAGCATTCCTTCCAAAGAAGTCCCAGGGCTGATCTCCTTCAGAATGGACTCGTTGGATCTCCTTGCAGTCCAAGGGACTCTCAAGAGTCTTCTCCAACACCACAGTTCAAAAGCATCAATTCTTCGGCGCTCAGTCTTCTTCACAGTCCAACTCTCACATCCATACATGACTCCTGGAAAAACCATAGCCTTGACTAGACGGACCTTAGTCGGCAAAGTAATGTCTCTGCTTTTGAATATGCTGTCTAGGTTGCTCATAACTTTTCTTCCAAGGAGTAAGCGTCTTTTGATTTCATTTAGCAAAGGAATTATAAAAGATAAGTGCCTGATCATTAACATCATCTCCCTCATTTACTTAAATGAGTAAAACTGGAGAATTTTAAAGGGATGAGTTATGACAAATTGAAAGGGATGAGTTACGAGTTATTTTTTGCATCAGCAGACACCATGCTTCATGCACAATTCACAAGAATGGTGCTGTGTACACTGTGCTATTTGGAGAAGAAAAGAGCACTAGAGAGCACAGGGACCGGATCCTAATCTCGGAGAGGTAAGATAGCTTGCCGCATGGTGAGGTGAGGAGCCTTCCTGTAACTGTGCTGTGAAGTTTTCTTATAAGTGTGCCATGAACTTTCACAAGGTGCTTTTCAATCTTTGAAACATTTCCACATAATCTCATTTAGTCTACACACTAACAAAACAAATATTACAGTCCCATTCCCAATTATCCATTGCAAACGTATAAACCAAAGCCGAGAAAAGTAAACAACTTTGCCCAAAATTGCAAAGTTATTAACTTTAAGGAATAGAGCCTTAACTCAGATTCAGCAGTTCTGACTTCAGTTAACTTCTAACTTTTCCATAGTGTCACCTCTGAGACTATGTGCCAGTTTATTTGGATAGTACATATTTTCCCTCTACATTTTCTTGCTCAACTTTATAGTAAAATAGCTTTAAGAAAAAACAAACACATTATCTCTTTATTATCCATAACTGCTTTGAAGGCTAGGTTGGGAGTAGAAAACTGGGGGACTTTGGGTAGATTATTTCATATTTCAGGGCTTCATCTGTAAAATACAGAGATTGGATAATTGATTCTAAAGTTCTTTCCAGCTCCCAAGTTAATAATATTATATGTTTATCTTTTTAAATTTTTGCATACTTACCTTTACTTTTGTCTTCACCAGAACCACCTATTTTTCTTAAGCATTTTCCTTTCATTTCTCAAATAGATCATAAAATAACATAGATACAAGTGTATTGATGTTGGAATTGGGGAGAAGAAAGCCAAACAGAGGCACAACCAAAGGGCTTTAACAGTCCTTTTTTTTTTTTTTTTTAAGTCTCTCAGTCATGTCCGACTCTTTGCAACCCCATGGATGGTAGCCTACCAGGCTCTGCAATCCATGGGATTTTCCAGGCAAGAATACTGGAGTGGGCTGCCATTTCCTTCTCCAGGGGATCTTCCCAACCCTGGCTATAAGGTGTGCTAAATGCTTATGGAATCAATACTGTGCCTGTGTTTGGAGAAGTTGGGAGTATAATTAATTAGAAGTTAAAGTTATTCAGTGACTAACCCTACTGTGTTCATTAAATATTAACTCATTTAATCTTAACAGCATTCTGAGGTATTAGTCTCACTTTACAGCAGAAGCACAGGAGAGTTAAATAATTTGTCCAAGTAAACAGCTAGGGAATGGTGGTATCAAAATTTGATTGCAGGGGTTCCCTGGTGGCTCAGTGGTAAAGAATCCACCTGCAGTGCAGCGGGTACAGGTTCGATCCCTGGGTTGGGAAGATCCGTTGGAGAGGGCATGGCAACTCACTCCAGTATTCTTGCCCAGAGAATCCCAAGGACAGAGGAGTCTGGCGGGCTACAGTCCATAGGGTTGCAAAGAGTCACACACTTCTGAAGCGACTTAGCACGCACACATGGCCTACTCCAGGGACCAGGCTGATCCCCACTTCACTATACTGTGTGGCTTTAAGGTACTCCCCATTAAGTAGAAAAGATTAAATGAACAAAAAATGCACCATAGGTGTAATACAAAAATATATGTAAAAGTGTGTTAAGTCTTACAGAACACTACGTGTTTTATGAATGGTTATAGAATGTCTATTATGTGTCAGGAACTTTTTGTCTATTATTAGATATTTAGTTTCTTTAGTAAATATGGAAAATTAAGCTCAGGAAATTAACCTTCCCAAGTCATGAAAATAACAGCACACCAGGGGATTTCATCTCAGGTCTAGGAGACCATGTTCTTGCCACTGTACCATGCAGTCTCACACATTCAATCAATTATGGCAATCATTAAAGGCTTCATAGACAGTAAGAGTTGAGATGAGTTCTGAAAAAAGAGTAGGCTTTTTTCAGATGGAGAAAAGGCTCAGAGCAAAGTAAGAGAAAGTATTCTCAGAAGGAATGGTTGTCCCATCTGTCTGGAATAAAGTGTTAGTCGCTCAGTCATGTCTCACTCTCTGTGACCCCATGGACTGTGGCCCACCAGGTTCCTCTGTCCATGGGATCCTCCAGGCCAGAACACTGGAGTGGGTGGCCATTCCCTTCTCCAGGGAATCTTCCCAACTCAGGGACTGAACCCAGGTCTCCCATTTTGCAGGCAGATTCCTTACCATCTAAGCCACCATGGAAGCCCATGTGAACAAAAGATCATGGAACCTTATGCAAGGAACAAGTTACCAGGAGTATCCAAGCAAATTTTAGTTTTAATCCAAAAAACACTCATGGAGTGCCAGATATGGTGATTTGTGCTAAATACTTTAAGCTTAGAACAAAATTGAATGAAGGGAATTTTATAAATTAAAATGGTATAAGTGTGCAGCCTTCCAATGGTCTGACAGTCCAAGTTTAGACTTTACAGATCTCAGAAAGTTACCTTGATCATCTGCTCCTTTAACTGTAATTCTCAGAAACTTTCTTCCAGATGGACTCTTTACTTGAAACTAAAAGCATACAGTTTAAGATTATACATGCTGACTAGGACCTTGTTGTTCAGTTGCTCAATCATGTCTGACTTTGCCACCCCGCGGACTGCTGCATGCCAGGCTTCCCTGTCCCTGACCATTTCCCCGAACTTGCTCAAACTCATGTCCATTGAGTCGGTGATGTCATCCAACCATCTCTCCCTCCATCTTCTCCTTCTCCTCCTGCCTTCCATCTTTCCAAGCACCAGGGTCTTTTCTAATGACTCAGCTCTTCGCATCAGGTGGCCAAAGTATTGGAGCTTCAGCTTCAGCATTATTTGATGAGGACCTTGGTTTCTGGTATTCTCTGCTGCATACCAACTATGGATTAATCCACAGACTCTGAAAATCAGACCAGCAGGTTAATACCAGCTGTCCATCACCACAAACATTTAGCTTGNCAGGTGGCCAAAGTATTGGAGCTTCAGCTTCAGCATTATTTGATGAGGACCTTGGTTTCTGGTATTCTCTGCTGCATACCAACTATGGATTAATCCACAGACTCTGAAAATCAGACCAGCAGGTTAATACCAGCTGTCCATCACCACAAACATTTAGCTTGACTATAAATGATGGAAACAAACTAATAAGAACCAGTCTTTATGAAATAATATGTGCCTCTTTGAGAAGAATGTACTCTTAAGGAAAACCAGTGAGAAATATTGCTTAGCATTGGAGCTGGTTATCTTAGTCACTCTTTCCCACAAGACTGACATTACCTAAACTCCTGGCATATAAAAAGGTTAATGTTTTTTGACTGCTTAACAAATTTAAGATCTGATTAAGGCAACTCTGAATTATAGCAACTAAATTAAAATAATTAGGATTGAAATTTGGAATCCATGTAAAAGATTCTACAAAGATTACCTAAACCTCAAATCTTACTTTGAAAATATCTTTAAGCAGAAATACGAACTCTCTTAATTTATTATATTTCAATTTAATTCACTAAATAACTTAAGAAATCTATCAGCAACTGACAGTTGCCTAACTGGTACAAACATAAATGTTTGCGTAGGGATTAAATCTATTCTCAGTAAAATCGGCAATATTATTTTTAACTGAAAAACTAGGTTACTTTATTAGTTCCTCTCATTATCAGGGAGTAAAAAAGAGTTTTTGTGTTTTTTTTTAAGGACTAATTTAAAGTGCATTCTACAGGAAACGCGAGATTTCCAGCAATGCTTGCACAGATGGGCCCAAGTGTGATTTTTCTGCGCCACCTTGTGGCCATAATGTAACTACTACACGTGAAAGTTCAAGGCTTTTTCCTGAGCTGTTGAGGCCTTCTAAACAGCCGCACTGCGGGAATCTGCCTCTACTCTAACACGCAGGAAATGGTGCCTTTCTTTGTAGTCAGTGATGGGAAACAGACTTGCCCTTATCTATCCCTCTGTTCTCTTCCATTTCCTTCATTCTTTAATTCGTTATCCTGAGGACCCCCCTCCCACCGCCCTCCTAGGGTCGCTTCTGCGTTTGACCTCCTCTAACTCCCGGGGCATCCGGTGGGTACGGCCCCCTTCCCCAAGCGCAGCCCTCCCTCCAGGTCCTCGCCGGCGCCTGGACCTGCAATCCCTGCCGCGAGGGCCCGCCCCCTCACACTGGCAGCCAATGGCGGCTCGGGTCCGCCCCGCCCCGCCCCTCCTGCCGCGTCCCGAGCGAGTTTGGGCCTGGGCAGCAGGGCTGGAGCCCCTGTCTCTGCTGTTAGGCTTCGGCAGGCGCACGGTCGGGAGGCCTGCGGCCTGGCCTTGGGGAAGCCATGGACTCGCAGGGGCTGAAGGTGAGCGGGCAGGACATGCCGCGTGTTGCTGTGGGGGGATGACGAGGGGCCGGGGGGCGTGGAGAAGCGCGCGGGCCGACCGAGGGAGGCCGTTGTTGCCTGCGGTGCCCGCTGCCCAGTCTGGCTGGGTTTCCCCGTTTGGGGCGCCGGCCTGTGATTTACATCACCTGCTCTCCCTCCGCCGACCCTGCTTAGGAATCTGCATGTCGGGCAGCCTTCCCCACGCGCTGCTTTCCGAATTGCCTTTAGTGTGCTACACGACCACCCTGTTGGTCGTGTTTACTTTTTTTGTACCTTGTTTGCTCATAAGGTTTTTAGTCACTTTATGACACCGAGTGCGACTCCGAGGTGCGATTTTTAAGGACTCCAGCAAACTAGTGTCAGCAATCCCCCGGCGATAGTAAAGGAGCAAAAAGATTTTATGAAATCAGTTAAAGACATAGGCTTGAAAATGAAGTATTTTAGGGTGATGGTCGGACACGACTAAGCGGTACCTCTTCGGCAAATATTTAATGATCCACTTAAGAAATGATGATACGAAAACGAAGATATGAGACTTGGAAATAAGTTACTTTTTAGGATCATGATCTCCATTCACTTGTTCATTGATTCCCTTGTTCAACACATGTTGAAGGAGGGCTCACTGTGTGTCCAGTGGAACTGGGAATAGTAATGAATACAACAGTCCCCGCCTTCACCGATTTTGTAGTCTATTGCTGGTGAAAACCTTAATTAAATTAATTCAACAAATGTTTATTGAATGTGTCCCATGTGTCTAGCATTGTTCTAAGCCCTGAAGATAATAAACCCTGCAGAAAATAAGCCCTGTAATAATAAAGCTAAGAAAAACCCTCCCAAATCTTTCTACATTTGAGGAGGGGAGGAGTTATTCCATCGACAGGTGAATGCAGTATGTAGCCTGTTTGCTGGTGATGAGTGGATGGAGAACACTTAGCCAAGTGATAGTGTCTTTTGCTTTTTTGCCAGAAACTTTATTTTCCTGTGGAGCTTTCCCCATCCCCTTAAATTTGTTCTTCATATTGCCACCTAAATGGACTTTTCAATAAAAACACCTCATGCTAAAAAATGTCATTTTTAGCATATTCTAATCTTAAGTGTCATCACTTAGAGAATCAACTCAATAGGAGGTACTTCTTGACCCCAGCTTTTTCTCCAACCTCCTCTTCCAATTATCCCTGTTCTACTTAACCCTCTAGAAATGGCAAACTTTTGGTGCCGAGGTTAAAGGGTCTGCCTGCAATGTGGGAGACCTGGGTTCGATCCCTGGGTCAGGAAGATCCCCTGGAGAAGGAAATGGCAACCCACTCCAGTATTCTTGCCTGGAGAATCCCATGGACGGAGGAGCTTGGTGGGCTACAGTCCACGGGTCGCAAAGAGTCGGACACGACTGAGCAACTTTTCTATAATGGGCCAGGTGGTACATATTCAGGCATTATCGACCATAGTGTCTCCGTGGTATCGAGTCTGCCTTCATAGCATAAAAACAGCCATAGACAATACTTAAGCAAAGAGCGTGGCTTTGTTCCAATAAAACTTTACTTACGGACACTGAAAGTTGAATTTCGTGTAAGTTTCATATGTTATATTTTTCTTCTCCTTTTTTTCCTCAACCATTTGAACATGTTGACTTGCTGGCAGTGTGAAAGCAGGCAGCAGGCCAGATGTGGCCGATTCGCCACAGTGTGCCAGTCCCCACTCCAGCATACAAGGATGGTTTTAGTCCTCTCCATCCTCACCCTATCCCGGTGAATCATGGCTTAATTCTGCCTTCTGTGTTGTTTGAGTTCCTCTTTTGGTCGGCTTCCTTATGAATCATGAATTGGAATAGGTAAGAGTATGAATGTAGGAAGTAGGAGTTTGTGAATAAAATCAGTTTCTAAGTCCTCCCCAAGAATTTTACTCTTCTATCCTCCCATACGCCAACCTCACTCTCCTGCATTCCCAAAGCAGTTTATAAGCGCTTTTCCTGCATTTGCTACACTACTTTTCAGTCTTTTAAAAACTTTGTTTTATTGAAGTATGGTTGATTAACAATGTTGTATTTCTAGTGTACAGCAAAGTGACTCAGGTATAATTAATTCTTTACAGTTAAATGAGTTAATTCTTTTTCATATTCTTTTCCATTGTGGTTTATCACAGGATATTGAATGTAGCTCCCTGTGCTATAGTAGAGACCTTGTTGTTCATCCATTCTCTATATAATAGTTTCTGCTAACTCCAAATTCCCAATCTATCCCTCGCCTGTCTCCCTTCCTCCCTGGCTACCACCAGTCTCTTCTCTGTCTGTGAATCTGTTTCTGTGATCATTTGTGTTGTATGTTAATTCCACATATAAGTGATATCATCTGTTATTAGTCTTTCTGTCTTCACTTAGTATGATAATCTCTAGGTTTATCCATGTTGCTGTAAAATGGCATTTTTATTATTAACATTCCATTATGTGTGTGTATATACATGTACTACATCTTCCTTATCCATCCCTCTGTTGAGGGACATTTAGTTTACTTCCATGTCCTGGCTATTGTAAATAGTACTGCTGTGAACATTGGGGTATATATACCTTTTTGAATTACAGTTTCCTCCAGATATATGCCCAGGAGTGAGATTGCAGGATCATATGGCAACTCTATTTTTAAATTCTTGAGTAACCTCCATATTGTTTTCCATAGTGACTGCACCAACTTACAGTGCCACCAACAGTGTAGGAGGGTTCCCTTTTCTCCACACTCTCTCCAGCAATTGTTATTTGTAGATTTTTTTAATGATGGCCAGTGTGAGGTGATATTTCATTGTAGTTTTGATTTGCATTTCTGTAATAATTAACGATGTTGAGCATCTTTTAATGTGTCTGTTGGCCATCTGTATGTCTTTGGAGAAATGTCTGTTTAGGTCTTATGCCTATTTTTCTATTGGGTTGTTTGGGGGTTTTTTTGTTATTGTTTCTGAGTTGTATGAGCTGTTTATATATTTTGGATATTAAGCAAATATTTTCAAATATTTTCTCCTAGTCCATAGGTTGCCTTTTCGTTTTGTTTATGATTTTGTTTGCTATGCAAAAACTTTTAAGTTTGATTCGGTCCCATTTTTTTTTTCTTTTATTTATATTGTCTTGGGAAACTGACCTAAGAAAACAGTTGATAAACTATTTATGTCAGAGAATGTTTTGCCTAAGTTCTCTTCTAGGAGTTTTATGGTGTCATGTTTATTTTTTAGCTTTTAAGTCATTGAGGTTTTTTGTATATGTGGTGTGAGGTTGTGTTTTAACGTCATTGATTTACATGCCACTGTTCAGCTTTCCCTGCACCACTTGCTGAAAGGATGGTCTTTTCTCCATTCTATCTGTAACTCCAACATATTCTTAACCTCTTTTGTTGAATATTAATTGACTATAGATGTGTGGTCAAATAGTCTTTAGATTCTAGTCTCAGTTGCAAATTTTAAGCATTTCTGGGGCTTTTCTGGGACAAGAACCATGTCTTATTCATCTTTGTCGTCACTATACTTTGTCCAGTGTCTGGCACTCAGTAAATGTTTTTGGACTAGACAACCTAACCTGAACCAAGACAGTAGAAATTGGTGCAGAGAGTGGGAAGTAGACTAGAGCATCAGGAGAGCCTACTGACTGGTTAGACTTAGGGGGACTGTGCAAACAGGAAGAGAGAATTTCTGACTAGATGTCTGGCTTGGGTGCTGGAGAAACTGAAAATAGAAATTTGGAGCTGCGATGAGAGGTCTTGACACATTTTTCTGTTTCTTTCTTTTTTTTTTTTTTTTTTTAATATCATCAACATATGGATTTTGGAGGAACTCCCCCCCCCCACAGTGACCTGTAAATGGCTACCATCATTTTATCAGTAGGCAAACTGAGGTGCTGTCAGATAGACCAGAAATTTGAAACCAGGTCTTTTTACTTTAAAATCCATGTCTTTTTTATGTTACCATGCCCCTGCCTTTCAGGAGAGTTATATAGGTGCTTAGTGATACTAAATGCTGAACAGAAAATCAAGATGATATTACAAGTGTCCAATTCTTTGCTATCCCGTGCACTGTAGAGCGCCAGGCTCCTCTGTCCGTGGAATTCTCCAGGCAAGAATACTAGAGTGGGTTGCCATGCCCTCTTCCAGGGGACCTTCCCAGTCCAAGGATCCAACCTGAGTCTCCATCTGAGCCCCCAGGGGAGCCCCAAAAGTGTCCTTAGTTGTGGCAAACCAAAAGTCACTTGGAACCTTAGGGGAGCGGCTCCGGAGGAAACCTGCGCTCTTCTGAGATGTGCTGTGGGGGTCTTGGAAATGACATCTGAATCATGCTGTGAGGAAACCGTGGCTGAGACTGGAGCAGAGAACTGCAGCCAGAGGAGGGAAGCATAGTGAAGGTTACGGAGGACGTTTACCTGACTGTTCTAGGATGTTCTATAACCCTCCAGAAACAGTAGACGGCGGGGGGGGGGG
>SJYA01000315.1:266616-342719 GCA_006410615.1 Neotragus moschatus | reverse complement strand
GGGGGGGGGGGTTGGAAAAAGGAGCTGTGTCGACACTCATCTTAACCCTGTCAGTGAGTGCTTCATCTGTGTTTCTCACAGATGAGCCAGCTGAAGAGTCACACTGGACAGGTACGGAATGGCCTGAGTTAGTTCATGGAGGTGAATCTCAGTGAGGGGGAGCATGGAGTATGGTTTCCCTCTTTGATTAGGTTAGCAAAGCCTTAGATAAGATCCTGAGGAAAACGCTATGCAGCATAGCTGACAGTGGGCTTCCCAGGCGGCACTAGTGGGAAGGAACCTGCCTATCAGTGCAGGAGACATGAGAGACACAGGTTCGATCCCTGGGTTGGGAAGATCCCCTGGAGAAGAGAATGGCTGCCACTCCAGTACTCTTGCCTGGAGAATCCCATGGACAGAGGAGTCTGGGGGGCTGCAGTCTATGGAGTCTCAAAGAGTCAGACACGACTGAAGCAACTTAGCATAGCTGATAGTAGTCCTTAGCATAGCTGATAGTAGTTTTCTGACTTGTATATGAATAATTTTTTAAAAAGCCTGAAGAGAGTGATTTCCTTTAAAAAATAGATTCTTTGTTTTACTGACATTTATTTATTGTGGAACTCAGAAAACATAATCTTTGACAATAAATTGCTGGGTTTAATAGGTCGTTACTTTGTGATGCTACAAAAACAAAACAGAAACAAAGTATTGTTTGTTTGTTTTAAGAAACCTATAGTCTGGCGATAGAAGCCTCTGGTCTTTTTTTAACTTTTTTTATAATTGAAAATACTCTGACTTCAATATTGTTAAGAAAGCACTTAGGGGAAAAAGATTGAAATTATTAGAAAATATTCTTATTTTAGTAGTCTTATGTTCATTGTGTTCTACGTTCCTTAGTACTAAGTGCTAGCCTTTAACAATATTTTAAGGAACTTAGAAGAAAAAATACAGTAAGTTTTAGATTATTCAAGCTCTTAGATTAATGCCTGCTTGTTAGAGTATTTCAGAACATTGGAATCTCTCTTTATTTCCTTTTAGGCTTTGATTAATTACTACTGTCAGGAGAGATATTTCCACCATGTCTTACTTGTTGCCAGTGAGGGAATGAAGAGCTATGGCAGTGACCCAATCTTCAGGTTTTACCATGCCTATGCTACATTAATGGAAGGTACGTGCTAATTATTACGCACTCCCACAAGTCTTAAATTCTTGTTTTGCACCAAGAATAATTTTTCACTTTGTGGTTTTAATTTTCAGGTAAAATTCAAGAAGCTCTTCGAGAATTTGAGGCTATTAAAAATAAACAGGATGTATCACTTTGTTCTCTAATTGCACTGATATATGCTCATAAAATGAGCCCTAATCCAGGTATGGTATTTAAGTATAATGCTTAGACCATTTTTCCTGCTCAGTTCATTTTGATTTTTGTCAAGTACCTTAAGCTTCAGTCTGTTCTTACTGTATTATATATTGTCTGTGGATACTATTAATATCATATTTGTTTTATCGTCCTAACAAGACCTTAAGTTTCTTAAGCACAAGAAATATGAGTCTTCTCTAGCTTTCATATTTCTTATATCCTATGGCAGAAGTTTCATTAGTCTGTAGGTATTGTTTGAATTAATACAAAGGTGACTATGTATTACCCATAGTTAAACCAAAAAAGGACAGCTCAAAACAGGCTTATACCTGAATTAACTTGTGTGCATATATAGTTAAATGCGTTTCCTCTCTTCTACTATATCTTAAGCTTCTTAAAAGATCTTATATCCCCCAAGGAGGTTAGCTCTTTTTAAGATACTCAGTAAATTTTTATCCAGTAGTAGGGTGGGAGATATGATTAGATTATATAAGGAACTTTATACATAAACCGGCCATTAAAATTATGTGAACTGTCTTAATATTTAGTGTGTCTTAATGGCTGAGGCAGAACAGTATTAAAATTTTAGGTAATAACAAAGAAATAATATTGTATTCATCCATACATATCTAGTAACGGCTAATAGCATCATAAGGAGATCTTGTTTCAAGTAGTTGGACACTTGTCAAATGTCACAGAATTTTTTTTAATAATAGAAAAGTTTTTTCTTAATTAAAGTATCACATCCTTCCCACACATATACATGTACAAATCAATACAATGTAATTTAATATGTTTATCTTGTAAACAGATCTAACAACTGGATACTTTCTGCAAGGGACTGTATCAGATAAAGCAAGGGGTTCTCAACCTTAGGGTGGTAGACCAGTACCTCCTGTCAGATCAGTGGTGGTATTAGATGAGGAATAAAATGCACAATAGATGAAGCGCACTTGAATCATTCCCAGACCAGCCCCCTCCAAGTTTGTTGTAACATTGTCTTCCTGGAACTGGTCCCTGGTGTTGAAAACATTGGGGACTGCTGAAGAGGAGCCACAAGAATTGCAAGAAGTGATCTGCAATACCAGTTTATAATTTAGTTGGGAAAGAAAACGTTAAACCCACAAAGATTAAATACTAATGTTATTATTAAGTAAAATGATACAAAATAAAACAGATGAATCCATAATTAATTGAAAATGGCATGTACTGTTTATCCATAGGAGTAGGCTGGGAGGGTTTTGTGGAAATGGAGATTGATCTTGTAGGATTTGAGTTTAAAGCATATTTGTCAAACAGGAGAACTTGGTGGGCAAATATGTCAAAATGGTTCAGGACTAGGCTCCTCTCTGGATCCCCTTTCTCTGTGCTCCAGCAGGAGTGTGTATAGCTGGAGCAGAGAGTTTGCATAGGAAAGCTAATGTAGTCAGTTCAGTTCAGTTCAGTCGCTCAGTTGTGTCCAACTCTTTGCAACCCCATGAATCGCAGCATGCCAGGCCTCCCTCTCCATCACCAACTCCCAGACTCACGTCCATCGAGTCAGTGATGCCATCCAGCCATCTCATCCTCTGTCGTCCCCTTCTCCTCCTGCCCCCAATCCCTCCCAGCATCAGAGTCTTTTCCAGTGAGTCAACTCTTCGCATGAGATGGCCAAAGTACTGGAGCTTCAGCTTCAGCATCATTTCCTCCAAAGAAATCCCAGGGTTGATCTCCTTCAGAATGGACTGGTTGGATCTCTCAAGAGTCTTCTCCAACACCACAGTTCAAAAGCATCAATTCTTTGGTGCTCAGCTTTCTTTATAGTCCAACTCTCACATCCATACATGGCCACTGGAAAAACCATAGCCTTGACTAGACAGACCTTTGTTGGCAAAGTAATGTCTTTGCTTTTAAATATGCTATCTAGGTTAGTCATAACTTTTCTTCCAAGGAGTAAGCGTCTTTTAATTTCATTGCTGCAGTCACCATCTGCAGTGATTTTGGAGCCCCAAAAAATGTAGTCAGTAAGCCTAAAAAAAAAAAAGTAACAAAATATTTTCTTCCTGGAAATAAGTTGTCATTTAATTGGTTATTCCCAAGAGTCCTGGTTCTGTTGGAAAATGTGATTTCCAGGACACTAAAAAGATGGAAGCAGAAGTATTGTTTAGAGACACCTGAGTCCTCACTGGACTTTGCATAGATGATGCTGAGTGGGCTTGAACTCAGGAGAGGCCCAGAAGCCTGTCAGTCTCCCTGAGAAAGGGCCTAGATTGTTCTTGTACATTCTTCCTGAATATTGAGGAAAGCCCTGGTTATGAAAAGGCTGTGATGCATTAAGAAGTGGAGCTGATATCTGGCAAGAGCCAGCTTTATGAGCGAACTGATTCTCCACTTGATGGAAATGTAGGCGGGAAGGTGCAATGCCTGCTTCTCCCCGGATAAGTTCTGTTTCTGTATCACGACTATTTGATGAAAACTTCCGAAGGTGTTCCATGGGCGTGTTGGGCAGAAGGGGTATCTTGCCAAGCAATCTGGTCCTACGGAATGCGATTTTGTTTCCTAAATTGAAAAAGTTGTACCTTGGTAACCCTTCACTTAAGTTTGTATCAGTAGAGTTAAGAGGAAAGAGTCATGTACCTTGCCTTGGTAGCCATTTCCCTCAACTTTCACATTTCTTTTTCCTATTACCTGACTGATCCACATTCTGATTCAACCCAGGATTTGGATCTAGTTGACATTTGTGTCCTAAGCACATACATAACAGATTAAATAGAAGTGATTAGAGTTCTAGAAGTCACTCAGTCATGTTGGGCTCTTTTGTAACCCCGTGGACTGTAGCCTGTCAGGCTCCTCTGTCCATGAGATTCTCCAAGCAAGAGTACTGGAGTGAGTAGCCATTCCCTTCTCCAGGGGACCTTCCCAACCCAGGGATTGAACTCATGTGTCTTGTTTCTCCTGCATTGGCAGGCAGATTCTTTACCACTAGCGCCGCCCGGAAGCCCATTAAACTATATAAGTAACAGTAATTATACCACTTTTCATTTGGCCTATGGCAGCAGCCTGACATATGTTTTAGAATTGGATTAAGAATTAGGGTAATTTGACTACTAGTTCTGGATTTTCCCTTAAAAATTGTCTTATATTAGAGTCATTGCTAACTTTTTTTTTAATGTCTTGAGAACGACATAAGCTATAGAATGGCAGTGTGGTCACAGTAGTTGTTAGCTACATGTGGCTGTAGAACGTTTGAAATGTGTCGTACTTGATATGAATTTTAAATTTAATTAATTTACTTTTACTGGTAGTTGATTCAGTTGTTAGAAATATGCTTAGGATGAATATATGCTTGTGTTTTTTCCAAAATAAATTTTATGAAATCTAAGTATATATTAAGATTTTCTGAAGAAAATTTAGCATCTTACTTGAGATGTGCTTTGTGTAAAGTGCATATCAGAATTTAGAAAGAAGGGAAAAAAAGGAAATTACCTTCTTAATTTTCAAATCCAAATGAAATGATCATTTGGATATATTGGGTTAAATAAAATATATTATTAAAGTCAAATTTACTTCTTTCTTTTTACTTCTTTGTAGCTACTAGGAAATTTTAAATTACTTAGTTTAGTTCAGTTGCTCAATTGTGTCTGACTCTTTGCAACCCCATGGACTGCAGCATGCCAGGCCTCCCTGTTCATCACCAACTCCCAGAGTTTACTCAAACTCATATCCATTGTGTCGGTGATGTCATCCAACCATCTCATCCTCTGTCGTCCCCTTCTCCTCCTGCCTTCAGTCTTTCCCAGCATCAGGGTCTTTTCCAGTGAGTCAGTTCTTCGCATCCAGTGGTCAGAGTATTAGAGTTTCAGCTTCAGCATCAATCTTTCCAATGAATATTCAGGACTGATTTCCTTTAGCATGGACTGGTTGGATCTCTTTGCAGTCCAAGGGACTTTCAAGAGTCTTCTCCATCACCACAGTTCAAAAGCATTAATTCTTTGGCTCTCAGCTTTCCTTATAGTCCACCTCTCACATCCATACATGACTATTGGAAAAACCATAGCTTTGACTAGACGGACCTTTGCTGGCAAAGTAATGTCTCTGCTTTTTAATATGCTGTCTAGGTTGGTCACAATTTTTCTCCCAAGGAGCAAGCATGTTTTAATTTCATGGCTGCAGTCACCGTCTGCAGTGATTTTGGGGCTTGCATATTTCTTGCGTTTATTTCTACTAGTGTTGCTATAAAGAGAAGAACTATATTCTCTGCTGTTAATCATCTGACCTATCATAAACTCTTGATCTAGAATTTCATTTTCACTTAATGTGTTTTTTCCCTCTCCCAGATAGAGAAGCTATTCTCGAGTCAGATGCCAAAGTGAAAGAGCAGCGTAAAGGAGCTGGACCAAAAGTTTTGTACCATGCAGGCTTGTTTTTGTGGCACATTGGTCGGCATGATAAAGCGAGAGAATATATTGACCGAATGATCAAGATATCAGATGGGAGTAAAGAGGTACCTGATTTTCTTATTTCGAAATAGTATCATTAAAGAAGCTTAATGTTATTTATATATTCAGTGGTATTCTTTGTTATTGCCCACTCTATGCTCACTTTATAAGTAACAGCTTTATTTTAATATTTTATAAAATTCTGGTTTTCTTAGGTTGCTTTTTTTAATGCCGTCTATTAGCTCTTGACCAGACCCCTTCCTGCCTCCTTCCCTCCCTCCCTTCCTGTCCTTTCTCTTTCCTTCTTTCCCACTCTCCTTATTGAACTGCTCTAGGTACAGGGCACCTTTGTGTGCACTGTTAATAGAAAGATAAGAAATGCATAAGCTTTACTTTCATGAACGAATCACCTAGCAGTGTTGTAGAGCACATGCTATTGTTATTGCTAAGTCGCTTCAGTCATGTCCAACTCTGTGTGACCCCATAGATGGCAGCCCACCAGGCTCCCCCGTCCCTGGGCTTCTCCAGGCAAGAACACTGGAGTGGGTTGCCATTTCCTTCTCCGATGCATGAAAGTGAATAGTGAAAGTGAAGTCGCTCAGTCATATCCGACTTTAGCGACCCCATGGACTGCAGCCTTCCAGGCTCCTCCACCCATGGGATTTTCCAGGCAAGAGTACTGGAGTGGGTTGCCATTGCCTTCTCTGCATACCCAGTTAACATTATGAGAATATTGACAAATGGAATGAGAAGTGTGATTAAAATGTGCAGGGAAATATTAGTTAGTATTTATTGCTCATTTACTTTGTGCCTGGCACTATTCACCCATTACATAAACATTAGGAGAATGAAAAAGAATTTCTTGAAGGAAGTAGTATTTGAGCTAAAATTTGAAAGATGGATACAGTTTCCACCGGCAAAGATTATGGAAAAAGGAATTAGATATACCCAAATGGGAGATAATACAGAAATAAGGAAAACAAGGAGACATGTAGGTTCTGGGTACAGTGAGAACCTCACATCTGACCAGAGTTTAGGGTAAACAGAAGAGAATGGAAAAAAAGCTTGGAAAAGTAGATTGGGACAAATTGAAGGATCTTGATGGGTAGGTACAAATATTTGTATCTAATTTGATATGCATTAAGGATCTTTGAAGATTTTTAATCAAGTCAGTGACACTTTAAAGTGAAAATTCAAAATATGAATTTAGCAAAGGTTTACAGGATGAATTGGCCTGGGAAGAAACCAGAATGCAGGCCCTTTTGCAAAGGTAGTACTTTCTGCCAAAGGTTTTAAGGATCTACACTAAAATCATACAGTGGATAGGAACTTGAGAATTATCAAATACCTGCAGGAATTTACAACTTATTATAAATAGTGCAGGAAAGATACTGAGGTGTCAAATATCAAGGATGTCTCTCTGAAGTTTTAAGCCTGGACAATTCAGAGACCAGTTAACGTCGATAGAAGATACATTGGGATGAGAAGGTAATCTTGGAGAGAGATGATGTGTTTGCCTTTAGACGTGCTATATTTCAGGCACTGGCAGAACAGTGAGATGGAGATAGTAGATGAACTTTTAGAAAGAGAAAAAACCAGAAGAGGTGTTAGACTAGAAATAAAGGTTGGGAATCATCCACAAGTTTGAAACAATTCAAATAAGGACAGTGATCTAAGGAGTAGAAGTAGCATTGTTTAAGAATTCTTACCCGGGAGGGGGGTTCAGGATGAGGAACACGTGTACGCCTGTGGTGGATTCGTGTTGATGTGTGGCAGAACCAATACAATATTGTAAAGTAATTAGCCTCCAATTAAAATAAATAAATTAAAAAAAAAAGAATTCTTACCAGTCTTTTCAGGTGTAATACAGGGAAGTAAATATGATCTTAGTTAAACATTTAGAAGATTTAGTAATTCACCTAGAATTTTTTTTTACAAAGGAGCAGATTTCATAATTTTTTATTTGGTATTGAAAAATAATATACGAGTATCCATCTTATTTCTAATCCTGTAAACCTTACAGCCCATTGGCTTACTAACATTTTTGAAGGTAAATGTTCACGACTGCTTCATTTTTAAATTTCTGAGGGCATTTATCCTTTTATTTGAATCTCATTGAACTAGTCAGAGAATGAGATAGTTGCCAAATTATCTTAATATTTAATAAATGTGCAACAAGGAACTTCTTCCTCATCTTTTTTCATTTGGTCTGTTTACCCCAAAAAAATAACAAATTCTTATTTATGTACTGAATTACATGTTTAACAATTATTAATAATAATTTATTTTAAAAGCCCCATGTAAGAATATTAGTTATTTCGCATTAATGGAATATTTTACAAACTTCTTCATATTAATACTGACTGTAGTAGTAATCTTAAAGACTGAAACTCACAACAGTTCTCAAGACTGTAGGGTGGCAAGGGCTTGAAAGTGATTTTATTGTAGTTTTTTTTTATATAAGATTATTCAATAGAGTGATTTTTGTGACTGATTACCAATAAGAATTATGTGAAGTTTAACTCCATCCACGTTTGTTTCTTTCATGTCCAATAAAAAATAAAATATTAGAATTATTTTTTTTACAGGGACAGGTTTTGAGAGCATGGCTTGATATTACAAGAAGAAAAGAACCTTATACTAAAAAAGCATTAAGATACTTTGAAGAGGGATTGCAAGATGGAAATGATATTTTTGCTCTACTGGGTAAGGTGAGTTGGAGTTAGATTAATAAAATGATGTTTTAAAATTTATTTGTAATATATCTGAAACCCAACAAAACTAAGTAGCTCAAAATGATGGTTTTAAATGTTACTTTCAACTCTCAACTGCATTTTTATGGGATGATGAACAATAAGCTAGGGGAAAGTACTCCCTGCCAAATTCTTAAATCCTGGATCAATTTTAATTGTTTTTGTTGTTGCTGTTGTTAGTTGTGATGGTTCCTACATTATTTACTCACCAAACATGTATGATGTGTCTTAATATGTGTGAGGCATCACTCTAGATACTGGGGATACCCTGAGTAAAATAAAACGTCTTTCTTTTATGAAGCTTCTGTTCTACTGGTGGAGAGAGACAATAAACGAAGTGAATTGTATAGTATATTAGAAGGTGATAAGTACAATTGAAGAATATAGAGCAAGAAGTACAGCTGGGTATGAAAGTACTTTTAAATGTTGTAGTCAGAGAAAGTGGCATTTGAGCAAAGATGTATAGGAGGTGAGGTTTAAAGCCATGTGGGCCCCTAGGGAGAGCATTACAAATAGATGGGTAGAGAGTTCATATACCTTAAGGCATATTCATTTAGTCTGGAGACAAAGCAAAATGAGGGAAGGGGAGAGAAGTGAAGGACTGAGGGAAAGAAGGTGAGTGTCAGGGCAGATGGGTATGGATGGCATGGGGATGAGAAATTGGCTGCTTCGGTAAAGCCCTTGGCTCTTGCTTTGAAATGGGTAGATTGGCAGCCGATGAAAAGAGAAATAACATGAGCTCACTTACCCATACATTTGGGAGGGATAACCAAGTGGCAAAGTCATTAGAAATCATTGGTGGGTGGAAATGTTTAATTTGGACTCTTTCTGCAATCCCATTGATGACTTTGAATGCCTTAAATTTTTTTTTTTAATTCAGCAAAAAGAAACTAAATTTATATTAGGAAAACAGTCTATTAAATGAGTGATTTGGGGGAGGGGATAAAAAAGAAGAAGAGGATTATTAATGTCTTGGCTACTGCCACTATCCCTACATTGCTCTTGTCAATTTCCATGGCTAGTGAGCTTGTTCAGATGCTTGTCATCAGGACAACTAGAATTCGTATGGATTGGATTCAGGTTTTGCCTAATGGTGCTGCTAGAGCTTATGGGCATATAGCAAATTTTTTTTGTTTTTCTGTCTCATTTCTCTTCCTCTCTAGTCCTTAAAGCAAAGCTAGTAGATAATTTTCTCAGGTAGGGCTATTTCAAGTGTTAATATAAGCAGCTTACGAGGATTTTCCCTTTTCCTCTGATACTTTTTAGACTAGTTTAAATTCTGTTTCTGATATAACCCATTCCAATTATGTATGTATTTTTCAGTTCATTCAGCCACAGGCTTGCATTAGTTGAATTCCAACCAGGAATGATATGAACCAATTACATAGCAAATTTCAGTACATTTCAGCCGCTCAGTCATATCCGACTCTGTGACCCCATGAATCACAGCACAGCATGCCAGGCCTCCCTGTCAATCACCAACTCCCGGAGTTCACTCAAACTCATGTCCATCGAGTCAGTGATGCCATCCAGCCATCTCATCCTCTGTCTCCCCTTATCCTCCTGCCCCCAGTCCCTCCCAGCATCAGAGTCTTTTCCAATGAGTCAACTATAGCAAATTTAGTTTCATTTAATATGATATGTTGCATTCACGAGGGAGGTAATGGTCTAAGGAAGTGCTCTGTATGCTCTGTTGGCATGATTTTGTTATTTTTAAGTTACCAGCTATTCAGACAGATTCCAAGGGTGTCTATATATTTTTTAAAATTATCTTTTTTTAATATAAATTTATTTTAATTGGAGGTTAATTATTATACAATATTGTATTGGTTTTGCCATACGTCAACATGAATCTACCACAGGTATACATGTGTTCCCCAACCTGAACCCACCTCCCTTCTCCCTCCCTGTACCGTCCCTCTGGGTCATCTCAGTGCATCAGCCCCAAGCATCCAGTATCATGCATCGAACCTGGACTGGCAATTCATTTCATATATGATATTATACATGTTTCAATGCCATTCTCCCAAATCATCCTCCCCTTGCCCTCTCCCACAGAGTCCAAAAAACTTTTCTGTACATCTCTGTCTCTTTTGCTGTCTTGCATACAGTGTTATCCTTAGCATCTTTCTAAATTCCATATATATGCGTTCAGTTCAGTTCAGCCACTCAGTCGTGTCCGAATCTTTGCGACCCCATGATTCGCAGCACGCCTGGCCTCCCTGTCCATCACCAACTCCCGGAGTTCACTCAGATTCATGTCGATTGAGTAAGTGATGCCATCCAGCAATCTCATTCTCTGTTGTCCCCTTCTCCTCCTGCCCCCAACCCTCCCAGCATCAGAGTCTTTTCCAATGAGTCAACTCTTCACATNATTTTTGTGTATGGTGTTAGAAAGTGTTCTAGTTTCATTCTTTTACAAGTGGTTGACCAGTTTTCCCAGCACCACTTGTTAAACAGATTGTCTTTAATCCATTATATATTCTTCCCTCCTTTGTCAAAGATAAGGTGTCCATAGGTGTGTGGATTTATCTCTGGGCTTTTATTTTATTCTTTTTTGGTATTACTGTATGCCGTTGAGAAATTTAAATAATTTATTTTGATGCAGTCAGTGGCATCATTGGATGGTTCTCACACTTTTCCTTTAATTCTATGGGAATATAATCTCAAACTTATTTCAGGAATGTATTGCAGTTATTCTGTGCATCTGTTGAGGCAGATGCTCATTTTGAACTGAGATATTCTAGGACTAAATGTACTCCTGAAGGGGATTCAGTAACACGTTTTTAAAAATCTGACATAAATAGGCCTCATCATCTGTTCTTAAAGCACATACTATATTTGTAGATTTATATTTTCTGACCATGAAAGTAATTACATGTACATTGTAGAAAAATTTTAGAATACAGTAATATCTGAATTAAAAATAAATATCAGCATTAGAGATAACCAGGTAAACTTATTATATTGTAAATGACATCTCTTTGTTTCTTAAGTATAGACCTACAAATTAACATAATGACCTTTAATGGCACCTGAAATCTTATAAATGAATATGCTGTCATTTAATGCTGCTGCTGCTGCTAAGTCACTTCAGTCGTGTCCGACTCTGTGCGATCCCATAGATAGCAGCTCACCAGGCTCCGCCGTCCCTGGAATTCTCCAGGCAAGAACACTGGAGTGGGTTGCCATTTCCTTCTCCAATCCATGAAAGTGAAAAGTGAAAGTGAAATCACTGAGTCGTGTCCAACTCTCAGCGACCCCCATGGCAGCTCACCAGGCTCCTCCAACCATGGGATTTTCCAGGCAAGAGTACTGGAGTAGGGTGCCATTGCCTTCTCCACATTTAATGCTATGTGGCCATTTTGGGTTCAGTTCAGTTCAGTCACTCAGTCGTGTCCAACTCTTTGTGACCCCATGAACCACAACACATCAGGCCTCCTTGTACATCACCAACTCCTGGAGTCCACCCAAACCCATGTCCACTGAGTCGGTGATGCCATGCAGCCATCTCATCCTCTGTCGTCCCCTTCTCCACCTGCCCTCAATCTTTCCTAGCATCAGAGTCTTTTCAAATGAGTCAGCTCTTCGCATTAGGTGGCCAAAGTATTGGCGTTTCAGCTTCAATATCAGTCCTTGCAGTGAACACCCAGGACTAATCTCCTTTAGGGTGGACTGGTTGGATTTCCTTGCTGTCCAGTGGACTCTCAAGAGTCTTCTCCAACACCACAGTTCAAAAGCATCAATTCTTTAGTGTTCAGCTTTCTTTATAGTCCAACTCTCACATCCATACATGACCACTGGAAAAACCATAGCCTTGACTAGACAGACCTTTGTTGACAAAGTAATGTCTCTGCTTTTTAATATGCTGTCTAGATTGGTCATAACTTTCCTTCCAAGGAGTAAGCGTCTTTTTAATTTCATTGCTGCAACCACCATCTGCAGTGATTTTGGAGCCCAGAAAAATAAAGTCTGACACTGTTTCCACTGTTTCCCCATCTATTTGCCATGACATGATGGGACCGGATGCCATGATGTTAGTTTTCTGAATGTTAAGCTTAAGCCAACTTTTTCACTCTCCTCTTTCACTTTCATCAAGAGGCTTTTTAATTCCTCTTCATTTTCTGCCATTAGGGTGTCATCTGCATATCTGAGGTGATTGATATTTCTCCCGGCAATCTTGATTCCAGCTTGTGCTCCTTCCAGCCCAGCATTTCTCATGATGTACTCTGCATATAAGTTAAATAAGCAGGGTGACAATATACAGCCTTGATGTACTCCTTTTCCTATTTGGAACCAGTCTGTTGTTCCATGTCCAGTTCTAACTGTTGCTTCCTGACCTGCAGACAGGTTTCTTAAGAGGCAGGTCAGGTGGTCTGGTATTCCCATCTCTTTCAGAATTTTCCAGTTTATTGAGACCCACACAATCAAAGGCTTTGGCATTTTGGGTTACTTTAACTTTTTCTATTTTAAATAATTCTGCCTTAAATATCCAGTTATGTCTTTAAGATAATTCTTAGAAGTGAAAATATTGAGATAGTTTTACAATTTATATTGCTTATCTCTAAAATTTTCTTAAGGCTGAAAGTAATTTTTTTTAAAGATAAAAATTTCTTAGTTTTAGATGCTACTTACGGATGTCCTGGAAATATTTTATTCTAAGAGGTAATTTTTTCTGTTATAAATACATTTGTTTTGATAAATACTTAAAATTTTTTATCCTATAATTATATTTCTGTTAAAGTGAATTTTAAAACAAAATCACTTATTGTATAAAATATTTTGATTCTGTGTGATGTTTGAAAATTTCGTCTGATTAAAACTTTTCTGATTATTAACTTGATAACTATTCCTTACAGAAAGGTCAGAAAGCAAAAATATAGAAAATGTTAAGTACTAGAATTCTACCTCACCTGCTGTGAAAACTTAAGTGTATATGATCACAGTTTTGATGTTACTTTTTACTTTTTTCTCCCATTAGGCACAATGCCTTGAGATGCGCCAGAATTATTCAGGTGCTCTGGAGACTGTGAACCAGATAATCATGAATTTTCCAAGTTTCCTTCCTGCTTTTGTAAAGAAAATGAAACTACAACTAGCCTTGCAGGACTGGGATGAGACAGTTGAGACAGCACAGAGGTTAAGTAAAACAAGATCTCACAAATCTTTGGGTCTGGTTTCAATTTTGAGAAAAAAGAAAATCTATGTGTATTTTTTTCTTATAAGATATTTTCAGTTTGATTTTTTTCAAAAAATATAGAACTGAAGAAAACCTTGACATTGCATTGTTTTTTAAGGACTGAATTTATTGGTTTATATAAATATATATTAACACCTGAGTAGCTAATTCTGAGACACTCTTAAGGTTCAGAAGGAGAATAATTGCTGACCTCATGAAGCTTATATTCAAATGAGAAGAACCATGTAATAAAGTAAACAAATAAATTTTGTAGGGTGCTAGAAAGTTATAAGCTCAGTGGAGAAAAAGTAAAGCTGGAAAGTGAAATAGGGAGCTGGGGGAAGGGCTTCTGTTTTATCAGCTGATCAGGGAAGGCCTCTGAGAAGATGGCATTTGACATAGGGAGCAAGCATGCAGACATTCCAGAGAAGGCTGCAGACAGAGGCAAACGCAGGTGCAGAGTCCTCAAGGCAAGAGTCCCTGTCATATGGTTAAGGGTGAGAAGGAGTGAAATGACTAGGCGGTAACCTCAGAGCAGAGGGTGGGAGGGAGAAGGGGTACCGGGTTGGTAAGGGGCTTGTTCATTATTGTAAAGATTTTAGTTTTTCTTCTGAAGTCTGAGGGCCTTGGATGGTTCCCTCTCTCTTCTTCCCTCTCTGCTTTTCCTTCTTTCTCTCCAGCAGTCTCTTCTTTTTCTTCTTACTATTAAGTTAATGAAACCGGAATTTTTATCCAGCAGATATTCCATGATAGGAATTGTATTGGTTGTGTGCCATATTAGCATATAACTTGTTGCTTAAACTCAGTTTTTCCAGTAAATTGTTGATGGATCCAGAGGCTTGGTTAGATTCACACTCAATACTTGTTTTTGTCTGACAGTTAATTCATAGGTATTGATGTGTTCTTCCATCAAACAGACATAATCTCTGCTTGCCTCTTTTTTGTGTGATATTAGTAGCAATTCATGCTTAATATTTGGGTACTTGGTTTAGGATTTTAGTAAGATTATATCTTTCCTTCTGCATTTCTTAGAATACTCCTATAAAGAAAAACTTCTGCTGGTTCATTATCTAATGTTATAGTTCATATAGGAAAAGTTGGATAAATGCTTGAGTCTGTGACCTTATTCCCAGGTTTCAGAAACAAGTAAAAAAGGCCCTCTGCAGACCTAGCATTCTCCAGTAGGATTTGGGTTTGTTTATGTGATATGCATTAAACTTGAGTGTTTCTAACCATTTGGTTGTTACAGTTGCTCAGATTGACTTATCTTTGGTCATTAGTAGCTTCTTCAAGTCCTGATGACATGATCCTAGAAGTCTTGTAGTGTCCGTACTGTTGCATGTGGCAAGATATACCAGGGTTATTTTGTGTATTTACTGACCCATTATAGGTATCGGCCATTGTACAGGGCAGTCTAACTCCTTTTACTGAAAAGTGGTATTTGGAGGCCACAGTTTGTGCATAAATAAGTTTCTGATGTTTATACTTTTCAGATTTTTTTCCTAGGCACTGTTTGTGGGCTGGGTATTGGAAGTATCTACATAATAATGTGCAAAATATATATATGTATTGTGGGGGCATTTAAGAGGTGATAAACAGACTTGTTATATAGTTTTTAAACTTGATTTTTCTTTAACTTAGTATTTCATTAGCCATGAATGGTGTCTATAAGGTGATCATAAATATAGTTTATTTTGTCTTTCCCCATTGATAGGTGTTTAGGCTATTTTGAATTTTTTGCTATTCTAATTATTGTAGTGAACACACCCACTCAGCCACACACACACATGTCTTTATATACATGGAGAAGTATTTCCGGAGGGTGGTTTCCCAAATGACAAATTACTGATTTAAAGGGAATTTTATTTTTTAGGGTAAGCTAAGCTCCTGTGAAAAGTAGATACAAACATGTTTATTTTTGTCATCTGTAACTGTTTTGAGTGGGTGTTAAGACTTGATCAGTCAGCCTTTCTCCACATTGTCTTTAAGGAACCTAAATTCTTTCTGTCTTGCAACTCTGCCTTTACCTAAAACCTCATGATGTTGGTGTCCAGCTGGTAAGAGAAGAAAGAGTGTGGAGGAGTCATTCTGCTTTTCTTAAAAGTCCAGGCCCAGACATGGCACATCCTGCTTGCTCTCACATTGGCCACGGCTACCTGCAGAGATGGCTGGGAGATTGGGTAGCCTAGAGCCCAAGCAGATAAGGGGAGAGTGATTTTGAGGAGAGAGTGAAGTCCCTGCCTCAAATGTACACATTTGACATTGGATAAATACTACTGAGTTGTGAGAAACTATACTAACTTTTACTCTCATCATTAGTCTATTGAATGTCCCCTCCCCTATCCTCAGGAATTTTGGCTATTGTCAATGTGAGGTTTTTTGTTTTATTTTTTAAAAAAAATAATCTGGTAGGATAAGAATGGTACCTTATTTTTATTTTCACTTCCTTGTTTGTGTTGAAATTGAGCATTTTTTTTTAATACTAAAAGCTATTTTTTCCCCCTGTGTATTCACTGGTCCTTTTTTTCTTATTAACTAAATCTGTTCGTTCCTATATTTCTAATGGATTTTGACATCTTTTAAGAAGTTCTCCATCGTGTTTCTTTTCTGATGGTTCTTTGGCCTTTTGCAGTTGATTATCAGAATAGCTTGCTTAAAAAAAAATACAAAAACCTTATAAGATGTTGGGTTGAATTGCATGAAACCTATAGATTATTTGGGGAGAATTTCTTTAATCCCAAATTAGCAGTATCTTTAGGCAGCTACTGATGTGCAGCAAGCAACCACACTTCTCAGGGCATGTGATAATATGTGCTCATTTCTCACTTTGGTGTGGATCATCTAGGGTCACTGACCCAGTCCAGATGTGGCTGGGGCTCCGCTTCAAGTTTCTTGTCCAGCTGAGAGGGCATGAAACCTCGCTGCAGTTTGGACTCAGGTCAGCTCTAAGCATGTTCTCTGGGCTCCAGCCAAATAGCACCAGCTTCTTAGAGGAAGCCCTTCTCCTGATGATGGCAGAGATGCAGAGGACCAGCAGAAATATGCAGTCCCTCTGAAACAGAGGTGGCACCCTGCCATTCCTGTCCACATCCTATTCGCCAAGAAAAGCTCCAAGTTGTAGTCGGGGGCAGTGAAGTACAAGCCAGCATTTGTAAGAGGAACTGCTCAGTGACATGGCGGAAAGCATGTATCAGGGAGAGTGAAAAGCTGCAGCTAATAATGTAGCATGCCATGTATGATAAGAAACCTAATGTGTTACCACATTTGTTCAGTTCCATCAGTTCTTCAATGCTCAGCCTTCTTTATGGTCCAACTCTCACATTCATATATGACTACTGTAAAAACCATAGCTTTGACTATATGGACTTTTGTCAGCAAAGTAATGTCTCTCCTTTTTAATATGCTATCTAGGTATGTCATAGCTTTTCTTCCAAGGAGCAAGTGTCTTTTAATTTCATGGCTGCAGTCACCATCTGCAGTGATTTTGGAGCCTAAGAAAAGAAAGTCTCACTGCTTCCATTGTTTCCCCATCTATTTGCTATGAAGTGATGGGACCAGATGCCATGATCTTAGTTATGTGAATGTTGAGTTTTAAGCCAGCTTTTTCATTCTCCTCTTTTCCCTTCATCAAGAGGTTCTTGAGTTCTTTGCTTTCTGCCATAAGGGTGGTATCTTCTGCATATCTGAGATTATTGATATTTCTCCTGGCAATCTCCAGCTTGTGCTTCATCCAGTCTGGCATTTTGCATGATGTATCCTGCATATAAGTTAAATAAGCAGAGTGACAATATACAGCCTTGGCATACTCCTTTCCTAATTTAGAACCAGTCTGTTCTTCCACGTCTGGTTCTAACTTTTGCTTCCTGACCTGCATACAGGATTTTCAGGAGCATGTAAGGTGGTCTGGTATTCCCATCTCTTTGAAGAGTTTTCCACGGTTTGTTGTGATCTGCAGAGTTAAAGGTTTTAGCATAGTCAATGAAGCAGAAGTAGATATTCCTCTAGAATTCTCTTGCTTTTTCTATGATCCAACGGATGTTGGCAATTTGATCTCTGGTGCCTCTGCCTTTTCTAAATCCAGCTTGAACATCTGGAAGTTATTAGTTCACATATCGTTGAAGCCTAGCTTGTAGAATTTTGAGCATTACCTTGCTAGCATGTGAAATGAGGGCAATTGTGTGATGGTCTGGACATTCATTGGCATTGCCCTTCTTTGGGATTGGAATGAAAACTTGGAATTGGATTGGAATGATCTTTTCCAGTGCTGTGGGCACTGCTGAGTTTTCCAGATTTGGTGGCATGTTGAGTACAGCACTTTCACAGCATAATTTTTTAGGATTTGAAATAGCTCATCTGGAATTCCATTACCTCCACTAGCTTTGTTCGTAGCAATGCTTCCTAAGGCCTACTTGACTTCGCAGCTCAAGATGTATGGCTCTAGGTGAGTGATCGTACCATTGTGGTTATCAGGGTCATTGAGATGTTTTTTTTGTATAACTCTTCTGTGTATTCTTGCCACCTCTTCTAATATCTTTTGCTTCTGTTAGGTCCATACCGTTTCTGTCCTTTATTGTGCCCATCTTTGCATGAAATATTCCCTTGATATCTCTAATTTTCTTGAAGAGATCTTGAGTCTTTCCCATTCTATTGTTTTCCTCTATTTCTTTGCATTGTTCATTTAGGAAGGCTTTCTTATCTCTCCTTGCTATTCTTTGGAACTTTGCATTCAGATGGGTATATCTTTCCTTTTTCTCTTTTGCCTTTTATGTCTCTTCTTTCCTCAACTATTTTTAAGGCCTCCTCAGAAAAACATTTCACCTTCATAAACATATTAAGATAAAGATCCAGAGATTATTTTGGTTTTAAATAATGAGATTGATAATTTTTATAAAGGAGATGTCATTTTACTAGTGAAAATTACTTACTTAAACCATGGAGTGATCAGACTAGCAAACCAACTTTGCAAGTTGTCAAATAATAATACATAATTTATTTCAACATTAACTGAAATTTTTTTTTGCAGGTTGATGCTGCAAGATAATCAAAATTTGGAAGCACTGAGAATGCTGGCCCTTTACTATTTGTGTAGAGAGGGGGATATAGAGAAGGTAAGTTGTATTGTACTATAAAACTTTCCTGTATTAAATATATATTCAGTTACACACACATGTACATACTAAAGAGCCTTGAATTGCTTTTAGAATGTATATCATGGCAGATTTTAGTTGAGTCCTAGAAATATACCTTAACAAAGGTGGGTATCTTAAATCACCTAGTAAAGCAAAAGTATCATATAATTAAAATTACCCTTGAAAGCTTTAAAAATTATTAATTATAGCACATGCTGTTTCTGTGTAAAAGTCATGTGTCATATGATATATGATTAATGTAACGAGATACTGGTTATGGAAGAGAACATACAGAGTATAATTCATAGTACTTTTACAGTTTTATTGAGTTTGCATAAGTTAAATGGGTTAGGATAAAATCCCATTGAACCTTATAAGGCACATGTTTCTCTGGTAATGAACACATTGTATATTTTGATTTATGGGACGCCAAACTCCACTCTGAAGTCAATAATATTATAACAGATAATAGATTTAGACTCTTATTTAGGGTTAAATGGGTTAATGTGATAGTACCCAGTAAGTACTTCAGTAAATACTAGAAGAATCTTGGTAGGAGCAATTCTAGAGTAAATTTTCCAGGCATTGAAATTATTTTTCAAGTATCTGATTTTTTTGGTCTCAAAAATATTTTAAATATAAACCAAGCAACATAGGTAATCCAAGGGCTGACCTCATATAATATTAATGTTTGTAAATAAATTATCATTCATATCTCATATGTGTCATAGATTACTGGAGAGGGAGCTTGGCATGTATAGTTAACTGGATATTATAGGTGTCTTTGAATATTTGGAAATCACCCAAAGGTTTCTATCCAGTAACAACTATTAAAGAAGCACATTTTATAATGCAATTTTTACTTATAATCATTGCACTTTTTATGAAAGGATCCTTTACCCTCTTGCACTGTATAATTTCACTGGAAGAAGGGGAACTGATAAAAGCAAAGATTTTTTTAAACTTATAACTATTGATTTACTAATGTACATGTCATGTATTATGCTATTTTTATTCTTAGTGTACTTTAAAATTATACTGAATACTTTTGTTTTAGGCTGCCACCCAACTGGAAAACTTAGGAAATGCATTGGAAGCCGTGGAACCACAGAATGCTCAACTTTTTTATACGATCACAATAGCCTTCAGCAGAATTGTAAGAGTAGAGCAAAGCTCTGTTATTTGTAACTGGAAATATAAAATTACTCACAAATGTTGAGGCACCAAAAAGCATATGACCTAGAGTGAAAATACTTGAAAATTCATAGATGTGCCTATGAATATGTGATACATTCTTAAGGGAGGTAATTCAGAGGAGATACAGTTTCCAGCTATAAAAAGCCATCCTGGAGGGTGCATGGAGGAAGTGGCCCTTGTGAATCCTTTAAGAATAGGGAAGTGCCTTCTAGACGAAGGAAATGGAAAGTGATTTATTTTAACTAGAGCATAGGATTTATGACTAAGGTGGTTCTTTGCTTTATGTTTTTAAAGCTGTTTTTTAAATGTTTTAAACTAAGTAATAGAATATTTGGGTTGAGGAAATGGTTTCTGTCTTACTTTTTGTAATAGTAAAGAAACAGTTGTTATGACAAGCACCCATAAAAAGGTAATTGGAAATGGAATAGATAAATATAGTAGAATCTTAAAACCAATACAAGAAATGAGAGGATTGAAACTGCTAGAAAAAAATCAGGAATAGGGCACACTAAATAATTATTAAAATAAAGTTGAAAGAAAATAATTAAGTTTATTAATTGTTAAATGACATGAATAAACTGAATTCTCTTAATTAAAAATGAAGGTTGTCAGATCATGTGAAATTTAGGGGCACTATTCCCCATTACAGAAATTTGACTTAGTGANAGAGGATTGAAACTGCTAGAAAAAAATCAGGAATAGGGCACACTAAATAATTATTAAAATAAAGTTGAAAGAAAATAATTAAGTTTATTAATTGTTAAATGACATGAATAAACTGAATTCTCTTAATTAAAAATGAAGGTTGTCAGATCATGTGAAATTTAGGGGCACTATTCCCCATTACAGAAATTTGACTTAGTGAGAGTATTAACATCTTTTTATTTACCTACTGCAGACACATAATTGTTACTAGTTTACAGCAAATCAAACAATTTAGTAAGTAACAACTCTTCAAAGTAATGATGTTCAAAAAGTGTATACTTTAACATTGCCATTTCTTGAAATATTTTTGAAGGCTTTTTTTCCAAGAAGATTATAAGGTGTGGTTATCACTAGTGGCACACTTGTCTTTAGGGGTAAATCAGATTCTTATCCTAGTTTTCAATGCAATAAAAGTTCAATAAAATAGATACATGTCTCTCTATTATGCTATATTTACACACACATGTATATAAATATATATAAAACCTTAAATAATGATTTTCTTCTCTAATTATAAGACAGTCATGAGACAGTTTAAAAAGCAAGTTATAAAAAATATGCTTGTGGAGTACCATAGAAGCAATACATTTTTCAAGAGAGCTGTTTTTTAAAAGAACTGCTCATTAGGAAGTTTAAGTTCTAATAGGATATAAACTCTTGCTGCACCATTTAGATAGTAAATACAGTGGATTTATTATTCTTCAGTTTTGAAATAATTTTTTCCTATATTTTTATCTGTGAAATATAAACTATTCATATGTACATTTAGAAAAAACAAATTCTTCCATCTTAGTAGACTTGTTTTAGTTTAACTTCATTTTTTTTTCTTTTTAGTGTGGACGTAGTCAACTCATTCTTCAGAAAACCCAAACATTAGTAGAAAGAGCTTTTAGTTTAAATCCTCAGCAGTCAGAATTTGCTACAGAGCTTGGATACCAGATGATTTTACACGGGAAAGTTAAAGAGGCCTTGAAGTGGTACAAGACCGCCATGACACTAGATGAAACCAGTGTCTCTGCTCTCATCGGTATGACAGCTGTATCTATGAGTGTCCCTCACACAGAGGCAAATAATGACTGCTTTTAATACCTGCCTTTCAAGAAGAGAAGACATATTTTGTCGTTTCCTAAAATTAAACAGTTCTCTACTATCTACAGCAGAAAAAAATCATGTACCTTTATTTTTTTTTTAACTTTAATTTTTTAGTTTGTTTTGCTGTACAATACTGTATTCGTTTAAAAATAGAATTTTCGTTTCTTAAAAACTATCTGCAGGTAATAGATTTTTATGAGTTAATTCCCAGAAATTAAGAATTCCTTAGTAACTGATTTTATGTGGGTACAGAGCTACCCATTTCCTTTCACTCTTTTTCTTTTTTCAATCTAAAACTTTGTATTATGAAAAAAAAAAAAAAAACTTGTTTAATGTTATTTGTGTTAACTTGAGATGTACATGCCTAAAATGATGTGGATTTTTCCCATTTTCATCTGTTTTAGGATTTATCCAGTGTCAGTTAATAGAAGGGCAACTACAGGATGCAGATCAGCATCTAGAATTCCTTAGTGAAGTGCAGCAGTCTATTGGAAAATCGGCGGTAGAGTATTTTATTTTATCAGGGTAGAGTCTAACTACTTATAAAATATGAAATTTGAAATGTTTAAAAATTTAACAATGGGATTAGAGGACTAATGCACTACTTTTAATATGTAGTTACATTTACTAATTTTCCACATGATTTTAAAAATCCAAGTAAACTAATATTTAAGTTTGAACAAATAGTGCCTATAAATATCTCTTCATATACATTTGAAATCTAAGTAGAAATAAATGGCTTTATAACTGTATGGAGTAATTTATGAAAACTACTTATTTTCCAGGAATTAACCTACTTGCATGCAGTTCTCGCTATGAGGAAAAATAAACGACAAGAAGAGGTTATTAATTTGTTAAATGATGTCCTGGACACTCATTTTTCACAGCTGGAGGATTTACCTCTTGGCATACAGTATTTTGAGAAGTTAAATCCTGATTTCTTGCTAGAAATTATTACAGAATATCTGAATTTCTGTCCAATGCAGGTGTGTATTTCTGGGACTTACTTTCAAAGATGCACTTACATGATCTTTTATAAAAGGTACTAATAAATTATGTTCTACAGATTAGACTATAGAATGAAAGTATTTGTATCTATATTAGTTGAAGTAGTTTTTAATGAAAATATTTATGGTAATGATTGCTATCATCTAATAAATGTCTTGGTTTACAAATATTCATTTGTAATTCATAAAGTCTTAAAATCTTGAATTTAAGCTATTAGAAGTCATTTAATTTAGGTGCCTACCTTGTATTAGGATCTACTCCATAATATCCTTATTAAGTGTCCATCCCATCTTTGGATGCAATCAAAGATACAGTTCTTATATGTAACTGTGATTATTAGACTGTATTTCCTATGTTAAATGAGATTTTGCTTTGTGTTAAAAACCTCAGCTATTTACTGGTCCTCCTTTTGCTCTCTGTGGTGACATGGAGCAAGTCCAGTTACTTAGTGTATTCCTCATTCATAGAACAGACCTGCAGATGTTGGGAATTAATTTTCATGTTTCTGAACAATTCCAGGTTTCCAACCATTTCTTTTTTTTATGACATAGTTTGAGATCCCTGGTTGTGAGTCTGAAGATATTCTTGGTTTCATCAGTGGCTGATTAAGCTCACTATTCCAAATATGGATTTGGCCTGCAAAACTTAGATCAGATTCTTTGCTTCCTAATCCTGGATGTCCATCAGTTTCTTTTTTGTGAATCACATTACATTATCGACCCCTATTGATTTAACAGTTAACCAGAGTCCTTAGATCTGTTAATCACTATAACTTTGGACCTAAGTGTAGGACTCTACATTTGTCCCTATGAAATTTTATCTCCTCATACCTTTCCCATAATTCCAGATGATTGTATCCTTTGGAGTCTTAACTGTCATCTGTTTTATATGGATCTCTCTTGTCAAATATCATCTGCCTACGTGGCTCCAAGTAGAACTGAGAATGGAACCCTCTGTTGTATTACCACAGAGTTCATTCCAAGTCGACATGTATTCATTAGCACTCTTTTATTACAGGCAGTAAGCAGATGACTTAACTTTGTTATTTATACTCAACACACAATTCAACATAGAGGTAATCATGGCATGCTCTATCAAATACTTCATTCCTGAAAGCATAGTTTTTAGTATTCTCCCTGATTTTTCCCTAAGTTACAGCTTCAGTAACTGTGTTAACAAGGAAATGAGAATAATGACCTTTCCTTAGGGAGCTCACACTGCCTTCTATTGATCATCATATCCTTTTCTGGACTTTGATGACCAATTTTTTTCAACTAACCACTCTGGAATTGCACTTGGGATTGATCTCAGTTTCTCTAGTCATGATCTGCTTTCACTTGCTCATGAGTTGGAAAGCATTTTTCAGTACTTATGCAGTATTTAGAATTCATCCAACAAATACTTGTAGAGCTCCCAGTGGACTGTTCAGAGTTGGGGAAATAATTGTATAAAAGCAAACAATATTCCTTGCCTTCTTAATACATGAATACTAGCAGGAGGAAACATAATACAATCAATGTATCATGTAGTATATTAGGAGATTACAGGAGAAAATAATAAAACAGAGTGAAAGAGGGTAGTAATTTTAGCTAAGGTGGTCTAGGTAGGCCTCATTATGATGATAAAATTTGAACAAAAACTTCAAGATCACGTGGGAATATAGTACAGAGTGTTTTAGGCAAAGGAGCCATTGTGTAGTGGCCCAAAGGGACAAAGGAGAAGGGGCTGGCTGGGACCNCCCAGTACTTTGGCCACCTCATGCGAAGAGTTGACTCATTGGAAAAAACTCTGATGCTGGGAGGGATTAGGGGCAGGAAGAGAAGGGGATGACCAAGGATGAGATGGCTGGATGGCATCACAGACTCGATGGATGTGAGTCTGAGTGAACTCCGGGAGATGGTGATAGAGAGGGAGGCCTGGCTTGCTGCGGTTCATGCCTTCGCAAAGAGTCGGTCACGACTGAGTGCCTGAACTGAACTGTAACATTCTAGTTATTTAAATTTCTATGTTTTACATATTTTAAAGAAGTTATAAATTTAAAAAAATTAGACAAGAATAGTAAAAGTACATTTATAGGACTGTCAGTAACAGTGGTGATGGATTCTGATCTTTTCACATACTCTGATTTGCTCCTTATCACCAAGGGGATGGCCTGACTTTGAATATATTCTTTCAAGCAAACTAGAAAGAAGCGAATGGTGGCACTAGTGTTAAAGAACCTGCCTGCCAGTGTAGGAGACATAAGAGATGCGTGTTCCATCCCTGGGACAGAAAAATCCTCTGGAGAAGGGCATGGCAACCCACTCCAGTATTCTTGCCTGGAGAATCCCATGGACAGAGGAGCCTGGTGGGCTACAGTCCACAAGGTCGCAAAGAGTCGGACATGACTGAGTTACTTAGTAGTAGTACTGCCGGTAGAGTTTAAGCTGAGGACCTCAAGGTCAAACACCAGAACTATCCATAGACTACTTTTCCCTTTCCTCTCTCAGATATCCTCTAATCATTATTTATTTATTTATTTTTTACTTTGTTTCCTCACCAGGTGATATTGAAGCAGCTTATAATAACCTGCAGCATTGCCTAGAACACAGCCCTTCCTATGCTGATGCTCATCTCCTGATGGCTCAGGTTTATTTGTCTCAGGAAAAATTCAAATTGTGTTCTCAGTCTCTTGAACTATGCCTGAGCTATAATTTTAAGGTAAGTGTTCTAGACTCAAGTGGGTAAGTCATATCACTGTCCTTAAACCTTTAGCAAATGTTTACATGTTCAACTGTTTTGTATTTTAGCCTGTAACATTTTGCTAATAAATGAATTTTTTTAGTGGAAAATGTTTTGAACTCGTTAGGATTAGGAGAAAGAAATGGAGGCACCCGTGGTTTAGTTTAACAAAACTCTATGGACTTGGCGACAAAAGACCTGGAATTAGTGTCTGGTCTTTCGACCTCTTGCTCCCTGAACCTCAGTTTTCTTTTCTATGAAACTTATAATACTCTACAATTTTAATGGACATTAAATGTACTGTGAATATATATAAAGATAGTTGTCAATTATAGAGCATTGTTGTTGTTCAGTCATTTAGTCCTGTCCTACTCTTTGCAACCCCATGAACTGCAGCACACCAATCTTCCCTGTCTCTCACCATCTCCCAGAGGTTGCTCAAACTCATGTCCCTTGAGTCGATGATGCCATCCAACCATCTGATCCTCTCTCGTCCCCTTTTCCTCCTGCCTTCAATCCTTCCCAGGGTCTTTTCTAATGAGTCGGCTGTTCTTATCAGATGGCCAAAGTATTGGAGCTTCAGGATCATCAGTCCTTTCAATATTCAGGGTTGATATCCTTTAGGATTGACTGGTTTGATCTCCTTGCAGTCCAAGGGGCTCTTTAGAGTCTTCTCCAACACCACAGTTCGAAAGCATCAATTCTTTGGCACTCGGCCTTCTTTATGGTCCAACTCTCACATCCATACATGACTCCTGGAAAAACCATAGCTTTGACTATATGGACCTTTGTCAACAAAGTGATGTCTCTGCTTTTTAACATAGAACATCATGCCAAATATTTTTATGTTTTAAGATTTTTATTTTATTGTTTGTCTCTTTCTTGGACCTTGATTTTTAATAACTTTGGATACATCATCACAGAATGCCTCGTCATTTTGAAAGTTGGTATGTGATTTGAGAACATAAACACACTAGATTTTTTTTTTAATTTTTACTTTATTTTGCTTTACAATACTGTATTGGTTTTGCCATACAATGACATGATTCCGCCACGGGTACACATGAGTTTCCAATCCTGAACCCCCTCCCACCTCCCACCACATATCATCTCTCTGGATCATCCCCGTGCACCAGCCCCAAGCATTCTGTATCCTGTATCAAACATAGACTGGCGGTTCGTTTCTTACATGATAGTATACATGTTTCAGTGCCATTCTCCCAAATCATCTCACCCTCTTCCTCTCCCACGGAGTCCAAAAGACTGTTCTATACATCTGTGTCTCTTTTACTGTCTCACTTACAGGGTTATCATTACCATCTTTCTAAATTCCATATATATGTGTTAGTATACTTATTGGTGTTTTTCTTTCTGGCTTACTTCACTCTGTATAATAGGCTCCAGTTTCATCCACCTCATTAGAACTGATTCAAATGTATTCTTTTTAATGGCTGAGTAATACTCCATTGTGTATATGTACCACAGCTTTCTTATCCATTCATCTGATGATGGACATCTAGGTTGCTTCCAAGTCCTGGCTATTATAAACAGTGCTGCAATGAACATCAGTTCTGGTTTCCTCGGTGACCACACTAGATTTCTATCCAAGGCGTTCAGTGTAAACATCCTGTATCCCTGAGCATTACAGAAAATCCTAGGTTCAGGGGCTTCTTGAAGTCTCGTTAGGAGCTCCTCAGACTCTCTGTTTGTGTGGCAGTGTCTTTGACTCTTTGATGTGAGAACCCTTTAGTTAACTGGAGAATTCAAGTTGCAGGCAAGGTTTGTAGAAAGTAACACCTGGTTCTTAGGATGGTAGTTCTTAAGACTAGTAGTACATCACGACCCCAGTGCCAGCACCACACCCAGTGAATCAAGATCTCTGAGATCAGAGCATAAGCGTGATTGTTTACACAAGGACAGCAGGTAGACCTGATGCCTAGCTCTGGCTCAGAACCCAGCCTTAGGAGGACTATAGCCATCCCAGAGGCTAGATGGCTGCCACATCATCTCATTCTGTACCATCTTCTTTTTCTTGACTCCTTCCTCATCATCTGTCATTCTCTTATTTTTTCTGTATATGCCATTGGTAGCCAAACTAAAGACAGAAGTTTCAATAGTACACATTTCAGAGTAGTATCCAAGGGTAAAAACCCATGTTTGGTTAACATGCCCTGAATGTTTAATCTTAAAATTAGAAAATAATAAGAAATTGTAGAAATCTGATAACTTATATTTCAGTACGAGAAGTCTCAAAGAAATTTCATTTTCTAAAAACTAAAATAATTTCTTCGACTATACTTGCTGGCCTTCTAAACTCTGTGTGCAGTTTCTCTCCTATGATGGTAGCAGCACCTGTTTATCCACCAGGGAATACTAGGTAGTGGCAGGTTACCTGAATTCTGATTTTTCAATAAATGATCAGAACATGAGTAAGAGGACAGAAAAGGACTTCATGCATTCACAGGGTAGACTGTCCTCAGCGTTCCTATTATCATAACATTTTATGGATTGTAAAGTATATGTTGATGTTGTAAGCACTCCAAGGAAGGATTTCTGAATATTATTTTTTCAGGTGAGAGAATATCCTTTATATCATCTGATAAAAGCACAGTCACAAAAGAAAATGGGAGAAATAGCAGAAGCAATTAAAACTCTGCATATGGCAATGAGTTTACCAGGAATGAGGAGAATTGGCTCTTCCTCAAAGACAAAATATAGAAAAACTGAAGTTGATGCAAGCCATCGTTTATCAGTCTTTCTTGAGTTGGCAGAGGTTCACCGTTTAAATGGAGAACAGGTAGGTCAAACTGAATTCAGTTGCTCAGATCTGAACTTTGTTATCCAAGTATGTGTAGTCATAGGAAATGAAAATGCAAAAATTATTCCCTTGAACAAGTGGTTAAGTTTAGAAAATTTGTTTCTCATCACTTGGTACCAGATGGAAGCAAACATGAATCCAATTCTGAGAAAAGAATTAGAATCTTGTAGAAAATGAGGAACTTATCATTTATAATCTGTTTTTTAAGTTACAGCAGTTGCTTATCAGTTACTTCATACTTCATATTTTAGTGGAAATTAAGGCTATGTCTAGGTACTTGCCAAATCTCAAAGAATTTCTACTTCACTAACAAATTAACATAAAATGCATTTAATAAGAAAACCAATTCCATTATAGATTGATTCTATGATGTACAATTTTTTTTTCTTGGTTTAACATTTCTTAAATCAGAATTTTTTTTTCAGTTCAGTTCAATTCAGTCGCTCAGTCATATCCGACTCTTTTGCGACCCCATGAATCACAGCACGCCAGGCATCCCTGTCCATCACTAACTCCCGGAGTTCACTCAGACTCATGCCCATCGAGTCAGTGATGCCATCCAGCCATCTCATCCTCGGTCGTCCCCTTCTCCTCCTGCCCCCAATCCCTCCCCACATCAGAGTCTTTTCCAATGAGTCAGCTCTTCTCATGAGGTGGCCAAAGTACTGTAGCTTCAGCTTCAGCATCAGTCCTTCCAAAGAAATCCCAAGGCCAATCTCCTTCAGAATGATTCTCCTAAGTTGAGATGAATTAAAATAAAGATACTTTAGGTTCATTGAGGTACAGGTTTGGAAATTAGGAAATATTTNGAGTCAGCTCTTCTCATGAGGTGGCCAAAGTACTGTAGCTTCAGCTTCAGCATCAGTCCTTCCAAAGAAATCCCAAGGCCAATCTCCTTCAGAATGATTCTCCTAAGTTGAGATGAATTAAAATAAAGATACTTTAGGTTCATTGAGGTACAGGTTTGGAAATTAGGAAATATTTTCACCTGGGATATAACAAAAATGATGTCCTAGTTTAGGGAATAACCTGCTATGTAATGAAGAACCACCTGGTCCAGAGGGTGACTATGGACTGGATCCCACTGAAGATGCAGTAATGAACATAACAGAATTTAGGCTTTGGAGTGAGGCTGGTTCCATCATTTGTTAACTCCTTAACTGTCTGAGTCTATTTTCCTTATTGCAAGGTGGGAGGTAATTATAGTAACTACCTTGGAGGGTTGTCATAAGAAGTAATGGGTTAATACAATGCTGGATGCAAGGTAAATGTTAATTATAGTAGCAGCAACTCTCACATAGCAATTCCTGTTGTCATAAGAACACTTTTCAGCTAACAAATATGTCATCTTAATTTGGTCTCTCAGTTTAGTTTTAAATTTTTGCACTTTTCAAAAATCAATCAATATATCACAAATATCAAACCTGTGCTAGCATGTATTGTTCATTCTGTATTAGAAGAATACCCTCACTTGTAGTGTGATTTGTTATAGTTTTGGATGTTATTTTGATGTCACCCTTACAGCACGAGGCAGCCAAAGTTTTACAAGATGCCATCCATGAATTTTCTGGGACGTCTGAAGAGTTGCGTGTCACTATCGCTAACGCAGACCTAGCTCTGGCCCAGGGAGATGTGGAGAGGGCTTTAAGCATGCTTCAGAATGTTACAGCCGAGCAGCCGTATTTCATAGAGGCCAAGGAAAAAATGGCAGATATATATCTGAAGCACAGAAAAGAGAAAATGTTATATATCACTTGTTACAGGTAAATGGTTCTTTCGGCCCATTATATTTTGACACATTTATCTCCTAAAATTAATCCCCAAATTTCTTTCTTCCTTTTAACTGCTTTTCGTATACTTTATAGATCCCTTCCTTAATGTGTTCTTGCTTCCTTCTACTGCGACCAGGCACAATCACTGTAACCAGGTTACACTCTCCCTAAAACCTAAATCATAGTCATTAGGATTTATTTCAACCTGTGACTGCCTCCAGTTTCTCAGCTCAGTCTCCCTCCTCAGGTGTTATTTTTGGCCCTTGAATCTTCCTGGGTGGGAAGGAAAAGAGCAACAATTACGTGTATTCAAATAGCTTAAAAGCATTATGTAATGTAACAATTCAGGGACTAAATAGTCATGTTTAACACTGTCTCATAGCAGAAGAAAATTATGCACTTATTGCACTAAGGTATGGATTACAGAAATGGCAGGGGTTTAAAGTATCATGTGCTGATGCCCTTAGGAGTTAGTGGGATACACAACACACAGATGTGAGTGTGCATACGCACACACAGGTTGTTCTTACACTTCTCCCCAAACAGAAAGATAAAGATATAAGCACACAATCCATGTGAAAGAAAATTAATGTTTTTATCCTTAAGAATGTTGATGTTAATTCAACATGTTGATTCATCTATATTTGTAAATTTCAAAGCCCAGAAATCTGTTCAGATTCTTTGTAGTTACTGACTGATGCAAAGAAACTGAGAAGCACCCCCTGTATAGTTGAATGGGCTGGAGTTTCCTAAATTTTGTTTTCTATGATGTTTCTAAAAGATCAGCACTATCATCTCTAATGATATGACAGTATTTTTAAATTGAGTACATGTATTTGGATGCACTATAGTATAGTAGTTAAAGGCATAGTTTTTTTATTTTTTTAAGCAGATCTGACACATTAGCTATATAGTAAACTCTTAGCATTATCTGTGAAGTTTTAATTCTCTTTTCTCATTAGTTTTTGGACCAGTTAAATGAGATGTACACTAAAGACTTAGCACCATATTATTTGAGCAACTTTGGTATTTTCATCTTTAGCAGTTTACGTTTAGTAGATAAAAAGCAGCAGCAAATATTGAAGTAGAAGATTTTGTGTTTTTATTGCTGTATATGACTTACACCATGAATATCAGAGCTCAAAACGCATAGGATGACAATAAGTATTTGTCATGTTTTGGAACTTCATTCCCATATCCTTTTAGAATTAAGGAGAGCAAAACATATTTCTGGATAATGAAAGGTTACATATTTACTATCTTGTCAGTATACTTCTACTTGCTTTTCAAGAAATGGAAAATCTAATGAAAAAAATTGTTGACCTAGAGTAAACAATCTGGTTGTGAGTGTTGGTAGTGTTTTAATAGTACGTATTACATGGTGGGAGATAAAGAGTCCTCAAAGGCTATTAGTTTATTGAAATAAGTGAGCTTTTCTTTTATTGGCTTAGAAGAAGAAATTTGTATTCACTATGCTAAGTAGACTTCATCTGATTTGCAGAGAAATGGCTGAAAGGGTGCCCAGTCCTCGGTCTTTTCTTCTCCTTGGTGATGCTTACATGAATATTCAGGAGGTAAAGTTTTTGGTACTACTGTGCGTAGATTTAAAAACAAAACAAAAAAACAAAAATTCTTCTTTGTGAGTAGTATAACATTCTACGGAAAGGGATTTAGGTTTTTTCTCTCCATTTTTAATGAGATATAATTGACATGCAGCACTGTGAGTTTAAGATACAACATAATGGCTTAACTTGCATACGCCATGCGGTGATCATCACAGTAAGTTCAGTGACTATCCATCATCTTATAGAGGTACAAAATTTAAAAAAAATTTGTTCTGTGATAAGACCTGTCAGAATCTACTTTCAACNATATAATTGACATGCAGCACTGTGAGTTTAAGATACAACATAATGGCTTAACTTGCATACGCCATGCGGTGATCATCACAGTAAGTTCAGTGACTATCCATCATCTTATAGAGGTACAAAATTTAAAAAAAATTTGTTCTGTGATAAGACCTGTCAGAATCTACTTTCAACAGTTTTCACATATAACGTACCTCACTGTTAATTATTATGTTGTACATTACATCTGTAATACTTTTAACTAGAAGCTTGTACCTTTTAAACACCTTTATCCAGTTCCCCGCCTCTCATTTTACTAATGTTTACTTAATAGTTGAAGATCGTGTCATCACAATAAAAAGGAGACGACCATGACAGTTAAAAAGTCGTAGTTATCTTTCTCAAATGAAGATCCAGTTATTCAGCACTGTCATTTGAAATAGAGATACCAGAAGTAAAGTGAGAGTCAGCTTTAAAAGGGTGAAAAGGGCTCCTGGCCGAGGTGAAGTTTTCTTCAAAGGGCAGCAATCCTCTGACCCTCTGATTCTGTCTTTTCTGATGACTCCCAGATGAAAAGTCAAGAAGCTATCTCTCAGTTCTCATATGACTACTTATGAGGACCTGGGCCTACTTAATATGGTTGGGGCTGTCCTACGAAATGATCCCTGCACTAGTGACGGTCACTTCCCTGAAATTGTTAACATTTCTGGAATTAATATGTGCTTTATTAGTCTTGTTAAGTTTTCCAGATGTAGAGCTTAGTTATAGAAGTGTTGTCATTTAATGGGAGCCCACTAAGTGGTTATTTTATTGCGTATTTTTCATACCTGCCAACATTAGCCTGAGGAGGCCATAGTAGCGTATGAGCAAGCATTAAGTCACAACCCAAAGGATGGAACACTGGCAAGCAAAATTGGGAAAGCTCTTGTGAAAACTCACAACTACTCAAAGGTAAAGACTTCACATCGTTAGACATATCTGTTGGATCAAATTTGCGAACCCTGCTTGATGAGAGATCTGCAGCAAGCACTATTGGTATCTTAATGGTTGGAAACCCCAAATTTGTTTTTACAAACTGGAATTTGTGTTAAGGACTTTCTCAGTGTCTCANTTGATTGATTTGCAGATATTGAAGAATCCTTGCATCCCTGGGATAAAGCCCACTTGGTCATGGTGTATGATCTTTTTAATGTGTTGTTGGATTCTGATTGCTAGAATTTTGTTAAGGATTTTTGCATCTATGTTCATCAGTGATATTGGCCTGTAGTTTTCTTTTTTTAAAAATTCAAACAGATTTATGAAAGTTAATTGTGTTATGAGAAACACTTTACTTTCCAAAGTAACATAAAAATTAAGTTTAAAAAAACTACCTTTATTTCTATTAGAGTACAGTTGATTTACAATGATGTATTGATTTTAGGTGTACAGCAAGGTGATTCAGTTATACATATATAGTATATATACACTACAATATAGCCATTCTTTTTCAGACTCTTCCTATATAGATTATTACAGATTACTGAGTAGAGTACCCTGGGCTATATAGTAGGTCCTTGTTGATTATGGTGATGTGTATTTGTTAATCCCAACTCTTAATTTATCCCTCCCTCCAACTTTCCCCTTTGGTAACCATAAGTTTGTTTTTGAAGTCTATAAATCTGTTTTATAAATAAATTCATTTGTATCTTTCTTTAGTTTCCACATATAAGTGATAATCATATGATATTTGTCTTTTTCTGACTTCATTTAATGTGAATCTCCAGATCCATCCATGTTGCTGCAAATAATACTATTTCATGATCTGTAATGGCTAAGTAATAGTCCATTGTATATTTGAAGTTTATACTTAAAGCCTACTAAGTTGAATGCATTTTTTAATTCAATAGAAATACTTGCATGAGTCTTGTCAGACCTTGCTTGAAACACTACAGATGGCCTTAAATGTGGATGTGCGTTTTTAAAAAGGTTTTAGAAGGCAATGGCACCCCACTCCAGTACTCTTGCCTGGAAAATCCCATGGGCAGGGAAGCCTGGTGGGCTGCAGTCCATGGAGTCACAAAGAGTTGGACACAACTGAGCGACTTCACTTTCACTTTTCACTTTCATGCATTGGAGAAGGAAATGGCAACCCACTCCAGTGTTCTTGCCTGGAGAATCTTAGGGATGGGGGAGCCTGGTGGGCTGCCGTCTATGGGGTCACACGGAGTCGGACATGACTGAAGAGAACTTAGCAGAGATTAAAGGAGTATGTTTTACTTCCATGGGCATAAGCATACTACATTTATTCAGTATAAATGCTTTCATTTAATAATTATTTGCTCAGCACATCCAGTGGTGTACTTAGGTGCCTTAGTGCTTACATTAGTTTTTGAGGCAAATAAAATTATCTCCATTTTTAAATTAACAATCTGATACTCAGTTTTCTTGATGTTTATGGGTTCACCTAGCTGATAAAGAGTAGCACCAGGGTTCTGATAAACATCTTAAATTTAACATGTCTGAAACTGAATTCCTTATCTGCCTCCCCACATCTGTTCTGTGTGTGGCCTTCATCTCAGTAACTTCATCTTCTCTTTACAGTTTCAGAGAGCCAAAATCCTTGCCTCCACCCTTCTCCTTGTCCATTGGAAGCCCTCTTGGTTCTTCCAGTGTATTGGAATTCTCTTGCGTCTCCTGATGTCTACCACTGTCGGCCTGCCCTTGCTTAGGTAGAGCACAGCAGTCGCCTCCACCTGGTCTCCATGTTTCCACCCTCGACCCCACACCCTGACACAGTGGCCCCTAACCCAGCAGCGGTGTCGGACCTTTCAAACAGAGGGAGCCCCGTCCCGCCTGCTCGAGTCCCCCTTGTCTCCCATTTCTCTCAGAGTTAGCTGGAGTCATACGGGGGCTCACGTGGCCTCCACAGGTGCACGCCGCCACCCCTCCGACCTCTCCTCCAACCTGCTCTCACCATTGTCACAGCCTCCTTGTGGTTCCTTGTACCCCCTTTTCTTATCTGTAAAATAGCAATAACAAAACGTGCTTCTCAGGTTGAAAGGTTAAAGAAACAATGTATGTAAACCACTTCAAACATAGTGTGACACACTTGATAAATGGTGGAAGAAACAACTTTGTGTTAATTATCTAGAGTTCTTTTAATACTCTTGAGCACTTGCCATGTACAAGGCTTTGTTTTAATTGCTTTGCATCTATTATTTAATAATTTATGAACCTGAAATTTTACAATAATTGTGTGAGATAGGCACTGTTATTTCCCATACTTCACAGATGAAAGGGAGGGACAGGAAGGATAGATACCCTGTTCAATTTGTATCTTGTTAACTAGCAAGTGGAGAAGGCGAGGGCACCCCACTCTAGTGCTCTTGCCTGGAAAATCCCATGGATGGAGGAGCCTGGTGGGCTATATAGTCCATTGGGTCGCTGAGTCGGACAAGACTGAGCAACTTCAGTTTCCCTTTTCACTTTCATGCATTGGAGGAGGAAATGGCAACCCATTCCAGTGTTCTTGCCTGGAGAATCCCAGGGACGGGGGAGCCTGGCAGGCTGCCGTCTGTGGGGTCGCACAGAGTCAGACACAACTGAAGCGACTTAGCAGCAGCAGCAGCAACTAGCAAGTGATAAAGCCTCGATTTGAAAACAGACAGGTTGACATCAAAGTCAGCGTTTATTATGTATGTGTGTGTGTGTGTGTGTGTGTGTGTGTATCTACATATATATATTTATACACTTGGTTTATTAAGTTCTACTCTTAAAAAATAGCAGTTATCTTAATTGCATGTACCAATACCCTATCTTGTCTCTGAATAACTTCAATAAACAGAAATGCTTACACACTTAATGAAAATTGAAATTCGTACTGGTTTGTTGTATTGTTCTCTTATATGTCTAAGAAGAGTATCCAGTTATTCTACAGTTCTTTAGCCTTTCTTCAGGCCACTTTTTAATCATAAATAGTCCCCCCTCTGCCACATTTGGCCATTCTTCATTTAATTTACTGAACATTATTAAACTTAATTCACTATTTTTCAGAATCAAGTTTAGGAACTTATAGGAAAATGTAAACATTTTAAATGAATCATAATTTTTCCCAATACATTTTCTTTCATAGTAAATGAACTGTCGGCCCTCATGGAGGATGGACGCTTTCAAGTTCTTCTAGCAAAAGTTTACAGTAAAGTGGACAGACCTGACGATGCAGTCACTTCGTTGCAACAGGTCAGGAAAATACCTTCGTTTGTGAAGGAATGAGCGTGGGTGGCGATCTCAGAAGGAAATATACCACATACCAAAAAAAAGACAGTCTTTTGGCCCAGCTGTTCTGGAAGATAAGTCAAATAGAAATAACATTTGAATATACTGTTTAAAAATATCATTGCTAATTATTATATAACAATTAGGGAAGGTTGATATTTTTAATCTTGTTTTACAACTGAAGAAGCTTGGTTTAATAACTTGCAAGAACTCACTCAACTAGTGTCATAGACAGGAGTTTTAAACTCACTTTTCTTCTTCTATTTATTTCTTCCATTTATTTATATCTTCTTTAATTTCCCTTAATATTTTGTGGTTTTTCAATGTAGAGCTTTTGTACATGTTTCCTTAGATGTATTCCTAAATATAAGTGGCTGATGCGTTTTGATGATTTCTTAATTTCTAGCTTGTTAACAGTATTTTTAGTACCATGACTTAAATTTTATCTAATGTACTCTGCATCTGTCAAGATGGTCATGTGACTTTTTTCCAATTTTTCTTCCTGTGGTATATTAAATTGATTGATTTTCAAGTGTTAAACCATCCTTGAATTCCTGAAATAAATGACACTTTGTGATTTTTTAAAAAAGATATTGCTAGAATTTAAAGGTATTTGCTAATATTTTGTTCAATATTTGTGCACATACATTCAAGAGAAAGACTGTTCTCTAAGACATGCTGTTTCTTAACGTTTGGAACAATTCAGTATTAGCATCTTTGAGACCTTGAGGCTTCTTTGATGGTAGATTTTTATTAATGGATTTAAAATCTCTAGATTTGAGACTCATCATTTTGAAATTTTTTTCCTTCTAAGTGATGTCCTTAATACCTTCTCAAGAATGGAACAGCTAAGTTCAATGGCCTCAGTAATTTTAGAGAGTGAGCATGTTTTACAGGGGTGCTCCCCTCAGAAAGACTAGACTGAGCTCGATGTCATTGACAGTATGTGGATGTNAAAATCTCTAGATTTCAGACTCATCATTTTGAAATTTTTTTCCTTCTAAGTGATGTCCTTAATACCTTCTCAAGAATGGAACAGCTAAGTTCAATGGCCTCAGTAATTTTAGAGAGTGAGCATGTTTTACAGGGGTGCTCCCCTCAGAAAGACTAGACTGAGCTCGATGTCATTGACAGTATGTGGATGTACTTACTCCCTGAAACCGGCCAATATTTGATTCAGTAACTTTTGGGTACTATTTTATTAATGTAATAAACATTTACAACTTTTAATGATAGTATCTAGATATCTTTTCTAAATATTTGTTCCATGGTTGCATTTCCTCCTCAGAGAGTGCATATGAAAGACTCTATACTTTTATAGTTCCAAAAATAATTGCATGGCTCATTTGCAAACAAGTACCTTTTGAAGACCTCAATTAAGACATTATCTTTGGATCAGGCTTTGTTAGATTGAAGACCAATAATGCTTAAATAAATCTATAAAATTATGCTACATGTGAATTATTGAGAATTGTTTCATTTCTTTTCTACTTCTGTTTTTAATTGCTTTTTATCCTTACATTTTACTAGGCTCGAGAATTACAAACTCGGGTGCTAAAACGTGTTCAGATGGAACAGCCAGATGCAGTTCCTGCACAGAAGCATTTAGCGGCTGAAATTTGTGCAGAGATTGCAAAACATTCTGTTGCTCAGCGAAACTATGAAAAAGCAATTAAGTTTTATAGAGAAGCTCTTGTTCATTGTGAGACAGATAATAAGGTCAGTACCTTTATAAAATTTTCAGCACCTTGTAATCCAGATGTCATCTCATTTCCCCAAATGTAAACTTAACAGTTTATTTACAAAGATTTGAAAAGAAAAGTACCAAAAATGCAAGTTAAAATATTAATATTGGTTTTATAAATACTGTAAAAATACATGATGGCTTGAATTAATAATGTTAGAGTGTAAAAATTATTATGGAATAAGTGATAAAAAGTAAATCTGTAAGCTTTCATATTCATCTATGTTTTAATAATTACTGTAAAATGATTTCTCAATCTCAAATACCTGAATCTAGAGGATTCAGTTCAGTTAACTGAATACCTACTGTGTATCAGTCGCTGTTTAGTGCTAGATATGCAAAAGGTTAGATTGAATCTCAGACTCAATTGGCACAATGTTAGAATAAATGTAAAGATAATATTCGTGTAGAAAACATATACATGGCCAGTATTTTTTGAAAATTTTATTTGAATTTTATTGGCCTGTATCATTGATTTATAATGTTAGTTTCAAGTATACAGTGAAGTGATTCAGTTATACATATATTCATTCTTTTTCAGATTCTTTTCTCACATAGGTTATCACAGAATGTTGAGTAGAGTTCCTGTGCTATACAGTGCTCGTTCGTGAAAGTCACTCAGTCATGTCCAACTCTTTGCAACCCCATGGATGATACAGTCCATGGAATTCTCCAGGCCAGAATACTGGAGTGGGTAGCCTTTCCCTTCTCCAGGGGATCTTCCCAACCCAGGGATCAAACCCAGGTCTCCCACATTGCAGGTGGATACTTTATCAGCTGAGCTACCAGGGAAACAGTATACAGTCTTGTATACAGTAGTGTTCATATGTTAATCCCAAACTCCTGATTTATCCCTCCACTACATTCCCCCTTTGGTAACCATAAGTTTGTTTTTGATATCTATAAATCTGTTTCTATTTTGTAAATAAGTTCAGTTGTATAATTTTAAAAAAATTAGATTCCATATGAATGATATCATGATTTGAGTTATTCTGAGTTCACTTAGTATGATAATCTCTAGGTCCATCCATGTTGCTGCAAGTGGCATTATTTCAGCTTTTTTGTAATATTCCAATTTAATATGTACCACATCTTCTTTATTCCTCTGTTGATGGACATTTAGGTTGCTTCCATGTCTTGGCTGTGGTGAATAGTGCTGCTGTGAACGTAGGGATGAATGTGTCTTTTCCAGTTATATGTTCTCCAGATATATGCCCAGGAATGGGATTGCTGGATCATATGATAGTTCTATTTTTAGTTTTGTTTTGTTTTTTTTAAAAAACCTCCGTACTGTTCTCCATAGCGGCGGTACCTATTAGCATACCCACCAAGAGTGTAGGAGGGTTCCCTTTCTCTACACCCTCTACAGCATTTGATGTAGATGTTTTTTTAGAGGGAAGGATAATTTTTTTCACAGAATTTTGTTGTTTTCTGTCAAACTTCAATGTGTGGCTTAGCTGGTAAAGAATCTGCCTGCAATGCAGGAGACCTGATGTAGACTTTTTGATGATGGTCATTCTTGACCCAGTGTGAGGTGATACCTCACTGTAATTTTGATTTGCATTTCTCTGATAAGTTGACATTGAGCATCTCTTCACCTGCTTTTTGGCCATCTGTATGTCTTCTTTGGAGAAATGTCTATTTAGATTTTCTCCCCATCTTTTGGTTGCATGAGCTATTAATTTTGGAGATTAATTCCTTGTTGTCACATTGCTTGCAAAGGTTTTCTCTCATTCTGTGGGGGGTTATGGTTTCCTTTGCTGTGCAGAACTTTTCAGTTTAATTAGGTCCCATTTGTTGTTGTTGTTTTTTCCCATGACTCTAGGAGGTGGATACAAAAAGATACTGCAGCAGTTTATGTCAAAGAGTGTTCTGTGTTTTCCTCAGAGCGTTTTATAGTGTCCAGTCTTGCNTGCATGAGCTATTAATTTTGGAGATTAATTCCTTGTTGTCACATTGCTTGCAAAGGTTTTCTCTCATTCTATGGGGGGTTATGGTTTCCTTTGCTGTGCAGAACTTTTCAGTTTAATTAGGTCCCATTTGTTGTTGTTTTTTTTCCCCATGACTCTAGGAGGTGGATCCAAAAAGATACTACAGCAGTTTATGTCAAAGAGTGTTCTGTGTTTTCCTCAGAGCATTTTATAGTGTCCAGTCTTGCATTCAGGTCTTTGATCCTGAGTTTATTTTTGTGTGTGGTGTTAGAGAATGTTCTAATTTCATTCTTTTACATGTTCATGTAGTCTCACATGCATGTGTCTTCCTTCACACCTCTCTCTTGACTTACGCTCCAGAAGGGAGGGGGGAATGGCGGCCGTCGGTTCCCCAGAGGAACCGTCTGCTAGTGCTGATAGTTTGCAGGCAGCCTCTCTAGGATGTTCTACTCTCAGATCTTGGTAGATGGTTAATATTTTTTTAAAAGTCTAGTAAATGGCTAAATATTTAAGTGATGTAAGACACAAGACAACCATGTTCTAGAATTTGAAGTTTAAGATTGAACATTGAATTAATATAGCTCTTTCAGACAGAAGGCAAAAATAAGTGTTTAAGTCACAACCAGACAGGTGCCTTGTTCAGTGATGACTAAAGTGACTGAATCTAGTTGTAAACCTGGAGCATCTGCTTTAAGCCTTTTATTGATATTTTACAAATGAGGAAACAGGTTTAGAGAGGTAAAGGGCAGTGGCCCCATCATGGGAGATGCTTGGACTAGAATCTTAGCTGCTAATTTTGGACTTGTTCTTTTCACAATGCCTTGTCTCTCTCTACTTTTCAAGTGAGTTACAGCCTGTTTTTCCATAATCTTTCCAGTATAAGAGAAACTAGAGATGAGCAAACCTATAGCTTTACCTGCCTGTTGTGGTTGGCATTTTTATTGTACTAGCTTTGGTCAAGTGACATCTGCGCCCTAGACACTTTCCTGACTTTCTGCTCTAGACTGTTTCTGATTAACCATGCCCTTCTCTGTAGATAATGCTGGAGCTGGCCCGATTATACCTGCTGCAAGATGACCCTGACTCCTGCCTGCGGCACTGCGCTCTGCTTCTCCAGAACGATCAGGACAATGAGGCCGCCACCATGGTTAGTCCAGGACATTTCAGTGCCAGCAAGGCGGTCGTGTCTTGTATTTATTCCATGTGGCAGTTTCACATTTTACCTGATAAAACTAATAGTAGATGTGAGACCTGGCTCTTGTTGGCTTTTGGGAAAAATTATATTTTTAAGATTATTAGTACATTTTTAGTTTTTCTATATGACTAAAAGGATGCCTGATCAGGAATGGTTCTTGTGGTCAAGTTATAATTTCCTAAAGACTATTTACTTAAACATGCTGGAGTTTTTAAACAGTTTTAGTCAGACTTTCTGAATTACAGAGAAAATTCTTCATATAATATTTTAAGACACTGTGCTTTAAATAGTTTTGCTTGTCTTTGTCGATTTTATGAGGGTTGAGGTTTTTGTTAGCTTTTCAAACAACTTCATAGATGACAGTTTGTGAGGTTCATTTAATAATTTGACAAATGAGCCACTATAACTGAAAAATACAAGAACTCTCCCTTTTAAAACGCATAATAAAGTCTCAGTAAGTCTTGCTAATTTTAAATTCCTTTGAGATATTACTTGGGATTTTTAAAAGATTTTCTTGTTATTTTTACAAAGTCTAGTGAGGTGTCTTCTCTATGATAACACATAGAGTGCAGCAGTTTCCTTCAAATTTCTGTTTTAAAACTGCTTAAAACGTATTTTCTGCTAAAAGTAGTTTTTGTGAACACAGAGATCTGTTTCGCATCCTTGACAGATCTCAGTGCTAATCTGCTTAAGGTGTACTTGAATTTTAAATGGCTCCATTTTATAAAACTTTGCCCTCATGTTTCTATGTGTTTTCATAGCAGTCAACCTTGATAGGAATAGTATGCTTCGTAAAATCACATGGCTGTATTTTTAGAACCAACTTTTACCTTTATAGATGATGGCAGATCTCATGTTCAGAAAACAGGACTATGAACAAGCCGTGTTTCATTTACAACAGCTTTTAGAACGAAAACCAGGTAAATATCCGCTGATTTTATCTTCAAATGCCTTTAACGCCCTCTTTTTGGCTGTTACACTTNATTTCCTTGGAAGGAATGATGCTAAAGCTGAAGCTCCAGTACTTTGGCCACCTCATGCGAACAGTTGACTCATTGGAAAAGACTTTGATGTTGGAAAGCATTGGGGGCAGGAGGAGAAGGGGACGACAGAGGATGAGATGGCTGGATGGCATCACTGAATCAATGGACACAAGTCTGAGTCAACTCTGGGAGTTGGTGATGGACAGGGAGGCCTGGCGTGGTGCGATTCACGGGGTTGCAAAGAGTCGGACACGACTGAGTGACTGAACAGAACAGAACAGAACCAAGAAGGTAGGAACTATATCTGTATTTGCTCACGACCGAATCACTGGCAACTAAGCAGGGCTTGGCACTTAGTATATGATCAAGAAACATCTGTTGAATAAACAAACTAATGAGTAATGAATGCATTCGTAACTGCTGAAGCCCAACCAAATAAAGTGGCTTATGTGAAGTAAAATTGTTCATTTGTTTGAATTCAGGTTACTGATAACTAGTTGAGTCATTTATAATATTCTAAGTTAGCCTCTTTTCTCCTCCTTTTCTATAATGTCATACCTTTGAACCAATGGCCTTGACAAGAAGTGAACTCATGCTAACATTTTTCCTGCAATTACTAGAAACGTAATCTCGAGACCATCAAGTTAGTAATTTTATGTTTTTTGCTGTTTGGTATATACGAGAATGAGCATATGACTTGGTTGACTGTTTCCTATGACATTAGCATATTTTATGAATTATGCACCTGGGAAGAAGAGCTAGGTCCACTGGTTAACTAGGATGGCTGCCTAGAAGGTAGATTGCTTTAGTATACAAAGCTAATATCAACATTATTTCCAATGCAATTGTCTTTGCTAGTCATTTATTGAATGGAAAGAAGGCCTGCTCCACCAGACTCCTCTTTCATGATGCCGTGGTAGCATTGTCTTTTTCTTTTAATGTCTTGATTCTATTGATTATAGTTAAGGTGGTAACATTGTCAACCCCTCACCATCAACACCAGTTTCATTAAGGACAGAAACATAGTTTCATAGCCTTTTAGAATCTTAAAGTTTAAATTAGTTATTTCATTTTTCTTTCTCAGTGAGGAAATTAGATTTACAAATGAGAAAGCTGAAGTTAAAATAATTAGGCATTGTCCAAGCTCACAAAACAAAAATGTGGCAAAATGATTTAGCTCCAAATATGATTTCAAAAGCATTTTTTTCTTCACTGCTCTAGGAGGCTAACATCAAGCTGGACATGGGAAACTAAGGAGCAAGTCTAAAACAGTACCTTTCCTGATCTTAGGAGGTAGGTTGCTTTATTTGTCTTTCAATTCATTTTTAGGTTTTGGATTTGTTATTTTCGGTTCAAAGTACCTAGTGAGTTCTAAAATTGTGTTGGGTTTTTAGGCCAAGGCTAGACTTCCAGAAAAAATGTCTGCCACCTACCCTGCACTACACACTTGCTGACAAATGAGTGTTTACTCCATAATAGACTTTTTCCCCCAGTCTCTGAGTCCATGGTGGTTTAGGTCTCTCCTACTAGGGCTGGCTCCAAACCAAATGGCTCAGTGCTTCCAGGCAACATCTGTCTATGCTTGCCACTTCATACGATGTATTTCCCCCAGCCATATAAATCCTTACTTGTGTGGAGAGGTTATAGCTGTGTACAATATAGCTGGATTATCTGTGTGGCCCAGTGTAATAGTAAGGGTTCTTATAAAGAGGGAGGTAGGAAGGTCAGAATCAGAGATGTGATGATAGAAGCAGGCTGGAGCAGCATGGTTAGAAGTCAAAACATGCAGCAGCCTCTGAACACTGGAAGAGCCCCCAAATATATTCTCTTCTTGATCCTCCAGAAAACTCTCGGCTCTGCCAACACTTTATGCCGCATAAGACCCATTTCAGACTTGTGAACTTCAACCTGTGAGATAATGAATTTTTATTGTTTTACGCTACCAAGTTTGCTGTATGTTGTTAGAGCAGCAATAGGAATCAATACACCTATATGCTCTCACCCCAGGTTAAGCGATAGAACATTAACCGTGCCTCTGAGAGCCTCTGTCTGCGCCTCTCCAATTAACGTCTCTCCCCTTTCCTACCAAGGGTAACTATTATTCTGAATATTAGTTTGACTATCTCCTCACTTTTCATTGTATTCCATCTGTATATACTTCTACTGGTATGTTAAGTGTTATTTATTATAACACTTAATGGCTGAAATGGCTTTGTCACTTAACATCGTGTTCGAGATTCATCAATGTGATGTGTGAAGCCTGTGGTTCATTTATTTTACTGCTGTTGAATTCGTTTTATGAGTATACGGCAATTGAGTTATCTTCTTGTTAGACATTATTCTACATTTTCATTCTTGATTTAATTTAGTAAAATAACTGCAGGTTGTCCTCTGAATGGGTAAGAGCAATATCTAAGGAAAAGCCCATAAGAGAGATCAGTGTAATATCACAATCTTTTCCTTTCTGTTTACCTCATCTCCTTTCCTGGCAAATGAGTATCCTTCTCATTTTTATGACTTAATTTAAATAAGTTCCTAGATGATAGAAATTGTGGTGCTAATATTGTTTTATATTGTTCAATGTTTTGCATAATGTATTACTGCTGCTGAATAATTATGAAATAATAACAGCAATAAATGTTATGTACTACCAGCATGTAAGGGCTTCCCTGGTGGCTCAGAGGTTAAAGCATCTGCCTGCAATGTGGGAGACCTGGGTTCGATCCCCAGATTGGGAAGTTCCCCTGGAGAAGGAAATGGTAACCCACTCCAGTATTCTTGCCTGGAGAATCCCAAGGACAGAGGAGCCTGGTGGGCTTCAGTTCATGGGGTCGCAAAGAGTCGGACACGACTGAGCGACTCACTTTCACTTTCACCAGCATGTAGGGGTCAGGATCATTTGGTTGCAAACAAAAGAAACTCAACTCCTATANGTTCGATCCCTAGGTTGGGAAGTTCCCCTGGAGAAGGAAATGGTAACCCACTCCAGTATTCTTGCCTGGAGAATCCCAAGGACAGAGGAGCCTGGTGGGCTTCAGTTCACGGGGTCGCAAAGAGTCGGACACGACTGAGCGACTCACTTTCACTTTCACCAGCATGTAGGGGTCAGGACCATTTGGTTGCAAACAAAAGAAACTCAACTCCTATAAGATGAAGTAGAATACTTAATGTTTTGGTTCATGTATGCGGACATTTTGATGGGAGGAGTTAGAACTTTAAGGCACAGATAGATACAAGGGTTGAAACGATGTCCTTGGGACTCTATTGCTCTCCATCGCTCAGATTACCCATCTTTGCCTGACCTTCTTAGAAAGAGATGATCATAATGAAAAGATGCCTAATGTTGCTCCAAATCTACTTCATTGTACGTCATTTGTCCAGAACAAGAGAACATCACACTCCCTCCTAGTGACCTGATATGAAATCTCTGATGATCTAGAGATATTTTAATTGATTTTGTTTGAGTCATGATAGTCTTACCTGCTTCGCATGGACTGAAAATATTAATATGGAATGGATGAACTTCCACACGAATCCACAGGAAAGGATGCTGAGCAGAAAGGAAATGTCCTCTACCATATATATCAGAAAACCTTTAATATATTTAAACTACGCCTAATGTGGGGCTTCCTAGGTGGCTCTGTGGGTAAAAATTCTGCCTGCAATTTAAGAGACAAAGGAGATGCAGGTTCAACCCCTGGATTGGGAAGATCCCCTGGAGGAGAGCATGGCAACCCCCTCCAGTATTCTTGCCCGGAGAGTCCTGTGGACAGAGGTGCCTGGTGGGCTACAGTCCATGGGGTCACAGAGAGTCAGACACTACTGAGCACACATGCATGCATACTTAATATGAAATGGCTGGGGTCTTAATCTAAACAAAAATTAATCCTTATAAGCATGGATTCTGCCAGTCAGTCATAAAAATCCAAATAAAATTCAGTTTTATAACCTATTATCTGGTTACATTTTCTCTGGGATCCAGATTGCTCTTAAAAGTATAGCTATTTTATTGAACTTTGAACCACAGAAGCTTTGAGTTTTGAATATTGATTTTTACTGTATTCATGCTATGAAAATCCCTATGTCAAAACCAATTGAGAGTAATAAGGCTTGGATTTCCATACAATTAAAAGTAATGCTTTAACCCTTACTATGTTGCAATTATCTCCCATGTTGTAATGTAGCCTTTTATCAGTAGAATATGAACATAAGAGCTGAAACATAGGATTGTATTTTAGTTATTTTTATATTCGAAACCTAGGCCAACATCTGACACATAGAACTCACTGAATAAACATCTATTGAATTCTTATTGTTAACATAATGGTTATCAAAAATAGCAGTAGTAATCATAAAACTGAGGAAGGCTTTCTTATATCTCCTTGCTATTCTTTGGAACTCTGCATTCAAATGGGTATATCTTTCCTTTTCTTTTTTGCTTTTCACTTCCCTTCTTTTTGCAGATATTTGTAAGGCCTCCTCAGACAGTCATTTTGCTTTTTTGCATTTCTTTTTCATGGGGGATGGTCTTGATTCCTGTCTCCTGTACAATGTCACAAACTTCCATCCATAGTTCATCAGGCACTCTATCAGATCTAGTCCTTTAAATCTATTTCTCACTTCCACTGTATAGTCATAAGGAATTTGATTTAGGTCATACCTGAATGGTCTAATGGTTTTCTCCACTTTCTTCAATTTCAGTCTGAATTTGGCAATAAGGAGTTCATGAGCTGAGCCACAGTCAGCTTCTGGTCTTGTTTTTGCTAACTGTATAGAGCTTCTCCATCTTTGGCTGCAAAGGATATAATCAATCTGATTTCGATGTTGACCATCTGGTGATGTCCATGTGTAGAGTCTTCTCTTGTGCTGTGGAAGAGAGTGTTTGCTATTACCAGTGCATTTTCTTGGCAGAACTCTATTAGTCTTTGCCCTGCTTCATTCTGTCCTCCAAGGCCAAATTTCCCTGTTACTCCAGGTGTTTCTTGACTTCCTACTTTGGCATGCCAGTGCCCTGTAATGAAAATGACATCTTTTTGGGGTGTTAGTTCTAGAAGGTCTTGTAGGTCTTCATAGAGCTGTTCAACTTCAGCCTCTTTAGCGTTACTGGTCGGGGCATAGACTTGGATTACTGTGATAGTGAATGGTTTGCCTTGGAGACGAACAGAGATCATTCTGTCGTTTTTGAGATTGCATCCAAGTACTGCATTTTGGACTCTTTTGTTCACCATGATGGCTACTCCATTTCTTCTGAGGGATTCCTGCCCGCAGTAGTAGATATAATGGTCATCTGAGTTAAATTCACCCATTCCAGTCCATTTTAGTTCACTGATTCCTAGAATGTCGATGTTCACTCTTGCCATGTCTTGTTTGACCACTTCCAATTTGCCTTGAGTCATGGACCTGACATTCCAGGTTCCTATGCAATATTGCTCTTTACAGCGTTGGACCTTGCTTCTATCAAGCTCTGTGAAAAATACCATTGGTAGGTTGATAGGGATTGCATTGAATTTGTAGATTGCATTGGGTAGTACACTCATTTTCACTATATTGATTCTTCCAATCCGTGAACATGGTATATTTCTCCATTTATTAGTGTCCTCTCTGATTTATTTCACCAGTGCTTTATAGTTTTCTTTATGTAGGTCTTTAGTTTCTTTAGGCAGATATATTTCTAAGTATTTTATTCTTTTTGTTGCAATGGTGAATGGAATTGTTTCCTTAATTTCTCTTNTAGAATGTCGACATTCATTCTTGCCATCTCTTGTCTGACCACTTCCAATTTGCCTTGATTCATAGAGCTGACATTCTAGGTTCCTATGCAATATTGCTCTTTATAGCAGCAGACCTTGCTTCTATCACCAGTCACGTCCACAACTGGGTATTGTTTTTGGTTTGGCTCCATCCCTTCATTCTTTCTGGAGTTATTTCTCTACTGATCTCCAGTAGCATATTGGACACCAACTGACCTGGGGAGTTCCTTGTTCAGTATCTTTTTTCCTTTTCATACTGATCATAGGTTCTCAAGTTAAGAATACTGAAGTGGTTTGCCATTCCCTTCTCCAGTGGACCACATTCTGTCAGACCTCTCCACCATGACCCACCCATCTTGGGTTGCCCCACAGGCATGGCTTGGTTTCATTGAGTTAGACAAGGCTGTGGTCCTAGTGTGGTAAGATTGACTCGTTTTCTGTGAGTATGGTTTCAGTGTGTCTGCCCTCTGCTGCCCTCTTGCAACACCTACCATCTTACTTGGGTTTCTCTTACCTTGGGCATGGGGTATCTCTTCATGGCTGCTCCATCAAAGCATAGCTGCTGCTCCTTACCTTGGATGAGGGGTATCTCCTTATCGCTGCCATTCCTGACCTTCAACGTGGCATAGCTCCTCTAGGCCCTCCTGTGCCTGGGTAGCCACTGCTCCTAGGGCTGCTCCTCCCAGCTGCTGGCCCTGGCCTCGGGCGTGGGTGGCTCCTCCCAGCTGTTGCCCCTAGCCTCGGGCTCGGGGTGGCTCCTCAGGGTCACTGCCCGTGGCCTCGGGTGCGAGGTATCTCCTCCCAGCTGCCCCTGACCTCAGACGTAGGGTGTCTCCTCCCGGCCGGCACTGGCCTCCGACGCGGGGTAGGTCCTCTTGGCCGCTGCCCCTAACCTCGGATGCAGAGTGTCTTCTCCCGGTTGCCACCCCTGACCTCGGATGCAGGGTAGCTCCTCCCGGCCGCCACTGACCTTAGACACGGGGTAGCTCCCCTTGGCCACCGCCCCTGACCTCAGATGCAGGGTAGCTCCTCTCCACCGTTCCTGCGCTGTTGCAGCCTGGCACTCTAGGCCGCTGCCCCTGACCTCAGATGTGGGGTAGCTCCTCTCAGCCACGCTTTAGTGCACTGGCTCGCAGCCACCTGCGCTTTGACCTAAATAATTATGGCTTTTATTTTACTCTTATGTATCAATAAAAGAAAAAGTGATGTTCCAGCAATGATTCAGACATTCCCTAGTATCATTAGGAAGTCTGAGTCCTTTTTCTTCTTCTGCTGCTGCTAAGTCGCTTCAGTCGTGTCCGACCCCATCGACGGCAGCCCACAAGGCTCCCCCATCCCTGGGATTCTCCAGGCAAGAACACTGGAGTGGGTTGCCATTTCCTTCTCCAATGCATGAAAGTAAAAATTGAAAATGAAGTTGCTCAGTCATGTCCAACTCTGCAACCCATGGACTGCAGCCTACCCGGCTCCCCTATCATTACCCAAACTCTCATTCTAACCTTTTCATCCAAGATGACCACCACACCTCCGGGCATTGATATTTCTGGATGGGGAATGTGGAGATGAGCCAAAGGGCTTACCTCCTCAGTGAATCATCTTTTTTAAAAAAAGAAAAAAAACATTTTCTAAAAGCATCTCTGTGACTACAAGAGAGTGGGAAATGTCATCTTGTAGCTGAACACAGTGTCACATAGAATAAAATCAGAACTCTGATAGTGAAGAAAGAAAGGATAATAGATACCTGGTAAGCAACAGCCCCAGCAGGTTATGACCTTGAGACTTTTCACTTGCTGTTCCCTCTTCACAGAATATGTTCTGCTTCCTGCCACTCAGGACTTGGATCCTGCGCTACCTCTTCCTGAGTGTACCCTTCCCCAGCCATCCTACAGCACCGACACCCCTTCACTCTCTATCCTCTTACCCTGTGTTCTTGGTTTTTTGTTTTGTGTTGCGTTTGTAGAACAAAACCAAAACCGTGATCTGTTATTTACAAGCTTCAAGTGGCCAGGAACTGTGCCTTCATTGCTATGAAGATTTAGAACAGTATCTGGCGGAGTATAAACTTTGAATGAAATGAAATGAATGAATAAATGGAAGAAGAGGGGGAGGGGAGAAGGAATGGAGGGAGATGGGGAAAGGGAGAAGGAAAAGGAAGGTGGGATCAGGGAACGTACGTTCCTTATGTGTAAAAGAACTTGCTAAAAGAACGGGTGAACTCGGAGAAATCCTTGAGCTGTCGTTCAGGGCTTCCAACCCCTGGTCTCAGGATGATGCCATGAAGGATTAGAGCTCGTGACTGTAGAGGTGGCTGTGCCTCAGGCAGGGGAACTCAGAGGACCAGATGAACTCTGCTTGTTGTACTTGCTAATGCTTCTAGTTGCCAGAAGTTTGGATTTATAGAATAATACTTTCTGCTTACAAATAAAACATTCCTTGTTAGGGCCAAGATTGAAAGGGAAAAATCTTGTGTTTATGGTGATGTCAGCATTTTAATTTTTTTATTTTTATCATCTTTGAAAGTTTTCTCCCACCTTTGGACTTCCTCAGGCCATGTCGTTTCCCCCACTGTCTGCTCCAGCTTCTATTCTATTCAGATGGTATTTCAGAGAGTGCTCTTAATCACTCCAACTTCGTACCTCTTCTGCCCACTCTTAATTCCTCCATATGGGCCACCCTTTCACCTCATTTGCCCAAACCTTACTCTCTTCAGGCCTAAGTTGTTTTCTTTTTTTTTTCCTGCCATGGCTTTTGTCTTGGCTTCTAGACTCTTTTGTTTTTCCTTCTTTGAACTACTGTTTAAGGTAAGATGTGTAATACTTTCATTCTGTCCCAAACTTTTCCCCTATTACAACATTTCCCTTTGAGCCAGTTATCCAACCTGATTTAAAAAAAAAAAAAAAAAAAAAACAGATCTCTTCCCTTGTGAATATTTTTGTAAGTCTTTGGTGGCAACATTGCCACTATATAAGATCCGAAGAAGCCTTCATCTGTTACAGGAATTTCGTATCACCCAGGTTACTTGGCACCAGCACTTTTTAAAATAGATAATAGTGGTGCTCTGGACTGTCTAGTTAAAAACAAACAAAAAATGGATTATTATAAATTCAGTCAAAGGACCTCTTACTCCAGAAATACTAAACAATATACAGCCACCAGCATCGCATATATTTCCAGGTACATAGATGCTGCAAAGTAAATGTTTACTGGTTAAATGGATCAGTGAATGACTGCGAAATACCAACTTGTTTAAAAATACAAACTATTATTGTCTATGTGATATTTTATGCTTTTAGTCTTTTCATTCTATGCTTTATTCCTAATAGGACTTTATAAACTTATCTACTAGTCAGTTTTTTCAGAATTATTCTAAAACCTGCACAATACTTCATGTGTATTATAGATCATTCTGAGTAGAACATCTTATACTTTAACGTTGTGTTTGAGCTTACTTCAGAAATGTACTAATTTGACTTAACCCAGCTAGTAGAAAATTCTTACAGATCTAACTATTGCACTCTTAACAGATTACAAACCTTTTCTCTCTCAAAACCTCCAGATCATTCTGAGTTTTCCCCCTCTCTCACATTAATTGGTTAGCAAGTCCCATTAGTTCTCTCTGTTTAACAGTGAACTATCACATCCTATCTTCTCCTAGCCCCCTGCTCTAATTATTAACCTGGCGCTAGTGGTAAAGAATTCACTTGCCAAGCAGGAGACAAGTTCAATCCCTGGATTGGGAAGATCCTTGGAATAGGAAATGGCAACCCACTCCAGTATTCTTGTCTGGGAAATCCCATGGACAGAGGCACCTGGTAGGCTACAGTCCATGGGGTCTCAAAGGGTTGGACACGACTGAAGCGACTTCCCACGTACCTCTCACATGGGCTAATGCAGTTTCCCAGCTAATCTTCCAGTCTCTAGACTCTTGCTCTTCCAGGCTATTACCGGACTATCATAGTCATTCTAAAACTATTCCTCTGCTTTTAAAAAGTCTAAAAGTCTAAAATAGAGCATTATTTTGATAATTATGCCAGGGTTACCCTTTCATCTGTATTTCGTATCCCACTTCCTCTAATTAAGTATACAGCACTCTCCATTCTGTTATCAGTCCTGTCTTTGCACATCCTGTCTGCACTTTGAATAACAAGATCTCCCTCGTGCCCTTCAGGCTGCTGGAAGGTCTGTCCAATGTGAAACCTTTTCTTCCTCCCCCAGGCAATGTTAAGAAATGGACTGAAATTCCATAGCACTTCATTCCTCATTACATCACACTGTTTTTGTTTTTTTTTAGTAAGTCCTCACTAGTCATAAATAATCATGAATTAACTTTTCAGAATATAATACATTTCATCTTTTGACAGATTTCTTAAGTGAACAGATTTGTCCTCTGTCAAATTTCATGCTTAACCAAAAGCCAAGTTAATGCAATCTAACCTATCAGTGGTAATTATAACTTCAACTAATAATAAATGCATTTCAGTAATATTTTAAGGTGATAATTATTCAAGAAACTGGCCTAAGGTTTTAGACTTTAGATTATATCAGCAATATCATACATCACACACATTAGCAGTCATACAAAAAATTGGGGGCCAGAAATTTCAACCTAAATTTACTTCTTGTCTAATCCAATATAGCTTTTAGATTCTATGGCTTTTTTATAGGGTAGTCCTAGTTTTTATTATAATATTTGGCATTATATATATTACTATTGATGTTTGTCGTTTTAAGCTCTCTAATGCTTTTATTTTACTTGATTTCCATGGCACTCTCAAGGTCAATATTATAATCTTATTTTAAGAAAGTGAGTGATCCCAGACTCAGAGAATTTGAGTAATTTGCTTGAATTTGCATAGTCAAAGAAAGATAGAAAGTGAAGTGGCTCAGTTGTGTCCAACTCTTTGTGACCCCATGGACTGTAGCCTACCAAGCTCCTCCATCCATAGTATTTTCCAAGCAAGAGTACTGGAGTGGGTTATCGTTTCCTTCTCCAGGGGATTTTCCTGACCCAGCAATCAAACCCAGGTCTCCTGCGTTGCAGGTAGATGCTTTACCGTCTAAGCCACAGGGAAGCTGAGTTTCATAGTCTAGTGAAAGTGAAGTCCCTCAGTCGTGTCCGACTCTTAGCGACCCCATGGACTGCAGCACACTAGGCTCCTCTGCCCATGGGCTTTTCCAGGCAAGAGTACTGTAGTGGGGTGCCATTGCCTTCTCTGGTTCTTAGTCTAAGGCACTACAAATATCCGAATCTTCTTTCTGAAACCGTATTCTTATTATATCCTCTTTTTAATGATGCCAAAGGCAGAGGCAATAAAATTCTGAAACCAAACATTATGGTTTAAGAAAGGCAAATGTGGGTTGGGGGGATGTGGTCAAGATGGCAGAGTATTAGGACATGAAGTTTAGCTCCTCCCACAGATATATCAAAAATATATCTACATGTGGAATGACTGTCATAGAGTATCTACTGAATGTTGGCAGAAGACCTCAGACCTCTGAAAGGACAAGAAAATCTCCACATAACCTGGTAGAACAAAATAAAAAAGAAAAGCAAAAAAGTGAGAAAGGAATTAGGGATGGAACCTGTCCTCCTGGGAGGGAACTGTGAAAGAGGAAAGGATCGTGCACCCTGGGAAGTCCCCTCATGGGGAAACCAGCTGGAGCAGAGGGGGAGCTTTGGAGCCTTGGAGCATGCAGCAGCTGTTTTTGCCCCAGCTGGAACAGAGAGAGACCTGCACAGACAGTCAGTGCCACCACTCTGCACTCACCACCCTGAAACACATGACCACCAGTGTGGGTGGGGGCTTGGTAGAGAAGCTCAGGCTTCAGAGATCAGATCCAGGGAGTAAAGTGGGGTGGGCTATGCAGAAACTTCAAGATGCTAGAATCTGCAACTGCACCTGAGGATGTAGGCAGAAGAAGCCTGGTCTGCTTTAGAGGCTGGTCATCACTGTGTGGGTAGTGTGCAAGGGTAGGGATGGAACTCACCATACAGCCTTTTCTCCTTTGTGAGCTCTCAGATGTCAAGACGCAGCCTGCATGAGCTCCAGGAGCAGTTGTAAGCCACCACTTCCCCTAAGGCTTCAGAGGTGGTTGTGAGCTACCACCACTGCCCTCCTCTGTGCTTCAGGACAGGTCTCCAGCCAATGACTTTATCCTTCTGAATTCCCTGTGCATTCACGAGCTGCCTCTGTTCCCGTTGCATGTTCTAGGGATGTGTATGAGCCGCCACCACTGCTGAGAACCCCCATGACTGGGCACCAGCAGCTGCATCTGGATACCCTCTTCAAGGGGATAATGACTAGCCCACCCTAAGGAAAGAGGCAGCAAGCATCCACACAATAAATAGCCCTCAAACCAAAAATATTAATCCCACATGAGCTACATAGGGATGCTCCCACATATAAATAGGCCTCCAAGACCACAGTACGTAACTGTTTCTCCTACACTCAGAGTAATATAGAAGTAAAATGAAGCAGAGGAACCACTCCCAGTTAAAAGACTAAAAGAACTCCCCTGAAGGAACAGGCAATGAAATAGACCTCTTCAGTTAATAGACACCAATCTCAAAAAGAAGTAATGAAAATACTGAAGGAGTTAAGGCAGGCTGTCAACAGAAATGGATTACTTAGAAAGGAACTAGGAAATGTAAGAAAAAGAAAAAGAACCAAGGAAAATTAGAAAACTCATTTACCAAGACAAAAACTGAACTAAAGACAATGAATAATGGAATAAATAATGCAGAAGAATGAATAAGTAACCTGGAAGATAGAGTAATGAAAAACACCCAATCAGGACAGAAGGTCAATGAAAAAAAAAAAAAAATGAAAGCAATATACGAGACCTTTGGATAATTTACCATGCCAGTCTATGCATAATAGGGATTCCAGAAGGGGAGGAAAGAGAAAAAGAACTCAGCACCACATAAAAAGAAATTATGGCTAAAACCTTCCCAAAACCTAAAGAAAGAAACAGACACCCAGGTCCTACAGGGAGCACAGAGGTAGGTAATCATTCACACACTAATATGATATCAAAACCTGCAGTTGTGAGGAGAGTACAAATGCAGGATATTGAAAATGCACTTGAAATTGAAAGATTAGCAACTTAAAAGCAGTCTTGTTTATATACAGACTGCTATATCAGAGCCTCATGGTAACTGCAAATTGAAAATCTCTAACAGACACAGAAAAAGAAATCCAAACACTGAACTTAGTCATCAGATCACAAGAGAAAAAAAGGGGAGGGAAGGAAAAACACCTACAAAAACAAATTCAAAGAAATTAACAAAATGGCACCAAGTACATACATATTGATAATTATCTTAAACGTGAATGTATTAAATGCTCCAACCAGAATGTATAGATGGGGTGAAAAATAAAATGTATTAAAGACCTAAATGTAAGACCACCTGATACTATAAAACTCTTAGAGAAAAACATAAATTTTTGACATAAATTGTAACAGTATCTTTTTGGATCCATCTCCTAGAGTCATGGAAATAAAAACAAATAAAAATGGGTAAACTCTACGTAAACTCTAAAGCTTTTTGCACAGCAAAGGAAACCGTAACAAAAAGATAACCCACAAAATGGGAGAAAATACTTGCAAATGATGAGATTGATGAGATTAATCTCCAAAGTCTATAAAGACCTCATGTAGTGCAATATCAAAAAAATAAATCACCCAATCAAAAAATAGGCAGAAGATCTAGCTTGACATTTCTACAAAGAAGACACACAGATGACCAAGAGGCACATGAAAAGATGCTCAATACTGTTAATTATCAGAGAAATGCAAATCAAACTTCCAGTAAGATATCACCTGATACGACTCAGAATGGCCATCATCAAAAAGTCTACAAACAGTAAAGACTGGAGAGAATGTGGAGGAAAGGAAACCCTACTACCCTGCTGATGGCAGTGTGCATTGGTACAGCCACTATGGAGAACAGTATGAAGGGTTCTCAGAAGCTAAAAGTAGAGCTACCATATATATGAGACAATAGTCCCACTCCTGGGCATATATCCAGACAAAGTCCTGGTTTGAAAGGATACATGCACCCAATGTTCATTGTAACACTGTCTACAATAGGGAAAACATGGAAACAACCTAAATCTTCATTGATAGATGAGTGGATAAAGAAGATGTAGTACATATGTACAATGGAATATGACACAGCCATTAAAAAGAATGAAATGATGCCATTTGCAGTAGCATAGATGGACGTGGAGACTATCATACTAAGTGAAGTAAGTCAGACAAAGACAAATATCATATATCACTTATGTTGCTGAATCTAAAAAATGTAAATGAACTTATTTATGAAACAAGAACAGACTCACAGAAATCAAACTTATGGTTACCAAAGAGGAAAGGTCAAGGAGAAAGGGTAAGTTGGGAGTTTAGGATTGATGTATACCCCCTACTATACTTAAAATAGATAACTGAGAAGGACTGACAGTGTAGTACATGGAACTCTGCTCTTCTCTAATAGCCTAACCAGGAAAAGAATATGAAAAAGAAAGAATACATGCAAATGTATAACTGAGTCACTTCACTGTATACCTAACTATACTCCAGTATAAAATAAACATTTTTTAAAAAAGAATAGCTTTATTTTCATCTACAAAAAAGAATTTCTTAGACAAGCAGAAACTAAAATAGCATTACTAAATCCTAGAGGAAATATCAAAAGTTCTTCTCTGAATAGGAAAGAAGAAAGAATATATAGGAAAGAGAAAATCACAATTAGAAAGCAAATCATCTTAATAAGCCAGGACACGGCTTAAAAAAAATTTTTTTTTTAATTCAGTGAAACTAATGATAACTGCAATGAACAGTAAAAGATGTAAAAGAGAACATCAAAATTATAAAATGTGTATGAGGAGAGTAAGAAAAAGTAGATCTTTTTTTTTTCATATCTTGAAATGTGTTTGAGCCTGTATGACTACCAGTCTAAGGCAAGTAGGTATAGGATATGATTAACATACTTGAAAAACAGGATAACCACAAATGAAAAACATAACAGAAGATTCACAGAAACCAGGAAGGAGAGAACATAAGTATAATACAAGAGAAAATCATCAAGCCACAAAAGAAAACAAACAGAAAAAGGGATAAAGCAGAAATATAAAATCAATGGGAAAGTACGGTTAAAATGGCAGCAGTTAGTTATCCGTCAATAATTGCCTTAAATGTCCATGGACTAAATGCTCCAATCAAAAGAGACAGAGTAGCAAATTGGGTTAAGGAAGAAGAAAAACCCAGGAGTCTACAATATGCTGCCTATAAGAGACCCACTTTAGGTCAAAGGACACACAAAGATTGAAAGTGAAGGGATGAAAAACATGTTTCTGGAAATGAGAAGAAATCGGGGGCAGTATTGCTCATGTCAGACAAAAAGACTTTAAAAGGAGAAATTCACTGATTCAGTTATACATATATTTACTCTTTTTTCAAATGCTTTTCCCATTTAGGTTATTAGGGAATATTGAGCAGGGTTCCTAAAGAAAGTTAGAGGAGGACACTATATAATGACAAAAGAATCAATACAAGATGTTACACTTGTCTGCATATATGCAGAGGGGATTGGAATGCAAAACTAGAAATCAGGGGATAACTGGACAACTGGCAAGTTTGGCCTTGGAGTACCAAATGGAGCAGGACAAAGGCTAACAGTTTTGTCAAGAGAACACACTGGTCATAGCAAATGCTGTTTTCCAACAAACCAAAAGATGCCTCTACACATGGACATCACCACATGGTCAATACTGAAATCAGATTGATTATATTCTTTGTAGCCAAAGATGGAGAAGTTCTATACAGTCAGCAAAAATAAGACCTGGAGTTGACTATGGCTCAGATCATCAGCTCCGTATTGTGAAATTTAGGTTCAAATTGAAGACAGTAGGGAAAACCATTAGACCATGCAGGTATGACCTAAATCAAATTCTTTATGATTACACAGTGAACGTTACAAATAGATTCAAGGGAGTAGATCTGGTAGACAGAATACCTGAAGAACTATGGACAGAGGTTCATAACACTGAGGAGGAGGCAGTGAACAAAACCATCCCAAAGAAAAAGAAATGCAACAAGGCAAAATGGTTATCTGAGGAGGTTTTTCAAATTGCTGAGGAGAGAAGAGAAGCAAAAGGCAAGGAAGAAAGAGAAAGATATATACAACTGAATTCAGAGTTCCAGAGAAGAACAGGGAGAGATAAGGCCTTCTTAAGTAAACATTGCAAAGAAATAGTGGAAAACAATAGAACAGGAAAGACTAGAGATCTCTTCAAGAAAATTGGAAATATCAAGGGATTTCATGCAAAGATGAGAATGATAAAGGACAGAAGCAGTAAGGACCTGACAGAAATAGAAGCGATTAAGAAGAGGTGGCAAGAATGCACAGAACTATACAAGGAAGGTCTTAATGAACCAAATAACCATAATGTGTGGTCACTCATACCTAGAGCCAGACATCCTAGTGTGAAGCCAATCGGGCCTTAGGAAGCATTACTATGACCAAAGCTAGTGGAGGTGATAGAATTCCAGCTAAGCTATTTCAAATCCCCAAAGATGATGCTGTTAAAGTGCTGCCCTCAATAGATCAGCAAATTTGGAAAATTCAGCAGTGGTCATAGGACTGGAAAATGTCAGTTTTCATTCCATTCCCAAAGAAGGGTAATGCCAAAAAATGTTCAAACTACCATGCAATTGCACTAATTTCACATGCTAGCAAGATTTTGCTCAAAATCCTTTAAGCTAGACTTTAGCAGTATGTGAACCGAGAATTTCAAGATGTACAAGTTGGATTTAGAAAAGGCAGAGGAACCAGAGATCAGAGCGCCAACATTCACTGGGTCATGGAGAAAGCAAGATTTCCAGAAAAACATCTAACTCATTGACTATGCTAAAGCCTTTGACTGTGTGAATCACAACAAACTGGAAAATTCTTAAAGAGAGGGGAATACCAGATCACCTTACCTGCCTCCTGAGAAACCTGTATGTGGGTCAAGAAGCAACAGAACTGGACATGTAACAATGAACTGGTTCAAAATTGGTGGAAAGGAGTATGTTAAAGCTGTACATTGTCATTCTGCTTCTTTAACTTCTCTGCACAGTACATATGTGAAATGGTGGGCTAGATGAATCACAAGCTGGAGTCAAGAATGCTGGGAGAATGTCAACAACCTCAGATATGCACATGGTGCTACCCTAATGGCAGAAAGTGAGAAGGAACTAAAGAGCTTCTTGATGAGGGTGAAAGAGGAGTGTGAAAAAAAATATGGCTTAAAACTCAGCATTAAAAAAACTAAGATCATGGCATCCAGTCCCATCACTTCATGACAAATAGAAGCAGAAAAGGTAGAAGCGTGACAGATTTTCTTTTCTTGGACTCCAAAATCACTGCAGACAGGGACCGCAGCCATGAAATTAAAAGACACTTCCTCCTTGGAAGAAAAGCCATGACAAGCCCAGACAGTGTATTAAAAGGAAGAGACATCACTTTGCTGACAAAGGGCCATATAGGCAAAGCTATTGTTTTGCCAGTAGTCATGTACGAATGTGAGGGGTGGACCATAAAGAAGGCTGAGCACCAAAGAATTGATCCTTTTGAACTGTGGTGCTGGAGAAGGCTCTTGAGAGTCCCTTGGACAGCAAGGAGATCAAACCAGTCAATCCGAAAGGAAGTCAACCCTGAATATTCATTGGAAGGACAGATCCTGAAGCTCCAGTCCTTTGGCCACTTGATGTGAAGAGCCCACTCATTGGAAAAGACCCTGATGCTGGGAAAGATTGAAGGCAAAAGGAGAAGGGGGTGGCAGAGGCTGAGATGGTTAAATAGTGTCACCGACTCAATGGACATGAGTTTGAGCAGACTGGGAGATCATGGGGGACAGAAGAGCCTGGCATGCTGCAGTCCATGGGGTAGCAGAGAGCCACACACAACTTAGTGACTGGACAGCAGCAGCAGCAACATATATGTACTTCATATAGGAGCGCCCAAAGATCTAAAACAATGCTAACAGACGTAAAAGGAGAAATCGACAAGAATACAATAGGAGCTCTTTCCCTGCAGCCGCGGAGGCTCAGGTGCATTCAAGATTCGGCTCCACCCATAACCCATCACCACAGCTGAGGAAGGCATTGCTGCTGGAGGTGTAATGGATGTTAATACTGCTCTGCAAGAGGTGCTGAAGACCGCCCTCATCCACGATGGCTCAGCACGTGGAATTCACGAAGCTGCAAAAGCTTTAGACAAGCGCCAAGCCCATCTATGTGTGCTTGCATCCAACTGTGATGAGCCTACGTATGTCAAGTTGGTGGAGGCCCTTTGTGCTGAGCATCAAATCAACCTGATTAAGGTTGATGACAACAAGAAACTAGGGGAATGGGTAGGCCTCTGCAAAATTGACAGAGAGGGAAAACCCCGTAAAGTGGTTGGTTGCAGTTGTGTGGTGGTTAAGGACTATGGCAAAGAATCTCAGGCCAAGGATGTCGTCGAGGAGTACTTCAAATGCAAGAAATGATGAAGTAAAAAACTGAGTTCTTGTTTTCAAAAAAAAAAAAAAAAAAAATAGGAGACTTTTACACCTCACTTAAATCAATGGACAGATCTTCTAGACAGGAAATGAATAAGGCAACAGAGATCCCAAGTGATACAATAGTACAGTCAAGACTTAACTGATATGTTCAGGTCATTAAATCTCCCATCCCCCTAAAAAAACAGCAGAGTACACATTCTTTACATGCACCTGGAACGTTCTCTAGGATTGACCACATACTAGGGCACAAATGGGCCTCGGTGAATTTTATAAGTATAGAAATCATCCTAAGCATCTTTTCTGACCACAGTGGCATGAAACTAGAAATTAGCAACATAAAAATAAATGAGAAAAAATTATTCCATGGAAACTAAAGAACATATTACTTTAAAAAACTAATGAATAAACAGTAACAGAGGAAATTACAAAATACCTTGAGGCAAATGACAATGAAAACACAGCCATACAAAAATCTATGGGATGCAGCAAAAGCAATTCTTCAGTTCCGTCGCTCAGTCATTGTCCCACTCTTTGCAACCCCATGAATTGCAGCACACCAGGCCTCCCTGTCCATCACCAACTCCCGCAGTTTACCCAAACTCATGTCCATCGAGTCGGTGATGCCACTGAACCATTTCATCCTCTGTTGTCCCCTTCTCCTCCTGCCCCCAATCCCTCCCAGCATCAGGGTCTTTTCCAATGAGTCAACTCTTCACATGAGATGGCCAAAGTATTGTAGTTTCAGCTTCAGTATCAGTCCTTCCAATGAACACCCAGGACTGATCACCTTTGGGATGGACTGGTTGGATCTCCTTGCAGTCCAAGGGACTCTCAAGAGTCTTCTCCAACACCACAGTTCAAAAGCATCAGTTCTTTGGCACTCAGCTTTGGGAAGTTTATAGCAATGCAGGCCTTCCTCAAAGGAACAAGAAAAATCTTGAACAACCTACTTTGCCACTTAAAATAATTAGAAAAAGAAGAACTAATAAAACTTAAAGTCAGCAGAAGGAAGGAAATAATAAAATCAAATAGGAAATAGAGACTTAAAGCAATAGAAAATATCAATAAAACCAAGAGCTAGTTTTTTAAAGAGGAAAGCTTCTGCACAGCAAAGGAGACCATAAACAAAATGAAAAGATTCAAAGAATGGGAGAAAATATTTACAAATGATGCAGCCAACAAGGGCTTAGTTTCCAAACTATACAAACAGCTCATACAACTCAACAGCTAAAAAAAAAAATAATAAACCCACTTTAAAATGGGCAGAAGACCTAATTTGACATTTTTCCAAAGAACTATAAAAGGACAATAGGCACATGAAAAGACGCTCAACGTAACTAATTAGAGAACTGCAAATCAAGCTGCAATGAAATACCACCATACACCGGTCAGAATGGCTATTATTAAAAACTACAAGTAACAAATGCCGGAGAAGATATGGAGAAAAAGGGACCCTCCTACATTGCTGCTGGTNTAGGCACATGAAAAGATGCTCAACGTAACTAATTAGAGAACTGCAAATCAAGCTGCAATGAAATACCACCATACACCGGTCAGAATGGCTATTATTAAAAACTACAAGTAACAAATGCCGGAGAAGATATGGAGAAAAAGGGACCCTCCTACATTGCTGCTGGTGGAAATGTAAGTAGGTACAGCCACTATGGAAAACAATAATGGAAGTTCCTGAGAAAACTAAAAATAGAAATACTGTTTGACTCAGCAGCCCCACTCCTGTGTATCTATCCAGACACAGTCTATAATCTCAACATGCACCCTTCTGTTCACAGCAGCACTATTCACAATAGCCAAGACATGGAAACAACCTAAACATCCATTAGCAGAGGAATGGATAAAGAAGACGTAGTACATATATACAGTGGAATATTACTCAGCCATGAAAAGCAGAATGAAATCATGCCATTTTCAGCAACATGGATTAGGGATTATCATAATAGGTGAAGTAAGTCAGAAAGAGAAAGGCAAATAGCATATGATATCACTTACATGTGAAATCTAAAATATGACAAATGAACCTATCTACAATCCAGACTCATGGACATGGAGAAGAGCTGTCATTGCCATGGGGAAGAGAGTTCAGGGAAGGATTGTAGTGGGAGGTTGGGGTTAACAGATGTAAGCTATTATATTTGGTATGGATAAACAACATGGGTCTAGTGTATAGCACAAAATTGTATATTTGGTATCCTGTGATTAACCATAATGGAAAAGAATATTAATAAAAGTATGTATTTGTATACCTGAATCACTTTCTGTACAGCAGAAATTCACATGCCAATCAACTATGTCTCAATAAAACTTTAAAAAATACAGATGGTTATATTGTAACCTGGACTGTTTTGACATCTTGTAAAAGAGTAGATGCAAAGCCCACAGAGGTTCCTGCTTTTTCATGATTTTTTTGTATTTGTTAAAACGTACATAACATAAAAGTTAGCCGTTCTTCAGCGTGTGGTTCAGTGGCATTAAGTACACTGACATTTTTGTGTAACCATCACCGTGATCCATCTTGAGAACTTTTTCTTCATTTCAAACTGAAATTCTATACCCTAATTCCCCATTTCCTGCAGGCCTGACAATCACCATCTACTTTTTGCCTCTATGAATTTGATTTCTCTATATACCTTTTATAAATGGAATCATACAGTACTTGTTCTTTTTTTGTTGGCTTATTTCACTTAATTCAATGTTTTCAAGGGTTATCTATGTTGTGTGTGGCACATCAGAATTTCCTTCCTTTTTAAGTTGAAGTAATATGCCTTTACATATATATATATATCATGTTTTGTTTATCCATGCATCCACTCATGGATATTTGGGTTGTTTCCACCGTTTGGCTGCTGTGAACACTGGTGTACAAATATTTCATTAGGTTCCTGCTTTAACTTCTTGGGGGTATATACCCAGAAGTGGAATAGCTGGATTATATGGCATATTCTCTTTCCTTAGAAAATAGAATCAGGATAAATTGCTTTTAAAAAGCTTTTATTTGTATGTGTGCACTTTAATTCTAGGAATTCAGTAACTCCATTGGTCTAGTCCATGGAATTCTCTAGGCTAGAATACTGGAGTGAGCAGTCTTGCCCTTCTCCAGGGGATCTTCCCAACACAGGGGTCAAACCCAGGTCTCCCACATTGTGGGCAGATTCTTTACCAGCTGGGCCACAGGGAAGCCCAAAAATACTGAAGTGGGTACCCTATCCCTTCTTCAGCAGATCTTCTTGACCCAGGAATCAAACAAGGGTCTCTTGCATTGCAGGTGGATTCTTTGCCAACTGAATTTTCAGGGAAGCCCCATCAAAGTGATCAGAATCAGTTCAGTTCAGTTGCTCAGTCGTGTCCGACTCTTTGTGACTCCATGAATCTCAGCACGCCAGGCCTNGATTAAAATACTGGGATTAATATGTTAAGGTTGTAATATGCCAAGTGGGTATCTAGTGTTTCAGGTATGATACACATTAAGGCACGTCTGGAGTAAAATTCAAATTGCTCACCCTAAATCTTATCATCAAGGTATTCTCACCTGCTTCCTAGCTGCCTGCCTGTTAAGTCGCTTCGTTTGTGTCCGACTCTGTGCAACACTATGGACTATAACCTACCAGGCTCCACTGTCCATGGGATTCTCCAGGCAAGAATACTGAAGTGGGTTGCCCTGCCCTTCGACAGGGTATCTTCCAGACCCAGGGATCAAAGCCACACCTCTTACTTCTCCTGCATTGGCAGGCAGGTTCTTTACCACTAGCACCACCTCGGAAACAGAAGTCAGAAAGCGTATCTCAGAGACAGACTTGTCCTGCGCAATCAAATTGATCCTCCTGAATTGTACTTCTAAGAGTTTAGATTGTGCAGAGGCTGTTTCTTTCTAGAAGGTTTTGGTCCCAGGAATAATGACTGAAAAGTAAGTCACAACGAATATGCATTTTATAGATTTGCCCATAATGAACATTCTCTCACTGTGACCATACCAACCCCACCTTTACTGTTTGAGAAATCATCCTCTGTCCATACAGTCTCTTTAGGGACTTATAACCCCTAAGGCACTTCTTTTGTTTATATTTAAGTTGCACTTCATTTGAAGCAAACTGTACTTTAATAAAATAAGATTTCAACTATCAAAAGCTGTAAAGTGTTGTCCATAACTGAAATGTTCTTTGTTTCTAGATAATTATATGACGTTATCTCGTTTAATTGATTTCTTAAGAAGATGTGGAAAACTTGAAGATGTTCCAAGATTTTTCTTAATGGCTGAGAAACGTAACTCCAGAGCAAAACTGGAGCCAGGATTTCAGTACTGTAAAGGATTATATCTTTGGTAAATTTATTAGCAAATAAACTCTATATATAATGTTTGTTGTCTCATTGAATGACAAAATTTCTGCATTTTAAAATGATANAGATTTTTCTTAATGGCTGAGAAACGTAACTCCAGAGCAAAACTGGAGCCAGGATTTCAGTACTGTAAAGGATTATATCTTTGGTAAATTTATTAGCAAATAAACTCTATATATAATGTTTGTTGTCTCATTGAATGACAAAATTTCTGCATTTTAAAATGATAGTTTTATTTACTAAATAAATTATACATGATTTAAAGTTTGTAGTGATTGAAATAAGTAATTTTTTTTTTTAACATCTAACCAGGTATACTGGAGAACCAAATGATGCCCTTCGACATTTCAATAAAGCTCGGAAAGACAGTGACTGGGGCCAAAATGCCCTTTATAATATGATAGAAATCTGTTTGAATCCAGATAATGAAACTGTTGGAGGTGAAGTATTTGAAAATCTGGATGCAGATCTGGGGTGAGTAGTAGTTGACAAGATAAACTAAACAAAACAGAACACTTGTTAGGGGCAAATAAGCAAGGGTATTTTATAAAGGAGAACTAAATTCCAGGATAGCACTAATGAAAGTTTAGTGTCTAAATCAGCTGGACTAACTCTTCTCTGAAACAAGTATGAAATGCTCGCAGAAGGTTTCCTAAATCAGAATAGATGTTCTGTAAAAAAAAAAAAAAAAAAAAAAAATGGGTTGAATTGGAGAGCTTGATTACTTTGTAAAAAAATTTTCCACATAACAGTAACTTCCCAACATGATAGCTGTCTGCCAAACCCTGTGCTGTATACTTCATTAGCGCACTGTCTTCTTAGTATTTATTCCCCATTACAGCATTGTGAAAAGGCTCTAAGTTAACCTGTCTAGTGTGATGGAGTTAGAGTACGGTGGAGGCAGGCTTTAGGTTGAACCCTACCTGGCCGCAGCGCACCTGCTGCTAGCCTTGTGGTGCACCACGGGTCAGTGGTTACATTTCTGTCAGTGCGTGTTTGTTGCTTGTCCTCTCCTCAGAACCGGGGAAGGCAGGGAGGGAAGCACAATGATGTAAAGGGAATAGAAGAGACAGTTTCTGCCTCCAGGAACATGCGATTGACCTGATAGGCAAGACAGTATCTGTAACCATTCAATCTCCAACAAAACGGAAATGGGGTAAATTGATGTTAAGTGTGGGAGGAATTCATAGAAGTCATAGCAGTCGGGGGAAGCTGCATAGAGGAGTGGGAGAAAACAGGACCCAGTTGCGGAGATGTGTCAGTGACAACGTTGAAGGCTTGGATTGTAGAGGCCCACTGAAGGATTTACAGTAAGGGAGAGGCATTTTTATTTTTTGTTTGTTTTAGAAAGGTTGAAGTATCCTACTGTTGTTATGCAACTAAAGGCTGTCCACCTGGAAATCTTCAGTCATGGGTTGAACACACCAAACTCAGAATATAGAACTCAAAAGGGAAGTCACAGCTGGAGATACAAATTTGGGGGACCAGTGCTGAGTGGGTAGCTGGGACTCCATGAATGACCTGTTTTCAAGTAGAAGTAACGGAAGTCTAAGAAGTAAATTTGGGGTGTGCTAACACTCAAGAATATTGGAGGAGGAAGAGAGGTAAGGAAAGGACAATGACTTTGGTGGAAAGAGAAGGAAAACTGTAATCTTAACAAAAAACAAAGAAGAGGAGCTTGGGAGAAGGTTACCAACAGTGTAAAGTGTTTTAGAGAAGGTAAAAGCTTTGTTAATTGATTTACTAATACATTATATTCAGGTGTGGGTCAGTATATAAGAAAATTGCTATTGCACAAATTGTTATTACTCTTAAAATGTACAACCTTTTGACAAATGCAGAACTTTTCTTAAAAGTCTAATAGGCAACAGGGAGGGGAAAATTAAGTACACTTTATATGTCTGGCAAACTTAGATTCAAATCCTAGGTTTAATATAGATATGTGACCTTTGGAAAATTATTAATACTTTCTCTGTTGGAGCTTTGTTTTTCTCATATATAAAATGAATTCAGCATTGATTGAATGAAGTAATATAGTACTTGGCACATAGTAAGAACTTTAAATAGTTACTTTCTGCTCCCTTCTTTTTAAAAATTAATTTTTTTAAATTGAAGTACGGTTGATTTACAATATTTTATAGTCTTGTTTTCCATTTTCTGAGCAAATATGCTATTTGATAATTGGATGATTCTACTTATCCTGAATTCAGTTTTGTATTAGTGAAAAGAATACACTTACCACAGTGGATAGTATCCAGCTTTTATTTTCAGTTTAAAGTGAATAAATGTCTAATGATGTTTGATTGAAGCTATGTTAGTTTTGTTTTTTAAAACTAACTGTGCTTTAATTTATATAAGAATAAGTGACATTCAATAGGATTAGTTTTAAATTGGTGAGAAAAGTAGAAACCAGTGTACCCTCAAGCTCATTCTAATCTCAATGAATTTTGTTTCATGAGTAACAGATATTAACAAATTCATTTTTAATTGTATGCAGTAATTCAACTGAGAAGCAAGAGTCTGTGCAGTTAGCAGTGAGAACAGCAGAAAAGCTCCTTAAAGAACTAAAACCTCAGACTGTTCAGGGTCAAGTACAGCTTCGCATAATGGAAAACTATTGCCTAATGGCCACCAAACAGAAATCTAATGTGGAGCAGGCATTGAATACCTTCACCAAAATAGCAGCATCCGAGGTTAGTAGATTTTCTTTTTCAACTTCATGTGTTACCTTTCCTGGCTGTGTTTAGTCACATAGTTGCGTCCAACTCTTTGCAACCCCATGAACTGTAGACTGCCAGGCTCTTCTGTCTGTGGGGATTCTCCAGTCAAGAATACTGCAGTGGGTTGCCACGCCCTCCTCCAGGGGAATCTTCCCAACCTAGGGATCAAATGCAGGTCTTCCACGTTGCAGGCAGATTCTTTACCATGTACTCCACCAGTACCTTTCCTTGGTAGTGTAGAAATATGTGTTTTTATCAGTTATTTTCTGAAGATTAACTTCATTATTTACAATTATTAAAAATTAGGTATACAGTTTGGTATGATTTTCCATCAGGCACCTTTGTTTTCAGAGGAGGCATTGTTACATGGTTATGTGTTGTTATCGGTTCAGTCACTCAGTCGTGTCCAACTCTTTGTGACCCCATGGGCTGCAGCACACCAGGCATCCCTGTCCACCACCAACTCCTGGAGTTTACTCAAACTCATGTCCATTGAGTTGGTGATGTCATCCAGCCATCTCATCCTCTGTCATCCCCTTTTCCTCCCACCTTCAGTCTTTCCCAGCATCTGGGTCTTTTCAAATGAGTCAGTTTTTCACATCAGGTGGCCAAAGTATTAGAGTTTCAGCTTTAGCATCAGTCCTTCCAGTGAATATTCAGGACTGATTTCCTTTAGGATGGACTGGTTGGATCTCCTTGCTGTCCAAGGGATTCTCAAGAGTCTTCTCCAACACCACAGTTCAAAAGCATCAATTCTTCAGTGCTTAGCTTTCTTTCCAGTCCAACTCTCACATCCATACATGACTACAGGAAAAGCCATAGCTTTAACTAGACAGATCTCTGTTGGCAAAGTAATGTCTTTGCTTTGTAATATGCCATCTAGATTAGTCAAAACTTTTCTCCACGGAGCAAGAATCTTTTAATTTCATGGCTGCAGCCACCATCTGCAGTGATTTTGGAGCCCCCAAAAGTGAAGTCAGCCACTGTTTCCCCATCTATTTGCCATGAAGTGATGGGACCAGATGGCATGATCTTAGTTTTCTTACTGTTGAGTTTTAAACCAACTTTTTCACTGTCTTCTTTCACTTTCATCAAGAGGCTCTTTAGTTCTTCTTCACTTTCTGCCAAAAGTGTGGTATCATCTACATATCTGAGGTTATTGATATTTCTCCTGGCAGTCTTGATTCCAGCCTGTGCTTCATCCAGTCCAGCATTTCTCATGATTACTCCACATAGAAGTTAAATAAGCAGGGTGAACAATATGCAGCTTTGACATACTCCTTTCCTGAATGGAACCAGTCAGTTGTTCCAAGTCCAGTTCTAACTGTTGCTTCTTGACCTGCATATAGGTTTCTCAGGAGGCAGGTCAGGTGGTCTCGTATTCCCATCTCTTTCAGAATTTTCCAAAGTTTGTTGTGATCCACATAGTCAAAGGCTTTGGCATAGTCAATAAAGCAGATGTTTTTCTGGAACTCTCTTGCTTTTTTGATGATCCAGTGGATGTTGGCAATTTGATCTCTGGTTCCTCTGCCTTTTCTAAATCCAGCTTGAACATCTGGAAGTTCTCGGATCACGTATTGCTGAAGCCTGGTTTGGAGAATTTTCAGCATTACTTTACTAGCATGTGAGATGAGTACAATTGTGCGGTAGTTTGAGCATTCTTTGGCATTGCCTTTCTTTGGGATTGGAATGAAAACTGACCTTTTATAGTCCTGTGGCCACTGCTGAGTTTTCCAAATTTTCTGGCATATTGAGTGCAGCACTTTCACAGCATCATCTTTCAGAATTTGNACAATTGTGTGGTAGTTTGAGCATTCTTTGGCATTGCCTTTCTTTGGGATTGGAATGAAAACTGACCTTTTATAGTCCTGTGGCCACTGCTGAGTTTTCCAAATTTTCTGGCATATTGAGTGCAGCACTTTCACAGCATCATCTTTAAGGATTTGAAATAGCTCTACTGGAATTCCATCACTTCCACTCACTTTGTTCGTAGTGATGCTTTCTAAGGCCCACTTGACTTCACATTGAGGATGTCTGGCTCTAGGTGAGTGATCACACCATTGTGACAGCCTGGGTCATGAAGATCTTTTTTGTATAGTTCTTCTGTGTATTCTTGCCACCTCTTCTTAATTTCTTCTGCTTCTGTTAGGTCGATACCATTTCTGTCCTTTATTGTGCTCATCTTTGCATGAAAAGTTCCCTTGGAATATCTAATTTTCTTGAAGAGATCTCTAGTCTTTCCCATTCTATTGTTTTCCTCTATTTTTTTGCATTGATCACTAAAGAAAGTCTTTCTAATCTCTCCTTGCTATTCTTTGGAACTCTGTATTCAAATGTGTTGTTATACTCTGTATTCAAATGTGTTGTTATATTTATATCTATTACAGTGGTGAGTTCTAGAGAAAGGAAATTCTGCAGGAGGGCCAAAATTAATTATCAAGGGAATGGTTTTATCATCTATGTTATAGGTATAGCCTAGGTTAACCTACTAAGTGAAAAGAAATACCTGAGTGCCTTGATATCACCTTTTCACATATGTGAACCTGAAATTTTTCCAGCTCTAGGGACTGAGATCAGTACTGACAACTTGTAATTCAGTCATGCAAATAATAATACTGTTCTTTAGCAAGACTGTTATCACCCCCTGCAGCAGTAATAATAATATTTAACAATAATGAATTTTTATTGTTAGATCAAAGACTTTCTCTTTTCACCCCATTCAGATCCACCACCCTTGTTACCCTCTGGGCCATCTATTTTTCCTTCTCTCATATAGTGCTCTACTCTCCAATTACTTGTTATTAAGGAAAGAATCCTAGGTACCCACTCCATCAGTGGGCTTCCCTGGTGTCTCAGTGGTAGATAATCCACTTGCCAATGCAGAAGATATGGGTTCAGTCCCTAGTTCAGGAAGATCCCCTGGAGAAGGAAATGGCAACCCTCTCCCGTATTCTTGCCTGGGAAATCTCATGAACAGAGGAGCCTGGTGGGCTATAGCCCATGGGGTCACAAAGACTTATATGTGACTTAGTGACTAAACAACAGCTCCATCGACAGTTGGTAATAGCTAGTTCTAAGTATACACTAGTTATGTTCTTCCACCATGAAAGACTAATAATTTGGGCCGTCTATGGGGTTGCACAGAGTCAGACACAAATGAAGCGACTTAGTAGCAGCAGCAGCAGAGGATATACAGAATTTTGCTGTGTTTTCTTCTGGATCAAAGATCACAGTGACAACAATAAACCAAAACCCTATGCTGACCCCTTCCCCTGCCTCTCAGGACCCTGGAGGGCTTTGGAACACCTGCAGCTCCTGTTGGTACTTGGGTGCAGGTATCCTTGGTGGCACTTGACCACCACCCTCAGCCCTCCTGGGAGCAAAACAGCAAGGCGGCAGCCACACAGTTCCATGCTCACGCCGAGCTTCTGCTGGCACTGAAATGGTGTTCTCAGGGGTTGTGCTTAGTAGAACTGACTGTGCGGGGGCAGATGGATGACAGCAGCTGATCCAGAAATAGGACTGCGCTATATCTAAGACAGTCTGTAAGAACATGATGAAGCACCATTTCAAGTAAGGTGTCATAGCTCCTGAATGTTGTGAAGTAACGTTCTGTCATGTAAGGTGGTTTTGAACTATGAGGCTGAGAGAGAACCCTAAAAGCACTAAGTGACATCACAGCCGTGTCCTAGAAAGACTGTGCCAATTTTCTTTGTTTTGTTTTGGCGAGACTGCCCCGTGTTTTGTCACTCTACATGTGTGGTTAATACTATTCTGTCCTCACATCTGCTTGCTGACCACACTGTCCAAAGACGATGTATGAACTGAAGTTTCATAAGTGAATTTTATCTTGCATTTTCCCCTTTTAACTCATAGGCTCTCTCTATATTAAATATAATGAATATTCATTGAGTAACCAGTGGGTGCTAAGCATAGACTCACAAAGAGAAGCCACATATAGTTCCTGCCTTCAAGTTTCTCATAACCTACCGAAGAAGAGACAAGCACACTGACTGTAATGAAGCAAAATCTGTTACATTCTGTTCTAAAGTTGCAAATAAAAGTGCTGTAGGGGATAGTATACGGAGAGCTGAGAGATCTTTTCTGTGGAGAAAGTTATGATATAAGAAAAACCAGGATAAACTGCATTTTCACAGGCAGAGATGGAAGAAGCATATTCTAAGTTAAGGGGAAAATGTGAACAAAGGCAGGGAGGCCGTGAAGCATAGGGTATATCCGCAGCCATGTGTGGCATTCAGGTTGATTGAAAAACAGCGATGTGACAGGAAGACATGGGAGGAAACAGTGGAAGATGCATTAAACCCAAGCTGGAATGGCCCACTGCCTTTCTTTCCCTCCTCTTGGACTATAAAGGTACATCGTTTGTAGCAGAGCTAGAGTGCCTTTTGTGCTATAAAGCTGTTGCACTTTAGAGTGACAGAGAGAAGGTGGTACACATATCCTAAGAGAGAACATCTTAGGATGTCTGCAGCAGAAAAGGTATCATGGTCCAGTGCAGGGGCTGGCATGCAGGTGTGCAGTATTAAAAACCATTCTTCAGTTCACTCAGGTGTGATCAAGCTGTGAGGAATTAATTCTAATTAAACTCAAGGTATGTAACTTTTAAATCAGGGAGCTTACTTTAAATGTATAGTGTGGGATATTTTTAGTATGTGAATAGATCTGGGCATTTTTTCAGGACCCTTCTGTTTGTGAGCTGTCCTAGGATTTGACAGACAAATACATATTAAGTCTTTATTTATTATACTTTCCTATCTAGCCCACCTAGGATAAGGATACAGTTCAGTAATTAATAATATCCCACATGTCTTCAAAATCCTTACCAAATTGGTTATTTTGGGCATTCAAATAAAACCCTTTCTGTCACTCTTTAATTAGAACAAATTACTCATTGGAACTTTAACAGAGTGTCTGAAGAACTATGGAGGTTCATAATGTTGTACAGGAGGTGGTAACCAAAACCATCCCCAAGAAAAAGAAATGCAGCAAGGCAAAATGGTTGTCTGAGGAGGCCTTATAAATAGCTGAGAAAAGAAGAGGAGCAAAAGGCAAAGGAAACAGGAAAAGATGTACCCATCTGAATGCAGAGTTCCAAAGAATGGCAGGGAGAGATAAAAGAGCGTTCTTAAGTGAACAATGCAAAGAAATAGAGGAAAATAATAGAATGTGAAAGACTAGAGATCTCTTCAAAAAGATTAGTGATACCAAGGGAACATTTCATGCAAAGATGGGCACAACAAAGAACAGAAACGGTAAGGACCTAACAGAAGCAGAAGAGATTAAGAAGTGCTGGCAGAAATACACAGAAGAACTGTACAGAAAAAGGTCTTAATGACCAAATTAAGGTCATTAAGATAACCACAATGGTGCGGTTACTCACCTAGAGTGTGTGAAGCTACATGAGCCTTAGGAAGCATTACTGTGAACAAAGTTAGTGAAGGTGAAGGAATTCCAGCAGAGCTATTTAAAATCCTGAAAAACAATGCTGTTAAAGTGCTACACTCAATATACCAGCTATTTGGAAAACTCAGCAGTGGCCACGGTACTGGAAAGGGTCTGTTTTCATTTCAATCCCAAAGAATATTCAAACTACCACAGTTGCACTCATTTCACAGGCTAGCAAGGTAATGCTCAAAAACCTTCAAGCTAGGCTTCAACAGTACATGAACTGAGAACTTATAGATATACAAGCTGGATATAGAAAAGGCAGAGGAACCAGAGATCAAATTGCCAACATCCGCTGGATCATAGAAAAAGCAAGTGAATTCCAGAAAAACATATACTTCTGCTTCATTGACAATGTTAAAGCCTTTGACTGTGTGGATCACAACAGACTGTGGAAAATTCTTAAAGAGATAGGAATACCACACTACTTTACCTGCCTCCTGAGAATCCTGTATGCAAGACAAAAGCAGTACATGGAACCAGACATGGAACAATGGACTGGTTCAAAATTGGGAAAAGAGTGCACCAAGGGCATATATTGTCACCCTGTTTATTTAACTTATATGTAGAGTACATCATGTGAAATACCGGGGTGGATGAAGCACAAGCTAGAATCAAAATTGCCGGGAGAAACAATCTCAGATATGCAGATAACATCACCCTCATGGCAGAAAGTGAAGAGGAACTAAAGAGCCTCTTGATGAAGGTGAAAGAGGACAGTGGCTTAAAAAAAAAAAAAAAAAAAAAAAACTAGCTTAAAACTCAACATGTGGAAAACTAACATCATGGCATCTGGTCCCATCACTTTATGGCAAATAGAAGGGGAAACAGTGGAAACGGTGACAGAGTTTATTTTCTTGGGCTCCAAAATCACTGTGAACCATGACTGCAATCATGAAATTAAGATGCTTCCTCTGGAAGAAAACCTACGACAAACCTAAACAGTGTATTAAAAAGCAGAGACATCACTTTGCTGACAAAGGTCTGTATAGTCAAAGCTATGGTTTTTCCAGTGGTCATGTACAGATGTGAGAATTAGACCATAAAGAAGGCCGAGCACCAAAGAATTGATGCTTTCAAACTGTGCAACTTGTAAAGACTCTTTGAGAGTTCCTTGAAGAGCATGGAGATCAAACTAGTCAATCCTAAAGGAAATCAACCCTGAATATTCATTGGAAGGACTGATGCTAAAACTGAAACTCCAATACTTTGGAGTCAACCATGTCCAGGAAGAAGTCCAAGGCAGAATAAACCTAAGAAGGAAAAAAGACACCAAGGCACATGATAATCAAACTGACAAAAATTAAACACAAAGATAAATTATTAAAAGCAACAAGTGAAAAAAGACAAATAGCATCCAAGGAAAAACCCATAAGGTTATCAGCCAATTTCTCAATTGACACCCAACATAGGAGCACTTCAATATGTAAGGCGAATACTAACACATACAGGGAGAAATTGGCAGTAACACAATAATAGTAGGGGACTTTAATACCCCACTTTCATCAACAGACAGATCATCCAAACAGAATATCAGTAAGGAAACACAGGCCTTAAAATGATACTTTTCACAGGTTGGACTTAATTAATATTTATAGAGCATTCTATCCAAAAGCAGCAGATTACACATTTTTCTCAAGTGCGTGCAGAACATTCTCCAGGATTGAGCTCATGTTGGGCTATAACACGAGCCTTGGTCAATTTAAGAAAATCAAAATCATATCAAGCATCTTTTCTGGTCACAATGCTATGAGATTAGAAATAAACTACAAGAAAAAAAAACTCTAAGAAACACAAAGAGGTGGTGGATAAGCAATATGTTACTAAACAACCACTGGATCACAATTGATCCAGTGGAGAAATCAAAGAGGAAATTAAAAAAAAAAGAAAAACCTGGAGACAAGTGAAAATGAAAAGACAGTGGTCTAAAACTTAAGGGATGCAGCAAAGCAGTTGTAAGAGGGAAGTTTATAGCAATACAGTCTTACTTCAAACAAGAAAAATCTCAAATAAACAACCTAACTTTTCACCTAAAACAACTAGAGAAAAAGAACAAACAAAACCTAAAGTTGGTAAAAGGAAAGAAATCATAAAGATGAGAGCAGAAATAAATGAAATAGAAAAACAAAAAACAATTGCAAAATTCAATTAAACTAAAAGCTGGTTCTTTGGAAAGATAAACAAGATTGATAAACCTTTAGCCAGACTCATCAAGAAAAATAGGAAGAGGACTCAAATCAGTAAAATTAGAGATGAAAAAGGAGAAGTTACAATTGATTCCACAGAAACACTAAGAATCATAAGAGACTACTATGAACAACTGTATGCCAACAAAATGGACAACCTGGAAGAAAAGGACAAATTCTTAGAAAGGTAGTCTCCCTAGACTGAACCAGAAAGAAATAGAAAATGTGAACAGACCAATCACCAGCCCTGAAATTGACACTGTGATTAAAAATCTCCCAACAAACAAAAATCCAGGACCTGACAGCTTCACAGGTGAATTTAGAGAAGAGTTAACACCTATGTTTCTGAACTGTTCCAAAAAGTCTCGGAGGAAGGAAAACTTCCCAACTAATTTTATGAAGCCACTATCACCCTGTTAGCAAAACCAAAGATACCACAAAGAAGAAAATTACAGGACAGTATCACTGATGAACATAGATGTAGAAATTCTCAACAAAATACTAGCAGTCCGTATCCAACAATACATTAAAAGATCATACGCCATGATAAGTAGGATTTATCCCAGGGATGCAAGGATTTTTCAACATCTGCAAATCAGTCAGTGTGGTACACTATATCATCAAATTGAAGAATAAAAACCATATGATCATCTCAATAGATGCAGAAAAGGCTTTTGACAAAGTTCAGCACCCATTTATGATAAAAAATACACTCCATAAAGTGGGCATAGAGGGTACATACCTCAACATTAAGAAGGCCATATATGGCAAACCTACAGCCAGGATCAGACTCAGTGATGAAAAGCTGAAAGCATTCCTAAGATCAGGACAAGATATGGATGTCCCCTCTCCCCACTTAAAAAAAAAATTAATTTATTCTAATTGGAGGATAATTACTTTACAATATTGTGATTTTTTTTTCCATACATCAGCATGAATCAGTCACAGGTGCACATGTGTCCCCCCGATCTTGAACCCCCCTCCCACCCCCCTCCCCG